>VDFB02047230.1:283031065-283213784 GCA_007258455.2 Sequoia sempervirens | reverse complement strand
ATTTAGGGGCCTGCCTCTGTCATACCCTCGTTTTGGTGTTTCCACCTCCACGAACAACCAGAAAGCAATGGAGTAGAATGTGCGATAAAGGAAAGAAAGGAGAGAAATACGCACTACAAAACAATACAATGCTACTCAACCAAATCACAAAGGAGAGGAGTGAAGTGTTACCACCTCCACCCAAAAGCTCACTAGCCAATGGAGGAGAAAGCAAGCTACGAACTTGGCAAGGTCACCACCACCGCAACCATGGTGAAGGGAGGTCTCACAAGACTCCAAGCTCGCAACATCTAGGATGGAATCACACTTGCAATGTGGAGTTGATGGAGTGATGTTGCTGCTGCAATGTTCACAATAGGAATGTTGGAATGTTGGAGGATGTGCTTGAGAATGTGAAGAGTGAAGTGAGTGAATATCTAGAGATAAAAAATGAAGTTAGAATGGATGAATTTGAAAGAAGAATGAGGAAGAATCTATCATTTTCGAGTTGGTTATTCAGAGACATTACAATTCTACCCCAATTGCGTGTGTAATGCCTTTTCCAACTCTAGATGCAGGAATCTATCAGGGACAGTAGCATGTCACATAGATGTCTGTGTGTCGTGCATTCATCCCTGATAAATATTCTCTCACCGACACAAAGGACAGATTCCAAGTGGATGGAAGGCAGTTGGGTGATGTGAAATTTTTCCTTTGAATTTGATTTTCTAAGGTGAGGGTATGTGGAAGGGTAATTTGCATAAGGGGTGAAAATTCAATCCTATACAATTTTCTACTTTTACTTTGTTATTTCCCAAAGAACTATTGAACTTTCATATAATCCATGACATTTCCTAAGATTATATTAATATGATGCACTAGACATAATTGTTAATGTTTTGATGAAATATTTATAGGAATATATGGTTGTTGATTAAGATGTGATGGAATGATGTGATTAAACTTGATGAATAGGTGTTTTTTTATAAATAGACTAACTTATTTTGCAATAAAAAGGAGGAGATAAGACAATCATCAACATAAAGCACAAGAGTACCTACAGTTGAGGTGTTAACAACAACAATGAGGGAGAGTATTCATGTGGCCAAGGGGGGGTGTGGGTTTGCAACAACATGCATCATGTAAACTAGTGTTGAGATAGTCATGGATGATGAGAATCAAGTAGCTGCATTAGACTTCTACTGCCAACAAATGACTATTGAATCAATGACTCTTATTCCGCAATAAATGCCAATTTTTTTCATTACATGACTATATCAATTATCCACAAATGCCTATATTATCATATTTTATCTTTAATGTTAACAAAGTTATGATAGGACTTCATCTCTCAGTTGTATTCTTCCAAAAAATAACTCTCTCCCATCTTAATATGGATGTGCAACATATATAGTGATGAGTGGACAAGATTAGTTAGGACTAGTTTTAAGCTTATGTTTATTGCAAATAAAAGTGGATTAATAATCAAGCAAAAATATATTCTCTATATTTTTATGTTTTCAAGTAAGCAATGAAACTCTGACAAGATTTGTTCATTCATGTGAAGCAATTTACATGAATCTTTGATTGTTGGTTAATTCTCTAGTGTAACAAGTGCACATTCTCAAGTCATAGCCCACTTGAGGTGTGGTGCTACTCTGTATTTTAATTTGTTAATATTTTTCATTCAACTATTAGTTAAGATAGTTAAATATTCATGTAGTAACTATTGGTTAGTGTTTAATATATGACTTCTAGCTGAACCTACCATTTACTTATAGTTGTTATTTGGTTAATATTAGTAGAACCCTTTGATCCTTCAATTAAATGTTGATTTAGTAATACTTACCTTTTGATTTTATTATTTAGATAATGAATGGAAGTATTTTAGAAACCCTAAAAATCTCTTAGTATACAAATAATGTACATGTCTTATCTCAAGTGTATGTCCCTAGTTGATAATTCAATGTATCCTATTACAATTGATCATTGCTTAATGAAGGATAAATTTTTCCTTTAAGTAGAAGTGCATGACCACACTACTCTAGATCATTAGTTGTATAGGAGACCATATATTTTTGGTGTCGGTGTCGAGGATGGTGTCAAACTATTAGAGTATCTCAATTTTTGAAAATTATTTCATATTTTTATAGATATGGTAATTTTATTTTTCACATTTAGGATTAATAAACATTATATCAAATACCAAATTATTTACTAACACTTCATAGGAAAAGAGGGAAGTGATTCACAATTGTTGCATGTGGAGAAAGAGAGATAATTTAGGAAGATTCCTTCTAAATCAGATTTCTCATAAGGACATATCTGCAATAGTGGTGGAGATAAGAATGGGACAACCAAGTGGATCTTCAAATCTTAAAGCTCAACAATATGAAGCTAATCCACCCCATCCATCTCCTCCTTTGACCCCTGATATATAGTTATGGTTCTAGTTTGCTATTTCCATATACACCATCAGCTATTGATTCTCATTTTAAAATGGGGGATGTGGGAGGAGAGGAGGAATAGCCTCTTAAATACCACTACCTTTGAATTTCCCATTGCCAATTAGGATAGGAATGTTACTATGAAAATATACCACCCTTTGCTCTCCCCAATTTTCATGGCCTTATGATGGAGGACCCTGATATATTCCTATTTAATATGTCCTCTGTAGGCTCTATGAGTATACTATAGAGGCACATAGATTAAAAATACTTCCAACCACATTAAAATATTTTGTACTTAGATGGTTCATGGGACTTGGGAGAAATGTAGTAACTGTTTGGGACACCATGAAGAATATTTTTCTAAATAAGTACAAGGACTAATGTAGAGGAGGAGATATGAGGGGAGATGAAATTTTCAAGATGATCCAAAGATAAGATGAGCCATTAGAGGACTATGTTGAGAGATTTTTGTTTTGCCTCTAGAAATCCAAACAAAATCAATTAATTGGAGATTCTTTTAAGTTAATATTCTTACGAGGAGTTTATGAAGATTATTTTGGATGCTCTGGACCTAATAGGGGCAAGAGATATATCTAAAGTTCCATGGGAAGATGTATGTCTACTTTGTAGGAACTACTCATGTTCCACAATAAAGAAGACACGCAAATTGCAAGCACTGTCTACCAAAATAATTGCAAATGTATCACAAATGGAGCTTAGAAACCTACTAAAGGACATGAAGCAAGACATGATAAATCACATGGTGACTTAACTTGATACCTTTAAAGTTAGAAAGAAACAAGAGAGTGAAAAAGCCTCTTTAATAAAATATTGCCTTCATTGCCACTAGAAAAAAGGGTATTGTAAGTGCAAAAGGGTGGTGAGTATAGAAGAAAAATATGAGAAAGAAGAGTTCAAGGCACTAGAAGATGAGGATGGACAAGTATTTTACTTTGAACAAAAGAAACCATAGAATAAATGATAAGGTACCCCTCCAGATCCATTGTCTTATGATTCTCCTTTCTCATTTTTTAAAATAACCCTTTGTGTTACAATTAGCTACCTCTAACATGGAAAAATTATAGGCCACCTAGATGGATGCATCCCAAGGAACATAGCTACAATAATGGTAACAATCACAAGGACAAAACCAACATTGGAAAACCCCCTAATCTTCATACCAAAAACAACAATGGTAGGGAAACCAACCTTGGCCTAATTCCAATATAGGGTACTTGTAGCAAACACCAACATTGCTCGCACAACCAAAAATATTATCAAATCCCGATAATCCTACACCCAATCCTAATAGTAAGCATGTATAGCAAGCTTAATCTAATTACAATAGTCACTGTTAGGTACATAAGTTGTTGAGATCAACAACGTGCAACTCTGATCAGGAAAAACACTACCCATTCTTACTTCACAACTAATCATGGAAATCCCCTCTGAGGAATCTTCTGATGATGCTAACCCACATCCAAATCAGTACATGAATAGGAGGAATTCATCAATAAGGAGCCTCCATTCTAGAAAATATTGAACATCAAGAAGAATGACCCTAAGCCTAAATTTGACTTTCTTGGGAAATTGAATAATGTCTATGTGAAGATTCCCTTGTTTCAATCTACAATAAAAAAATAAGGGATTTTTTCTTAAAGAAACTAGGAAAAAACTAAAAGATACTCAAACCATCTATATTATAGGAAAATTGGTAGATATTATTTTCGAAAAAGTGATTGTTCCAAAATACACAAATATGGGTTGTCCAGTTATAGATATATCCATTAATGGCATTTTGATATGCAATACCCTGATTGAGTTGGGTGCATCTATTAATGTTATGAATAGAAATACCATGTGGAATCTCCAATTAGTAGACCTTAGGCCTACCCCTAATGTACTCAAACTAGCAAACAATTCAACTGTTAAAAAGATGATGTCACTGAAGATATGGTCATTACACTAAATTAATGGGAGTACCCTACATATTTCATGATTCTTCAACAAAAGGAAAATATAGGAGGATTCCCTCTCATCTTAAGTTATCCATGGTTGGAAATGCAAATGATTTTATTAGATACAATTCTAGAGATATGATCATTTCTAATGGGAATGTCATAAAGAAATTAGTTTTGTATCCACCTACACAACCCTTTTCTAAGATAGATCAACTAGTATGGCCAAACCTTAGGGATAATGATTTGATTTCCTTACAAACACCAATGAAAATGGAGAATATCCCCATTCTTTAACTACAAGATGAGGACACTATACTCTCTAATATTATGCAAGAGCCCTGCAATAAAACTCTTGTTTAGCATGTTTGTCTTGGCCACTGTATAGTGTCCTTCCTGCAACTCCTTCCATTAAACACATTTCATCAGCATGCATGTTTCATGAGCTACTACCTCATTATTGTGATCTTAATATTTCATGTGTATATGCTTCTTCTATGCCATCCTTGAGTAAGTAGGTTGAAAAAACACTAGATAGATTTCTTAACATAAATAGTTAGTTGAATACACAACAACAAATAGAGTTAATTTACATGTTGTAAACACATCAAATAAAATTTTCCTAGGAATATCATGACATGAAAGGCCTAGAACCTAATATGTACTCACAAAATATACATCAAAGAGTATTGTAGACCAATTAGACAACCTCAGAGAATAATGAACCCTATTGTTCACAAAATTGTGAAAGTTGAATTATAAAATCTTTTGGATGCCAGTTTTATGTACCCTATATTTGATAGTCAGTGGGTCTCACCTCTTGTGGTAGTTCCCAAAAAAAGTGGGAAATGGTGAGTCTGTGTGGATTACAAAGAACTTAATTTATCCACTAGAAAGGACACCATTTTCCTATATCTTTCATTGATCAAGTGTTGAATTCTCTAGTTGGGAAAAAGTATTTCTCTTTTTTGGATGGATTCTATGGTTATAACTAGATAAGGATTGCACCAAAAGATCAAGATAATATAATATTTACCTATTCATGGGGCACCAATGCTTATTTAGTACTTCCATTTAGACTCTATAATGCTCCTACTACATTCTAGAGGGTTTCCCTAAGCATCTTTTCAGATTTCACTCATGACTATATGGAAGTGTATATGGATGATTTTACATGTGGTGATACTTATGATGAAGCATTGAAAAATCTTGAGAAATTATTATAGTAGTGTCAAGACCACAATCTCTCCCTTAGAAATGAAAAATGTTTTTGATAAGGAAAAGTAGGTTTTGAAGGGACTTCGAAACCCTTTACAACGACAAAAAGTTGCAAGAAAGACTAAACCAATAAAGACCGCGGCCCAAAAAGACCAAAATGCTGAAAAAAAAATTTAACAATGAAGCCCATCAACAACCCTAAAGAAAAACATCAACAACAAGGCTGACCAAGCAAAAGAAACAAAAAAAGCTACAACATTTTTTCTAGAACATTAACCGAGGCCAAATTTTCCTCAATGACCCCCTCGTGCATCTCCATCACATCCTTGATCTCCTCAAATGAAATAGCAGCCCACTTCTTGATCTTGCTCCTCATTCTCAAACACGGGCCAACATTCACATCCTTCTCCATAGCCGGAACAGTATCCTCATTCTTCTCCACTAGATTCAAGTGATTCACATCCTCCATAGCCTTCTCAATATCACCTAGCTCCATGGATTTACCAGTCCATATCAAGGATTTCTCATTTAAAATAGAGAGGCCCTTAACAGTCAATTTCAAGGAATTATTGCTAATGTTAACCACAGTCTTCAAATCATCAAACAACTTACTAATTCAATCCTCAATATTAAAAAAATATCTCCTCAAAATTATTTCAGACTACCAATTCCAAGGATGTAATCCTCTCCTCATGATTATTACCAAGATGTTCAACATCCACAAGTAGTTTATCAATCATAACATTCATGGTTTTAACCTTACCTTTAATCAACCATTCCTTTCTATTTGCTATGCACCAGTGCCACACAGACATCTTTCCAATTCTTAAGTTGGACATTGAGCTCCTTAAATTTTGAGAAAAGCCATTTTACCAATGACAACAAGTTTGCGAAGTTCCTTCGCCATCCTAAACAGTTTCCATGTTAATTCTATCCTAATTAGGCACAGCTTGAGAACCAACATTCTCAATGGGGTCCACCCGAGCCTCCTCTTTATCCTCCATTTCTTCCTCAATAGGGGAATCCTCCACTTCAATCACCTCAACTTTAACCCAATGCTTATTCGACATATTAGAAATGAAAAATGTTACATGATAATGGAAGAAGGAATAGTCTTGGGATATTATATTTCACAATATGGTATTTAGGTTGACCCAATTAAAATTGAGGTGATAAAAAAATTGCCAATTCCACACAAATATAAGGATGTTAGAATATTTTTAGGCCATGTAAGCTATTACAAAAGGTTCATCAAGGATTTCAACAAAGTTGCAACACCTTTATTTGTACCCCTAATCAAAGATTTTAAATTTGATTGGACATCAACTTGTCAAGATGTTTTCTAAGCCCTTAAAAACTCCTTAACAAAGGCAACAATACTACAAATACTTAATTGGAATATTCCATTCTATATACATATTAAAGCCTTTAATTTTGTTGTTAGAGTAGTCCTAGGCAATAAAGAAGGATCAATAGTATATGGAATTTATTATGTCAATAATAATTTGCAAGATGCTGAGTTGAACTATATTGTTACTAAAAAGGAAATGCTAGTAGTGATTTATGTTATCAATAAATTTTAGCATTATATTATAAAATATCTAGTTTTGTGCACACTAATCATGCAACCATCAAATATCTAATGAATAAACCTATTATCAATGTGAGGCTAGTTAGATGGTTATCATTGCCACAGGAATTTGATATCACCATAGTGGATAAACCAAGGAAAGAAAATTTTGTTGTGGATTTCATTTCTAGATTGACAATACTAGCACCTAAATCCATTATTGATGATTCTTTTCTGGATGATCATTTGATTACATTAACAATGCAAACTCCCTAGTATGTTGATATTGCTAATTATCTTGTTACAAGGAAAACACCCCCTTATTTTTCACCTAGAGAAAAATGTCATTTGGTAGAAAGAAGCTTTACATTTTCATGGATAGTCGATTATCTTTTTTATATTGGCCTAGATAACCTCATATGTAGGTGTATAAGAGAGGATGAAGTGTATGATATTCTACATACCTGCCATGATGAACCATGTGGAGGTCATTTTTCTACAAAAAGGACTACTTTAAAGATATAGAATACAAGTTATTATTGGCCTAAATCTACATAAGGATGTGTTCAAGTACACCTGGCAATGTGCCAAATTCCAAATAATGGGTCATCCAATCCATGGTGATGAGATGCTCATGTAGCCACAATTAGTCATATCACCCTTTGATAAATGGGGGCTTGTTTTTATAGAGCCCATTGATCCTCCTTCTTACTAGAAGGAATATATTTTGGTATGCATTGACCATCTAACCAAGTGGGTTGAAGTTCATGCTATGAAACATGCTCGAGACAACAAGGTTGTTGAATTCTTGTATGATGAAATCTTCACCAAACATGGAGTACCCAGAGAATTGTTATTGATCAAGGACCCTAATTTACATCCACTTTAACTCAAGCATTGGTTAATGAGTAAAAAATCAGGCATAAGAAGTATAATTCTTATTATATATAGTCTAATGGTCAAGAGGAAGTGAAAAATAGGGATATTGAAGAAATCTTTACAAATATAGTTTCCCTACATCACAAGGACTGGGTATCTTGTCTCCTTGAAGTAGTATGGGCCTATAGAATAACTTGGAAGACCACAATGGGATTTACAACATATGATATGGCTCATGGAATGAATGGTGTCCTTCTAATTGAATTTGAACACAAAATATTAAGGAAAGCACTCCATTTGGGTACATGGACGTATTAACAACACAAAAAGAGAGGCTAATGCAACTTAATGCTCTAGATGATATCTGTAGAGAAGTGCTCCATCACAATGAGTTAGTACAGAAACAACAAATTAAGTCACATGACCACTTTATTAAGATAAAAATGTTTCACAAAAGTGATTGGGCTCTCCTTTACCATTCACTATATAAGGATAATAAGGGTAAGTTGCAAACAAGTTGGTTGGGATCCAATAAAATTGATGAAGTGTATTTGAATGGTGCAATGTTTTTATCCACCATTGACCCAATCAAAATTTTCCTATTGGTCAATGGTCATCAACTAAAGTACCAAAATCCATTAAACAAAGCAACCTTTCTACAATAATTCAATACAAAGACTACAATTCCAGAACATGCAACATCTAGTATAGAGCTTAATTTCTCAATCCCTGATGTCTCACAAGTATGATTTCTACCCTAATACTTTCTATCATAATAAAGTTCCATCAATCTTGCTTTCCAAATTATTGGGACAATCCATCATCACAATCATTTAAATGTAGCAGAATCCATGATTTTTGTACCCACAATTATTATCTACAACACTTATGGGACTTGTACATGAAGCCACTATCTAAGGGACATGTGTAGCCATACACTACCACATCACCATTACATATAGCCATTGACAACCATGCAATAAATTTTGTCATTCCATGATGTTGATTGTCATCTCTTCACATTTGCACCTTCACTAAATATTCATCAATTGATATAACTTGTATTCATATTGCTTATATCATGGTTATTCATAATAATTCTCACATTCTTTAATTGATTTCTATTCTATTTCATTTTATTTATCATAACTATAGTAATTATGAATAATTATTCATGTAATCTCCACTCCACAATTCATGCTACAACACTTGACATATGGGGAAACATCTCATTATTTAGTTGGGGGGATGGATTACTGTAGAATATCACTTCAAATATCACCACCAACCTATGTAGGTTTCCTTACTATTATGACAAATATGCTTTGAAGTACACTTTAGTGTACACTCAAGTTGCCAATTGACTTGAAATTGAGTTAATATATTTCTCTCTACATTTGAACCAAATTTGTAGTTGATCATACACATGCAATAACACATTTAGCATGTCAAGTTGGCTAGTCGATGATAAAAACAAATTTTCAAGATAAAATGAGGATTTCTACTATTAGTTCAAAGGGTTGTTTAATAGAGAATAAGGAAATGGAGAAGGAATATTCCATCACAGAGAAGCAAAGGTAATCTACAAGGTTTAAAGTTTCAAATATGGGTGGTGACCCAATTAGAAGAGAATTGATAGATCATACAATGATCCTAAACGATGGGAATTGCTTGTTGATTTTTAACAAGCGGGGTGGTTGGATTATTTTGAATGAATAACAGGGTATGATGATGAAGATTTTAGTAAATTTTCCCAAAATTTAATTAACAATGTGGCAATGGTAAAATATATGTGGGTGGACGCCTTTGAAGCCACTATAGTAGAGCTCACTAGATTACTATTGTAGGAAAATTCTTCCTAGAACACCTTGACTCAATTGCAACTTGAAATGAGTTTATCATGCTTGGTGAACAATTAGAGTCTTCTTCACAAGGCACGAAGAACCTCTCCTTGCTTTAGATATGGGCATGCATCATATTTTACATTACAAAATATTTGACTTGTGAAGGATGAATTTCTCTATTATATATGGTTCACTTCATATTTTCTCTTTCACCTATGGTCACACATGGCCATAAAATTTTAAAAAGGTAAAGCTATTACATTATGTCACATTGCTTAGTTCAGTTGTTGGTTAAAAGGTGTAGACATGTAAAATTGACCTAACACTTATCGCAAGTCCTAAATGACATTTTCTCATCATCGGCATCATTATCACCAAATACCACTGTATTTCACTTTAAATACATCAAAAACCCTAATTTTTTCTATTAATTGAATAATATTACATTATTTAATTAATTCACTTTTTCACCATTTTTGACTAATTAAATAAATTTCATTTATTTAATAAAGTCCTAATCTAACTTTATTCCTCCTCATTAATTAAATAAAATCAATTATTTAATTATGTCGCTAATTCACTTTATTCTCCTAAGTCAATTAAATTATTAAAACATAATAGTTTAATTAAGTCACTTTTCCCTAAACATGAATAATTAAATAAGTTATTCAGAAACATAATAAAAAACAAACAAATACAACTTTGTTTGTAAAATCCAAACATAATTTGCACGTTCAACTCCAAAAAAGATTAATTATCATCACCCACTTTCATGAGTGAGCAAATTACGATCCCCTGATTGCTCGATCTAATTGGTCGATTGATCCATCTATTTCCTGACAAATCAATCTATTCTTCAATTCCACAGATTATTCAATCTATTTCCTCAATCCCACTGAACACTCAAATTGATTTCCATCTACAACAATGTCAGATGAGGTTTGGGATAAGCTTGATAAGAAGGAAAGAAGGACCATAAGGTTATGTCTTGTTGATGTTGTTCTATTGAATGTTTCAGATGAAGCTACCACATATAAATTGTGGAAGAGGATAGGTGATATCTATCAAACCAAAAGTCTTACTAATAAGTTGTATCTAAAAAGACAGTTGTATTATTTAAAGATGAAAGATGGTGGTTCTGTTGCACATCATTTAAATGCTTTCAATTTGATTCAAAGTCAGTTAGCATCTGTAGATGTAAAGCTAGAAGATGAAGATAAATGTGTTTTGTTACTTTGTTCTTTACTAGGGTCTTGGGAAAATCTAATTGTTGCTATCGGTGGTAGTGGTGTAGATCCTAAGATGGAAAATATAATTCCTACTCTCCTATCAGAGGAGATGAGGAGGAAGTCTAAAACGGGATCCCAAGATGCCTTGTTTGTAAGAGGTAGGCCTAAGGAAAAGGAACCTAAGGGAGACAAGAAAGGAAAGGGTAAGTCCAAAGGATGGTATAAAACCCTTGGTAAGAGTAAGGAAAAGTTTTGGAATTGTGGGAAACTAGGACATGTAAAGAAGGATTGTAAGAACAAGAAAAATAGTTTTGATGCTTCTAGAGAGAAATCCTCAGATGACGGTAATGATGCATTGATCATTTCATGTAAAACTGTTAGTGATGACTCTTGGCTCATTGATTCAGGTTGCTCCTATCATATGAATCCTAACAAGGAGTGGTTCACTAAGTATAGTACATTGATGGAGGGAATGTCTTCTTTGGAGATAATAGCACAACAAATATTGTGGGAAAAGGAGAGGTAAAGTTGTGTTTTATTGATGGTAGGGTTAAGACCCTTAATGATGTTTTACATATTCTAGGACTTGCTAGAAATCTACTTTTTGTATCTAAGTTCAATGATTTTGGAATGCATGTGACATTTGGCAAAGGTGGTTGTAGATTGGTAAAAGGGAATATGGTGGTTTCTAAAGGATCTCAAATTGGGACTTTGTTTAAGCTTAATACCTCCAATGTGAATAAATCAGCCAATGTAACCGAAGCTGAAAATACATGTATGTTGTGGCACCATAGATTGGGCCACATTGGTGAAAAAGGTCTTAGGACCATTCTTAATAAGAAATTGGTTGATGGTATTCCTGATTATAAGATTGGAAAAAATGATTTTTGTGAGCATTGTGTGTTTGGAAAGCAATCTAGATCTTCATTTCCTAATGGAACAAATAAAGCTAAAGGATTATTAGAGATTATTCATTTAGATGTTATGGGTCCTGTGGATATTGACACTATTGGAAAATCTAGATATTATGTCACATTTATTGATGATGTCTCAAGATACACTTGGATCTATTTTATGCATAACAAATCTGATGTGTTCAATAAGTTTAAATAATTTAAGGCTTTAGTTGAGAAACAATTAGATCATAAGATAAAATTGTTGAGATCAAATAATGGTGGTGAATATTGTTCTAAGGAATTTGATGATTATTGTAAGCATACAAGAATTGTGAGATAGAAAACTACTCCATATACACCTCAATAAAATGGAGTAGCAGAAAGGATGAAACGAATCTTAATGGAAAGAGCTAGGAGTATGTTAAGTAGTGCTAAGCTAGATCGATGCCTTTGGGCCAAGGCTATAAGTATTTCTTTTTATTTAATCAATAGATCTCCTAGTTCATATATTGAAGATAAAACCCCTTATGAAATGTGGTTAGCTAGGAAACCTAGTGTTGCACATTTAAGGATCTTTGGTTGTGAGGCTTTTGTTCATGTGCCTAAAGAAAAGTGGTCTAAGTTCGATCCAAAAGCACATAAATGCATATTCATAGGTTATGGTGAAAATGTAAAAGGTTACAATCTTTGGAATCCTCTAACCCAGAAAATTACTTTATCTAGAGATGTGATTTTTAGGGAATTTAAATCTTATACAAGAGAAGAACAACCAAAGGAGAAGGATACTTCTCGAACAATGCATTTTGAGATAAATACTGAGAATCATGAAGATGCACATGTTGAAGAACAATTGGATGGATTAGATGAGGATAGTTCACAGAGTTCTAAGATAGATGCTCATGATGAGCATATTGAGGAACAAGAAGAACCTTCTTTGAGAAGATCCACAAGACAACAAAATCTCATTGATAGGCATAGCCCACCTAATTTCCATTGTATATTTTCTTTGATGAGTACTAATGATGAACCTAGGTCTTATAGGGAAGCTTTGTCTTCAGATGAGAACAAGATTGGGTCACAAGCTATGCATGAGGAAATGGTTTCCTTGGATACTTGTGACACATGGGATCTTGAGATTTTTCCCAAAGGAAGAAAGGCCATTGGTTGTAAATGTATCTTTAAAAATAAAATTGGAGAAGATGGTAATCTCAAAAGGTACAAGGATATATTAGTAGCCAAGGACTACTCCCAAAGAGAGGGAGTTGAATTTAATGAAATCTTCACTCCTATTGTTAAATTAACTTCTATTAGATTCCTTTTATCTATTGATGTTGTTTATGATTTTGAGATAGAGAAAATGGATGTGAAAATTGCTTTCTTACATGGGGATCTTGATGAGGAGATTTATATGAGGCAACCTGATGGTTTTGTTGTAAAAGGAAAAGAATTATTGGTTTGTAGGTTAAAGAGATCTTTATATGGATTGAAATAGTCACCTAGAATGTGGTACCAGAAGTTTGATGCTTTTGCATTGAAAATTGGTTATGTTAGGAGTGAGGAAGATCATTGTGTTTACATAAAATTTATTGATGATCAACTTTCAATTATTATCTTGTATGTTGATGACATGTTGTTTATTGGTAATAACAAGGTAATGATCCAAGAATTAAAAGCGAAACTCTAGCACATTTGAGATGAAATATCTAGGGGATGCAAAATATATCCTTGGTAGGGAGATCAACAGAGATAGAGGTAACAAAAATTAAGTCAAAGAAAATATGTTGATACTATTTTGAAACGGTTTAACATACATGATAATAAACCAATTAATATTCCTTTACCAGTTTGCATGAAGTTAAGTTTAGACATGGGTCCTAAATCTGATTTTAATCATGAGGAAATGTCTAAAATTCTATATGCTAGTGCAGTTGTTAGTTTGATGTATGCAATGGTCTGTACAAGACTAGATATAGCCCAAGCAGTGGGAGTTCTAAGTAGGTTTATGTCTAACCCTGGTAAAGAAAATTAGACTTATGTGAAGAGGTTGTTTAGATATTTATGAGGTACTTCTAATTACTGTTTGGTTTATCATGGTGCTAATGATATTGATATTATGCACATATCATTGGACATACAAGGTTTTATTGATTCAGATTGGGCAATGGACCTGGACAGTCGGAGGTCGACAAGTGGCTATGTGTTTACTTTGTTTGGAGTTGTGGTTAGTTGGATGAGTAAGAGGCAACCCACACTTGCTTTGTCCACCATAGAAGCATAGTACATGGTTGCTACACATGCCTCTAAAGAAGCAGTTTGGTTATAGAAACTTGGGAAAGGTATTGGTTTTAATTCCAAGAAAATTAGACTTGAATGTGATAGTCAGAGTTCTATTTGTTTAGCCAAAAATCCTATGTATCATGCTCATACTAAGAATGTTGATGTTCAGTATCACTTTGTGTGAGAAATGGTTGAGAGTGGGAAGGTATTGATTGAGAAATTTGACACTTTAATCAATGTTGCAGATTATCTTATGAAACCAGTTCCTACAAATAAGTTCTCTTGGTACAGGAAGGCCATTGGCCTTGAATCATGTACTTGATTTATAATAAATGATTCCTTGTTTAGAATAATTTCAATGTATAATGTCAAGTGGGAGAATTTTTGGAATATGATGCCATTTAATTGCAATCCTAAACATATTTTATGTATCTCCTAAGTCCTTGGAAAGTGTTCCCCAACACTAGGATTAGAAGGAAATTAAATTCAAATGAAATGAACATGTAAATTGAAATTTGTGATTATTCCTAAATAATAGGAACATGTGGGGGAGTCCAAGAAGATCTCCTACAAGATAGGAGCACATGGGGCACCCACATGGAAGGTGGAACCCACCTTGCTTCAGTTAACTGTTTGGAGGATTGATAACACTTCAATAATGCATGTTTTGATCCTACAAATTAGGGATTGATATTTACATGAGTGGAGTGGTACTATCAATTCAATTATCTTCAGTTGCATGTAGTTATTTTGAGTTGAATACTAGTTGACTTGAGTTGACTAGAGTTGCATGACTAATGACTTCAGTTGCATGACATATAATAGGAGGATACTTTCAGTTAAGTGGGAATGATAAATCATGTATAATGTTTGCATGAATTGGTGGAGAGATATGTTTCAGTTAACTAGGATTGACTTGGGTCCACCTTGGGCACCCAAGTTGGTGTTAGGAATTGTATGCATAAGATATCAATTAAATGCAAATAAAGATTAAATAGAGAAATGAAAAACATAGAAATAATAACAGCAAGAGACAATATTTAACGTGGTTCACCCAAACTTGGGCTACGTCCACCAACAAAGAGTCCAATATTATTATCTAGTAAATCAAACTAATTACAACTAGTAATCCTTGCAACTCAATACCACTACAAATGCTACAATACAATATCAATAGAAACCCAACCCCTTAGCCTTTTATCAAGACTTATGTCGGTTATAAAATTAGGGTTTTTTTATGTCAACCAATAGAAAAATAACACCCGACGCCTTTATAAAATAATAAAAAATGTGAGAGGTTTTGGGGGCACTGCCCCTTGACTTCGTTAAATAATTTGGGGGAAACCACGCCGATAAAAGTGGGGAAAATTTAACCTATAATTCTACTTAGGCTCCATATACCAACAATCTCCCACTTGGAGACTAATCAAAATACTATTGACCTTGTAGCTTCCACTGGAAATAAGCACCTTGAACCCTAATGTTCTAATTCTATTGTTTTCAGTCTTGAAGACCAACTGAAGCTGAAGAGGAGCTCAACTTCTCCCTTGGCACTTCCTTTGTAAACATATCCGTTGGATTGTCATATGTATGTATCTTTTCTAGCCTTAACTGTCCATCATCCATCATCGGCTGAATGAAGTGATACCTCAACTGTATGTGTTTGGTATTTGAATGCAAGGAAGAATTCTTTGCAAGATGTATGGCACTCTGGCTATATGTAAACAAATAATTGTTGGCCTGTTGTTTTCCCAATTCTTCCATGAAATATTGCAGCCATATCATCTCCTTGCTTGCCTCTATTGCAGCTACATACTCTTCCTCTATGGTGGATAAAGCAACCACCTTTTGCAACCGTGAGATCCAAATTACTACTGTCCCACCTATAGTAAAGACATAACCTGTATTACTCCACCTGGTATCAATATCCCCTACCAAATCTAAGTCTACATAACCAACTAAATCTGTATTAGAGCCCCCAAAACATAAACATTTAATGGATGTACCTCTCAAATACCTGAGAGCCCATTTTACTGCATTCCAATGCTCCAATCTAGGATGACTCATATATCTGCTAACAACTCTTACAACATGTGCAATATCTGGTCTTGTGCATACTATGGCATACATTAAACTACCTATAGTTGAAGCATATGGTACCTTGGACCATTTTTCTTCCTCCTCTTGTGTCTTTGGACACATCGCCTTAGTCAATTTCAAATGACTAGGCAAAGGTGTGCTGACAGCTTTTGCATTCTCCATGTGGAATCTCTGCAACACCTTTTCAACATAACCAGCCTGAGATAGAGTCATTTTTTTGTTCTTCCTATCTCTGCAAATTCTCATACCAAGGATTTTTTTTCTGCCCCCAAATCCTTCATAGCAAATGATTTTGCTAACTGATGTTTTAACTCACTTATGTGATTCATGTTAGACCCTGCTACAAGCATATCATCAACATATAAACATAAAATAATGTAGTTGTCATTATCCAACCTCTTAAAATAAACACAATGGTTAGAATTACACCTGTTGTAGCCTTGCTCAACCATAAAACTATCAAATTTCAAGTACCATTGCCAAGCTGCTTGTTTCAAGCCATATAAACTCTTCTTCAATATGCACACCAATTTCTCATTTCCTTTGACCGCAAATCCTTGGGGTTGTTCCATATATATCTCCTCCTCTAAATCACCATGAAGAAAGGTAGTTTTCATATCTAGTTGTTCCAAATGCAAATCTTCAACAACCACAATACTTAAAACAGTATAGTTAGAAGTCATCTTAACAACTGGAGAAAAAATCTCAGCAAAATCAATTCCTTTTTTCTGTGTAAATCCTTTGACAACTAACCTGGCTTTAAATTTTTTCTTACCTCCATCTTCCTCTTTCAACATGCAAACCCATTTTTTTGGTAAATCCTTTTTACCTACATGCAACTTGCATAATTCTCAAGTCTGATTTTTCAGCAAGGAGTCCATTTCTTCTTCCATTGCATGCTCCCACTGAACCTTTGTATCCACTTGCATAGCTTCATCATACCCTTCAGGTTCACCAACATCTATTAACAAAATAGAATACAAAAAGGGAGAAAATATTTATGGAGGTCCTACTTATCCTTGAAGATCATCTAACATTCACTGGAGTTTGTGGTATTTTTTGTTGATGTTGTTGCGGAGCATGAGGAACCACTGGAAAATCACTGTTTGGTGTATCATCCAGCACTATGTAATCATTTTCTTTCTTCTCATGTTTTTGCAACTGACCTTTGTACAACACTTTCTCATTGAATATGACATCCCTACTTCTCACAATTTTTTTATTTTCAAAATCCCAAAGCCTATAACCAAATTCATCAATGCCATATCCAAAAAATATACATTTATTTGAATTTGCATCCAGCTTGGTTCTATTTTTAGAATCTACATGTGCAAATGCTTCACAACCGAAGGTCTTGAGAAAAGAATAACTCTCCTTCTTACTTATCCATGCTTCCTCTAGAGTACCATAACCCAAGGGAATTGAAGGACCTCTATTGATTAAATAAACAATAGTGTTTATAGCCTCTTCCCACATGTTTAAAGGTAGCCCAACATGCAATCTCATAGTCCGTGCACGCTCCATTATTGTTTTTTTCATGCACTCAGCCACTCCATTTTTCTGTGGAGTCCTTGGAACCATTTTCTACCTACAAATACCATTAGAGGAACAATAATCTTCAAAATCTTCGCTGCAATACTCACCACCATTATCAGATCTGAGAAATTTTATCTTTTTACCTATCTCATTCTCAACCAAGCTTCTCCATTTCTTAAAAGTTTCAAATACATCAGATTTCTGCCTAAGGAAATAAATCCATACCTTCCTTGTTGCATAATCAATAAAAGTGACATAATACCGAGAGCCACCAAGAGAAGATACTTGAGCTGGTCCCCATAGATCTCTATTCACAAGCTCCAATTTCTCATCTTTCTTTTGCTTCCCATCCTTGAGAAAAATGAATCTCTTTTGTTTTCCATATACATAACTTTCACAAAAATCCATATTAACACATTTCAGACCTGGTAAAACATTCTTTGTACGAAGTACTTTCATACCTTTTGCACTCATATGCCCAAGTCGATTATGCCACAATGTTGATTCAGAATCCATAGCAACTATCTTTTTTTCTGCCTGTTGAACTGCAGCAACTGTTCCTGAACATTGACTTTTATCTGCAATAGCTAAAGTAGAAGGAACAATATGACCTGTACAAATATATAAGGTGCCTACTTTCACACCTTTTTCTACCACTAAGGCACCTTTTGTAACCTTCCAATTTTTATCACTAAATGTAACAACACAACCATCATCATCTAGTTGCACTGCTGAAATTAAATTTCTTTTTAACTTTGGAACGTGTCTTACCTCATGTAGTAGCCAATGATTCCCATTCTACAACTTAATCTTGATTTTTCCCTTTCCAACAATCTAACAAGGTTCGTTATCTCCCAAATAAACCAGCCCAAAATCCCCTTGGACATAATCAAGAAAATAACTTTTATGGGGTGTGGCATGAAATGAAGCCCCTGAATCTAAAACCCAAGAATCATCAACATTATCAAGGGAAAGAATCAAAGCATCCTCATCAAATTTATTACTTACCACATTTTCCTCTTTATTTCCTTCCTTTTTGTCTCCTTTATTTTTTCGAGACCAACAATCTTTCTTTAAATGACCCAACTTACCACAGTACCAGCAATCCCCCTTGTCTCTAGATTGGGACCTTCTATCCTTTGATTTTCCTCATGACTTCCCACGACTTCCAGAATTGTTTCCTCTCTCCTTTGTTCTGCCTCTGCTTTCTACATTCAAAACACTACCTGATGTGGATGTTCCACCTAAGCTTTTCCTATGAATTTCCTCACTCAAAATAACACCAACAACATCATCAAATTTCAATGTATTTGAACTAGAAATAGAATTACTAATAGCCATGACCAAGCTATTCCAACTTTCAGGCAAAGAACACTGAATCAAAAGAGCCCTAACTTCTTCATCAAAGTTTACATTTAAAGAAGTTAATTGACTAGTAACTGTATTAAACTCATTTAAATGATCAACAACTGACCCACCTATCATTTTCATATTAAATAAATGCTTCATAAGAAATACCTTATTCGAAGTGGAAGGTTTTTCATATAACTTCACCAGGTTTTCCATCAACTCTTGAGCTGTCTTTGCTCTTGTAATATTGAATACCATCGATTGTTCCAGGCATAAACGAATGGCTCCCAGTGCCTTTATGTCTAGAAGATTCCATTCCTCATCATTCATTCCTGCTGGTTTCTTGGTTGTTCCTCCCAACGGCCTCCATAAATCCTTATGATATAGATAATCCTCCATCTGCATCTTCCATAACTGATAGTTCTGCCCATTGAATTTATCTACCTTCAATTTACCCTCGTCCACCATTGATCCCACTTAACCATGAGACTCCCACTCAACCATGAGACTTTCCTGCAGATGATAATCAAACACAACCCACTCTGATACCACTTGTTAGGAATTTTTTGTAGAAGATATCAATTAAATGCAAATAAAGATTAAATAGAGAAATGAAAAACACATAAATAATAATAGCAAGAGACAATATTTAACATGGTTCACCCAAACTTGGGCTACATCCACCAACAAAGAGTCCAATATTATTATCTAGTAAACCAAACCGATTACAACTAGTAATCCTTGCAACTCAATACCACTACAAATTCTACAATACAATATCAACAGAAACCCAAACCCTTAGCCTTTTATCAAGACTTATGTCAGTTACAAAATTAGGGTTTTTTTTTATGTCAACCAATCGAAAAATAACACCCGACGCCTTTATAAAATAATAAAAAGTGTGAGGTTTTAGGGGCACTTCCCCTAAGCCCCAAGGGTGCTGCCCTTGGACCCCGTTAAATAATTTGGGGGAAACCGCACAAATAAAAGTGGGGAAAATTTAACCTTCGAGTCTGATTAGGCTCCATATACCAACAGTTGGCATCTTTTAGTTAACACCTTTTGCATGAGAAGATATTTACAAGGCTCAGTCAAGTGGGCCCATTCTTGGGTGACAACTTTTAGGTGAAGTTTACATGATATCTTCTTGACCAAAGTTTAGTTAAGTGTTTAGTTTGGGGTGCCTAAATTGAGGAAGACTTTGGTATGACTTCATATTACATTGTGGAACTCTAATTGCCCAATCTAGGTGTAGATTTTTGTGAGATTTATGCTCTTGTATTGTACAACTCTTATGAGTTTACATGCTCATTTAATTTTCTATTAATTGCAGCAAGTGTATGAGAGTTCCATGAGAGTTTATTGCAGGTTGTGAAGAAGGATTGTTGAAGGAAAGGAAGCATATCAATCAAGGATTGATACAGTATTATTATAATCTTGTTCTAAGGTTAAATAATACAAGCATTATTGATTCTGGTTGAGTTTTTTCCCGAAAGGGTTTCCCCACGTATATGTTGTGTCACTTTTATCTTCTTGTCTCATTCTTCTACAATCTTCTGTCTCTTTCTACAATTTGTAAAATTGATCAAAACAAATTAATCATACAAAAAGAATTGTGACAAAGAAGACTTAATTATATCTATAGTCTCATAGTTTTAAGCTACAATATTACCTTCATTTTCAACAATCAACCACTTGGTGTGGATGTTCTATATTGATGAAAGTCTCCCCTAGTATCTGTGAGATACGTAAAAACCCACAAGGGCTGGGAGGCCTCTTAATTGAGTGAATCACATGTATAGACACTAGTAAAAAATCCCAAAACATGACTAAAAACCAATGTTGTAGAAGCCACCCCTTTTCAGCCAAAAACATTCTTTGAAGTGGTGTCAAAACTTTGATTCTAAGAAATTACTTACCAAGTCCAACTTATGGTTGAGCTTAAAACACTCTCCATTCATTGCATGTAAAATCATCCCTTCAGGGCATGAGGTAAGCCCACCTAAAAGGAAGTGTCTATCCCTAGAGTGTAAATTGTCTTCACAAAATTTCCAAATCTATTTTGTTACTTTGAAACATCAAACATTGTGCTCAAATTAAAATGAACACATCAACATAAGCATTTAACATGGTTCTCAAACATCAAACTATTTGAATTTAGTGCGAATACTTTGAAAAGAGCCCTATGTTTGCACTCCCTTAAAGATATCTTAAACAAATATCTTTGAAGGTTTATGAATGTTTAGACTCACATTTCAAGTCGCATTAAGCACAAATTAAACATGGAGACTATAACTTTATCATTTTGACTTCCATGAACACTGAGCTTTTGTGGAAAGAAATGTGCATAAAGTTGTAGAAATTTTTAGGGTCAAATAGTTTTGATTGTTCTGTTGTGATATCATTTGCCAAAATCTCAAATCAAACAAAACCTTTAAATCTGCAAATTTATCCAATGCTACTGCCAAACTCAGAAATTGGAAAACAAATCTACACATAATACGCTTTTGATGTTGTTTCTGTCATACCTTACCAAAAACTAGCTGCACTTTCCAAAACTATACCGCTTTTTCTCTTTGTTTATGACAGTTACTAGTAAATATCTACCACTTTTGACAACATGACCGAACTTGACTAAAAAATAGCCACATTTGACCTTTTTGTGTTGCAATTGACTAAATTTTTGAAATTCATTTGACTACAAACCTACCGCTTTTGACTAAAAAACTCACTTTTTCCTGTGCAATTCACCAATTTAAAAAACTTGACACAAATGCCACACTTGAAAAATATTACCACATTTACTTTTCTAATCTAAGCACACTTGACCATAATCTGGCTATAGTTGACTATTTTAGTCGCTTTTGCTTCAAAACTATCGCTTTTGCTCTATTTCCTTGTGAAAATCAGAAAACCAATCTGAAACTAGTTATAAATCCTTTGAGAAAACAATTAGACTCCAAAGACATGCCATAATCAGTCCATCATCCATTGGAAAAATTTAACACCTCATCCTACTTTTAGAAATCAAAATCAAAACAAACAAACTTGGATCATTCCTTCACTCACACTTCTAAGATATCAACATTTGCTTGAACCTCAAGGCTAGTTAGAGTAAATTTCCCACAACATATCCTTTAGAAAAGAAGTGAAATATTAAATCAAGCCTTTTAGCATTTTTAGTTACAAAAATAGCATCATCCCAAAATATCGCTCAAACCTTAGGGTCTTGAGAATCACAAAAACCATATCAAAACACCAACATTTTTATCCTTTCACCTTATGACCATTTGGCATCTGATTGCTCTAGTTCAACAACCAAACCTTACACCAACTATCATACAACCAAACTTTGAGATGATTGAAAGAGAACAAATAGACATAATCAGTAGTTTGAGAAGCTTCATATTCGAGATAAAGGAAACACCTAACCAGTGGAGAAACATAACAAACATCTTAGACAAACAAGAGCGAAAAGTCGATCTTGCGGCTGAAAGGTCGGTCAGCCCGTATTACCACCTCCTGCGTGGCAATAGGTATCCTCTTTTCAAAAATAGAAAATCCCAAAAACAAACGCAATTTCATTTTCCTTAAATATAGAAAATCCCTAAAACAAACCCAATTTCATTTCCTCAAAAATAGAAAATCCCAAAAACAAAACATTCTTTCATTCCATAATTAGAAGTCACCAAACATTCACAAAATCTTGGCACTTGTTTATGACAATTACAAGATCACAACATAGAAAAAACATGGAAGCAAACAAAAGAAACATTAGTATGCCCCAAGAAAACACCACAAACAATGAAAGTGGCCCATGGGGCTATAGGCCAAGTGACCTTGAAACACCTCAAAAGAGACCCACATTCAAAGCAACAAAAAACTAATCACCTAGTGAGGAAGAAGCGATCTGTAGACAACAAGAATCCATGGATAGATCAAAACAAAATCCCAAAGATATGGTCATAGAGGAGGTGGATAGTGAGGAAGAAATAAATGATGAAGAATTATTTCAACATTCTAGAAATCCCAAGGTGCTCAAACTAATGGACAAACTCCTAAAAAAGGATCCAAACACTTACTTCTTCAAGTTAGCACAAAGTGGTGCTAAGTTTCCTATAGATTTTAACATGGAATGTCTCAATATCCTCACCTCATTCCCTTAGGAGATAACTCAATTGTGAGAGAAATACTCAAACTATTGGAGATTCCAAACATGCCACCAGTCTTCTCGAAAGACAATGATCAACCAATGGAAAACCATTTGTATAGAAAACCATCCCAAATCGAACAAGTGACAATGGCCCAGCAATATCAGGGAGGTTCATATCAATACATTCCCAAGAACACTTCATCTATTGACCCTTCCTAAAATGTACAAAATCAACAAGGGAAGTTTCCACAATAGTACGATCAACAAGGTGGGTCATATGGTCCCCTTCCCAATCAACGGTACCAAAAACAAGTTGTGCCACAGGGTACCCTTTCCAATCAACAAGGTGGGCCACATGGTCCCCTTCCCAATCAATAGTAACAACAACAAGGTGTGCCATAGGGTAACCTTTCCAATCGACAAGGTGGGCCACATGGCCTCCTTCCCAATCAACAGTACCAACAATAAGGTGTGCCACAAGGCACCCTTTCCAATCAGCAAGGTGGGCCACATGGTCCCCTTCCCAATCAACAGTACCAACAACAAGGTGTGCCATAGGGTACCCTTTCCAATCAACAAGGTGGGCCACATGGTTCCCTTCCCAATCAATATTACCAACAATAGGGTGTGTCGCATGGTACCCTTCCCAATTTGTACCATCAACAAGGTATCCCATTAACGCACTATCAAGGTAACCTTCAAAACCGTTCACCCCAACAACAAGGTGTGCCATAGGGTACCCTTCCCAATTAGTCCCATCAACAAGGTGTCTCGCCAATGCATTATCAGGGTAACCTTCAATACAGTTCATCCCAACCATGAGGTGTATCACCAATGCACTATCAAGGTGCCCCTCCTCAATAACAACAAGGAGCTAACCCTCCTTACTTTCAACAAGGAGCTAACCCTCCTTCCATTCAACAAGGAGCTAACCCTCCTTATATTCAACAAGGAGCTAACCCTCCTTACATTTAACAAGGACCTAACCCTCCTTTTACACAACAAGGACCTAACCTCCTTTTACACAACAAGGATTTAATTCTCCTTCCACCCAATATGGTTACCAAGGTCCCATACCTCCACAATACCCAACCAATGACCAAAACATGGTAGGACAACAAGGTTACTACACACAATCCATCCACAAAAAAACATACCAAAACTATAGGTAGATATATAACTACAAGCCATGAATTAGATAATATCAGATATGCAGATAACAAAACCAAAGAAGACTTATACGCTTCAGGATATATGTCCATTTCCTTTTGATCGTTCCATTACTATGCTTCCTTTTCTGAAAAACCTTCGAAATACCAAAGTTTGACAAATACAAAGGAAAATGAGATCCAATAAAATCCATACGAGATTTCTCGGTATCATGCATGGAAGTCCAAAACAACGATTCCTATCTAATGAGGCTCTTTCCACATAGCCTTACTGGTCATGCTATGGAGTGGTTCTCCCATCTACCACCAAGAATTAAAATTTTTGATGAACTGACTATCAAATTCATAAACCACTTCTCATTCAATATAGAACAAGATGTCACCATCATAGATCTATACAAGATTGAACATATTCAAGGAGAATCCTTCACCTCCTACCTTCAACAATGGAGACGTAAAGCTAGTCGATACAAATGGCCTATTCCTGACAAGGAACTGGCAAAGATATTTGTTTTCAATGTCCAAGAAAAATTCAACTACCAACTCACCATGTTGTGTCCCATAAACTTCAAAGAGACCATTGAGAAGGGACTACGCATAGAAAGGGATCTCATAGAAAGGGGGGTGATTAAGCAACAACCCAAGAGACAATTCTTCTAATTTGAATGAGAAACCTAAGATTTGGGCCAAGAACAAAAATTTCACCAATGATGGGGTAGTTGATGCTAGAACTATGTGGAATATACAAAATCCTAACACACCACAAAACAAATCTCAAATTGCACAAACAAGATATGCTCCTAATAATGCACAAAACAATCAACTTACATATCCCCAAAAAAATCAAGCGGTCAACCAATAGACATATCAAGGAGGGCAACAGAGGAAATATGATCAACCAAGAAGGAAGTTCACTACATTAGGAGAGCCACTTGAGACGGTCATGTGCAAACTAGTGCAATGAAACCTCATCAAGGTCAATGATCACCCAAACTATGAGGAGCCAAGATTTAAAACACCATGGTACAACAAGAACGACTTGTGTGAGTTCCACAAAATCAAAGGAAATGCAACAAACAATTGCATGAGACTCAAGCATATAATACAAGACTTGATCGACAAGGGAGAAGTGGATTTCAAACATCGTCTTGGAAACAAATACCTAAAAATATACACAAATTCAATTATGAACCATGGTAAGAAGAATGACAAAGGAAAGGACCAAGTCTATCACAATGCTAACTACACTTGTGGTGACATAGTTCTAGGTATCCTCTCTCAAGCAGATGACACTAGGGTAAATGTATATATTATATGAGGTAGGGACATCAAATGTAAAGTAACTACCCATCAAATGAAAGTTACAATACAAGTAGCCCCACCTAAACCCGCAACTAAGCCATCAAATGACTACAATATTGTGGAATAGTTAAAGAAGACTCCTGCCTTGATCTCAATCCTAGAATTGGTAAAATTATCACCTGCACATAAGGAGATACTAGAGAAATAATTAGAAGCATTGGTTCCTAATGACCTCAATCCATATCAATTTCAAGCCATGGTTGGAAAAAGTCACGGACAATCACCATTTAGTATTTTTTGAGAAAAACCTTCCATAGAAGTCATTCCACAACCAAGCTCTCTACATAGAGGTTGGTGTCCACAAAAACATGGTCAAGAGAGTGTTGATAGATAACAGTGCAGGTCTAAACATCTATACTTTTAAATTCATGAAACTGTTGGGGTATTCTAATGATGTGATAGACAAAGGAAAGACCATTACTTTAAGGGCCTATGATGACCTCGAAAGGAATTCAGAAGGAACAATCAGGCTACCAGTGCAGATAGGACCAGGCATCACATAAACCACATGTCAAGTACTTGACCTTGAGTTACCGTATAACATCCTTCTAGGATGCCCTTGGATTCATGCATTACAAGTGGTTCCTTCAACCTTTCACTAGTGTCTAAATTTTCCTCACGAAGGAAAGGAGGTTACATTATATGTTGATCCTGAACCCTTCCACTTTTGTGCAAAATTGGAGGAGAAGTATAACAAAATCTAGCATATACCCAACAATGACATCATTTCATTCATTCTCATATGTTGACCCTTCTACATTACCATCAACCTCAATTAAGCCAACATCAAGGGAGAAACCAAAAATTGAAACCAAGGTTAAAATACTTGACAAGGGTAATGGAAATTATGACTTCAATCAAGCATTTTGCATTGGAATGCTTCCACTGACACCCAAGGTTTATGGTGGCCCTAAGGAGATCAAATATGTTCAAACAGTAAAAATGATAGCCAAACCCACAATTTTTACCAAGTGGGGAGATATGAAGGATGAAGAGATATTCAAAGAAGACTTGTCATCAATGATCTACAAAGAGGACCAAAAGGAGCTAGAATAGCCACAACCCCTTCTAATTGATCCTAGAAGTAAAGGCTATTGGTTAGCTAAACAAATGGGATATACCAAAACATGTGGCCTTGGGCTACGTAAACAAGGCAGATAGGAGCCCATCATAGTGGAACAAAGAAATAAAAACATGGGACTAGGTTATGATTCAAAAGGTGTGGTTACTCCAAATACTAGACGAACCTCTTTTAAGAAACAAGTGCCTTCTACTAGCGTTAAGACATTGGATATCTACCACCTTATGGAAAACAAATTACCCATCGAGGAGTTATTTGAAAAATTTAGCATTGGTATAGTCCCTATCCAACTTATCAAAACCATTCCTAATGGCTATTATTATTCTAAAATAGACTCTAATGAGTATGAATGGGATTCTCCTTCTTATGTCACCTCTAGTGATGATGACCTAGACACCCAATGGGAGAATGATACCAGAGCCATATTAACCATCTCAAAAAATTCTATAAGTTTTGCAAACAACGATGATAGTCTACCCCTCTTTTACCCATAGTTGATAGATTGGGACCAACAACAACATAAACCTATTTTGGATCAATTCCAGAACAATGAAGCAATTGCAGAGTTTATGGGACTTCAAACTAATATACCGATAGGAGATCATAAAGTAGGGTTCGTCATGGAACTCAAATAGGAAGCATATTATGGTGGGGATATTGTGTCCTCTAGTCATAAAATTGAAAAGGACAACATCAAAATGAGACCCCCTAGAGAAAACCACAATGCGGCTCTATCAAATCCTGAAAAGAAGAAAATAAAGGATGAGTCTAAAGGTGAAAACCTTTCCAAGGCACCCAAAGAAGGATGAGTCTAATGTTGGCACAACAAAGAACCCAAAGATCACATACCATGCAACATCACTTGATCTTGAAGAGAAAGTGAATGTCACAATGTTCATCAATGATAGAAAGATAAACTTTGTGTGGACTTATGCAAATATGCCAGGACTAGATCCAACATTAGTTGTACACCACTTGGTCCTATTTCCAGGAGCTAAACCTATCAAGAAAAAACTAAGGAAAATGCATCCTCAAATAGCACTGTTGGTAAAGGTAGAACTAAAGAAGTTACTATATGTAGGTTCCATTAGACCGATTGATTATCTGAAATGGATATCAAATCTAGTACCAGTGTCAAAGCCCACTAGGGGCATAAGGATCTGCACAAACTTTTGAGACCTAAACAAATCTTTTCCAAAGGATGAATTTCCTCTTCCAAGTATAGATATGATTGTAGATTTAAAAGCAGCACATGGGATACTATCTTTAATGGATGGCTTCTCTGGGTATAATCAGATAAAAATATCCCCTGATGATTAGCATAAAATGACATTCACTTGTGCTTAGGGGACCTTTTGCTAGAATGTCATGCCATTTGGTCTAAAAAATGCAGGAGCAACCTATCAATGAGTGATGAAAACTATCTTCCATGATATGCTACATACAACAATGGAAGACTATGTGGATGACATACTAGCTAAGTCCATAAAAAGAGAAGACCACTTGATCAACCTTGAAAAAGTGTTTGATAAGCTAGAACAGTATAGCTTGAGACTCAACCCAAAAAAGTGTGTATTCAGAGTAACATCTGAAAAGCTACTAGGGTATATAGTATCAAGAAGGGGTATTGAAGTAGATACTATGAAAGTAAAATCCATACAAGAGATTCCTCCACCAAAGACATTGAAGCAACTGAGAAGTTTACAAGGGAAGCTACAATCTATTAGGCAATTCATTGCACAATTGGCAGATAAGTGTCACTCGTTCACCCATCTGTTACACAAAGATGTCACATTCAAGTGGGATGGGAGATGTGATCAACTTACTCCTCCAATCTTGATGCGCCTATTCCCAAAAAAGAAATGATACTCTATGTGTCTACAACATAAGCAGTGTTGGGAGCTCTCCTAGCACAGTTAGATGATAATAACAAAGAAAGAGCGGTCTACTACATCAGCTGAACACTGGTGGGCTACGAGTTGAACTACTCACCCATAGAAAGAGTGTGTATCTCAGTCGTATTTGTGACACAAAAGCTGAGACACTATATCTTAAACAGACAAGTAAAGTTAATTTCAAAGGTAGATCCACTAAAGTATGTATTAGCAAAAGTAGCTCTAACAGGAAAAATTGCTAAATGGGTAATTATCTTGAGTGAGTTTGACATAGAGTATTGTAGACATGTAAAATTGACTTAACACTTATCACAAATTTAGAATTTCTTGGAACGACCCTGAAATGACTCAGAACAACTCTGAATCAACTCAGAACATCTTGGAACGACTCTGAAATGACTCGAAACAACTCTAAATCAACTCAGAATGTCTCAGAACGACTCTAAAACGACTTGGAACAACTTTGAATCAACTGAGAATGTCTCAGAATAACCCCAAAATGACTTGGACCAACTCTAAATTAACTCGGAACGTCTCAAAACGACCCTAAAATGACTTAGAACAACTTTGAATCAACTTGGAACATCTTAGAACAACCACAAAATGACTTGGAACAACTCTGAATCAACTCGGAAAGTCTCGAAACAACCCCAAAATGACCCAAAACAACTCTGAATCAACTCATAATATCTCAGAACGACCCTGGAATGACTTAGAACAACTTTGAATCAACCTGGAACGTCTCTAAATGACCCTGGAATGACTCAAAACAAATTTGAATCAACCCGAAACGTCTCAGAATGACCCCGAAACGACTCAGAACAACTCTAAATTAACTTGGAACATCTCGGAACATCTCTGAAATAGCTCGGATCATCTCAGAATCATCCCACAACATCTCATAACATATCAAACGACATTGAATGACATTCAAAACCCTATTTCCTCTATTAATCAAGTAATACAATGTTATTTGATTAATTCACATTTCATCATTTCAACTAATTAAATAAATTACATTTATTTAATAAAGTCCTAATCTTATCTTATTTCATCCTGATTAGTCAAACGACACTGATTATTTGATTACATCACTAATTCACCTTATTCCTCAAAATTAATTGAATTATTAAATCATAATAAATTAATTATCACACTTCCCTCAAAATTTTGAATAATTAAATCAAATCAAATCAAATTATTCAAATTGGAAAAAATAAAAATCAAATCAAAATGGAATTAATTAATTAATTAATTAATATTCCTCACCCACTTTTTAATTGAGAAAATCATGGATTGCTATCTAAGCAATCTGATTTTGCTAACTCAACCATCTAATTCCTAACTCAACCCTAATTGATCAATCAATTGCTAACTAAGCAATCAAAATCCTAACTAGCCAATCTATTCTTCAATCACCCTAATTGTGCAATCAACTTTGCACAATTTCCTCATGTCTAAATCCTCTCAACTCATTTTGACCATTGATCTAGATATTCTCCAACACGATCTCAACCATTGATTCAAAATTTATTTTTCCATATAACAAGTATTTCTCTTCACAAATGAGAATGAGAATTTCAACTTACCTTATGCAACGAATTGCTTTCACAATAACCATTGATAGAGCTTCAACCTTTTTAGTCAACCAAGCATCAATCATCAAGCTTTTGCGTATAAGAGATGGAGGCTTTGCAGTGATACGAACAACCCAACATCATGCAAATACACTCCAAAATGGGATGGTAATCTCTTCTTGTGTTATTTGAATTGGTTTTAATATCTTAGGATCTTACTTTCATTCAAATAGCTTAGATTGGCACATTTCATGAGTGATGGAATAGGATAGATTAAGTGTTTTGAATTAGATTAGTTTCTAATTTTAATTTTGCATTTGATCTTGTTTCATTATATTTCCTGATGGATTCCTTCCCCCTCACACATTCTGGAATGCCCAGTGGGACCTAGGTCCTCCTCACTAACATTTTTTTGAGCTAAGTTGCAAGTTACAAGGTTCTGGAAGCTTTCAGAGGCATTTCACAGACTGCCCAGCAAAAGCTCGCTTTTGACTAGCAACATTTCTGAGCTTTTTCCAGAATATCCACATATTTTCCATGGGAATGGAGATTTTGCACTAAAACCAACACATTTGCTAAAAAAACCATGCTTTTGCTTCTTGTTCTGGGTTTTGCAGTATATGGAAAATCTGAGCTTTTTCCAGAAATTTTGAGCTTCTGCAAAAAAAAATTTCTGAGCTTTTGATATTTTTTTTGAGCATTTGCTCTGGAAGACAAGTGCACGGATCCTACACTATTGTAATGAACCATCTTGCTAATGTTTGCTTGTTTTGCAGGAACTAATGGGTTTTATGTAGGATATGAAAAACACTGACTTATTTTATGTAAGGAAGACGATTGATCCAAGTTATTTTTAGATCTACAAACATTCTTATTAACTTAGGAACGTCATTTTGGTGCATTAAAATTAAGAAAAAATCTCACATTTTTATTTTGGTGCTATCTAAAATAAACATTTTTACAACTTTCTAAGGTAGGAATCTTCATTTTGGTGCTTAAAATTGAACAAAACAACTCTCACATTTTGATTTTGGTGCTATATAAAATGAACATTTTTAAAGCTTTCTAAAGTAGGAATCTTCATTTTGGTGCTTAAAATTGAACAAAACAACTCTAACACTTGATTTGGTGTTGTTAAAATAAACCTTTTTGAAGCTTTCTAAAGTAGGAATTTCATTTTTGGTGCTCATAAAAAGAACATAAAACTCTTCAAATTTGGGCTCTAAAAATGAACACATTTCATGTTTTCATAGGTAGGAACCTTTAAATTTGGTGCATAAAAAAAGCGCAAACGTCTTTCAATTTGTTGACAAACGTTTGATTTACATTTTTGTTGACCATTAATGACCAAGAATGATTTTCTTAGAAACATTTCAATTTTGGGGGTTAAAAATGAACAAAATGTTTGTATTATTTTCACACCATTGCTATCTTAATTGCTTGATTTCTTTAACATTTCATTTTTACTCACATATTCTTAGGGATAACACCGCTCGAGGTGTTTAAAAATAAATCAATTTGCAATTAATTATCTTTCGTGCATGCATTGATTGGCGGGCTGAAGTGTTTTGTCTTCTCCCCTTGCACCATTTTGGCAATCTTGGGTGAGTGAAGAACATTTTTGAGCTTCGCATTTATTTTAAATTTTTACCTTCTTAGAGGGCCTCCCTAATGAGACACATCCCGCGCTGGAGAACTCATAGGTGACCCAAGCGGTACTTTCGTTTTGGACCGCTATATAAATATTTTGTGAGTGTGAGGAAAGTTCATCACTTGCCAGGTGTGGATGTCCTATACTGACGTATTCTTCCTCAGTATCCTTGTGATGCGTAAAACCCTGAAAGGGCTAGAAGGTTCTTAATTGAACAAAATGTTGCATGTGTAGGTGCCCAAAACTAATATCCCCATAACATAACTAAGAGCCAATTTTTTTAGAAGCCACCCTATTTATCCAAAACATTCTCTGAAAGTGGTGCATCAGAATTTACTTCCGAGAAGTTACTTTCCAAGTCTGAATATAGGCCCATGCCATAAGTTGCATGTAAATCATCTCTTTGGAGCATGAGGTAGGCCCACCTAAGAGGATGGTTTCTCTCCACTAGGGTTGTAATTGTATGTCAATGTTAAACTTATCCAACTACATTCAAAAATAGTTGAGACATCAAATTCTATGTTTGGTTTAAAGAAAAAAAAAACACATCAAAACAAACATTGAACAAGATAGTCAAACCACAAACCCTTTGAGCTAGTGTATACTTGCAAAAAAACCTTATGTTTTCACTCCTTGAAAGGATTTATCCTTAAAGGTTTCCGAACATTTCAATTTTATATTTAGGTTGCATTGATCAAATTAAACTCTTTGGTAACTATGGTTTGAGTGTTGTGATTTCACAACCTAAGCTATAGACATTCAGATCACAGAAATTCCATGCTTGTGAGTCAATCTAGTGCTATTATATCATTTTCCATACTCAAGAACACAAACAAATCAAACACAAAGAGGTTGAAAATTTCCATTCCAACTCACAATATTTTTTTTTAAAACACTTAGATTGCTTATAAGGTCATTACTTGAACAAGATACTTGGAAAATCAGTTTGGGCATAAAATCTCACTCATTATTCCCATACAACTTATTTGAAATCAAAATCCAACAAAACATTAAGATCATTCCTCCACTCAAAAATTCTATTATATCAACAGTTACTTGGAACTCATAGATAGTTTAAGTATCTTTCCCACAACATATCCTCTAGATCAAGAAGTGGAATATCGACCCTAGTTCTTCAACATTTTTATTTCTAAAAAGTAGCTACATTCCAAAATAATGCTCAAACTTAAGGGTTTTTTGAGTTTCATAACAAACCACCCCATACCACCACACCTTATGACCATTTGGTGACCTACAGCTCTCATTTAGCAACCAGGCCTTGTAGCACCTATTATTCAACCTACCCTTACACACATTGAAATTTCCCAAACTGACATCACCAGTAGTTTGAGAACGTTCATCTTTGAGAAAAATGAAACACCCCATCAATTTCTCACTGCATCCATCATCTTAAATGAAGAGGAATAAAAGGAAAAAATAGTAGTTGGAAGACCCATGTTACTACCTCTTGCCTGGAAATAGGTATTAAGTGACCTTATGATAGGATATTGAACACCATAAACCACCTTACAACACCAACATACCTTATGACCATTTGGAGGCCAATAACTCCCATTCAACAACCAGGGCTAACTGTACCAATCTTTCAGCCAGGTAACATACACATTGAAGGTACCCAAACCGACATCATCAACAATTTGAGAACATTCATTTTTGAGAAAAATGAAACACCACATCAATTTCTCATTGCATCCATCATCTTAGACGAAGAAGAAGAGAAAGAAAACATGGCAACTGAGAGACTCGTATTACCACCCCCCGCCTAGAAATAAACATCCTTATTCATCCATGATTTCACGCAGAGTTAGGATACCCAAAGTAAAGACTACAGGTCATTATTCTGACTTAGGCATCTTAAACCAAAAGCTCTCAGGAAACACCTTGCCACGCTACACAAAAACAAAAACAAACTAGTGGAAAACTTTTATAGATGCGCTTCCAGGAATGATCCAAATTTGTACATGTTCTTTTTTGGTCAAAACCTAGGTCTTTTCCATGATACTAAACTTCTCTAGAGAGGAAAACTATATTCACATACCTAAATCTACCCTTTTATTTAGGTCAACGTTGGATTTAGAGGTCTAGCACCATTTGTCCTAACTTGAGATCCAAATTGTTTATGACAACCACAAGGTCACAACACAGAAGGAAAATGGAAGCAAACAAAACCAACGCTAGTATCCCACCAACCAATGCCATAAACGATGAAAGTAGCTCTTGGGGCTATAGGCCAACTGATCTTGAAACACCAAAAAAGAGGCCTATGTATAGCAATACCTTCAGTGAAGAGGAACTAAATTGCAAACAAAAGCAGGTAATTGAACAAAACAACCAAGACCCAAAAAAAATGGTCATAGAGGAGGTAGACATAGAGGAAGAAATAAACGAAGACGAACTATTTGAACATTCCAACAACCCCAAGGTTCTTAAACTAATGGGCAAGCTATTGAGAAAGGATCCAAACTCCTATTTTTTCAAGCTAGCACAAAGTGGTGCTAAATTACCGATGGATTTCAATGTAGAAGCTATCAAAGATGCCAATATTATTCCCTTAAGAGATAACTCAGTTGTAAGATAGATAACTGAACCTCTAGGGATGCCAAAAATTCCACCCTTGTTCTCACAACATATGGTCAACCCAAAGAGAACCCCTTATTTAGAAAACCAACTCAGGTTGAACAAGCAGTAGTAGCACAATTGTATCAAGGAGGACCATCACAATATGAATCACCAAACAATAATCCTCCTCCCGAAAAATATATACCTCAAAATACATCAAACATTGACCCATCTCGAAACATTCAATACCTTCAACAGGGTAGGACATAAGGTCCCCCTCCGAACAATCAGTACCACCAACAAAGTGGACCATATGGTCCCCTTCTGAACCAACAATACCAGCAGCAAGGTGTTCCACAGAGCACCCTTCCTTAATCTTCCTACCAACAAGGTGTCCCAATAACACATCAACAGGGTAACCTTTAGTTTAGTCTTTCCCAACAACAAGGTGTGCCATAGAGCACCCTTCCTCAATCTTCCTACCAACAAGGTATCCCGATAACGCATCAATAGGGTAACCTTCAGTTTAGTCCTACCCAACCACAAGGTGTGCCACAGAGCACCCTTCCTCAGTCTTCCTACCAACAAGGTATCCCGATAATGCATCAATAGGGTAACCTTCAGTTTAGTCCTACCCAATCGCAAGGTGTGCCACAAAGTGCCCTTCCTTAGTCGTCCTACCAACAAGGTGTCCCGATAACACATCAATAGGGTAACCTTCAATACACTTCATCTTAGCAATAAGGAGCTAACCCTCCTTACACCCAAATCAAGGACCTAGCCTAGTATACAACCAAAACGGTTACCAAGGTCTCATACCTTCACAATATTTGATATATGACCCAAACATGGTGAGACAACAAGGCTATTATACACAAAACAGGCAAACAAACCTGCCAAAAATAGACATGGAAAGGAAGCTAGAAGTAGTCACCCAAAAAGTAGCAGGCATCCAAGCTGGAAAAAAAAAAGAAAACCTATACTCTCCAAGAGATATTCCCATTCCTATTTGATCAATCTATCACTACAATCCCCTTCCCAAAGAATTTTGAAATACCTAGGTTTGACAAAAAAAATAAAGGAATAAGGGATCCAGTGGAGCATAAACGAGATTTCTTGGTATCATGCATGGAAGTACGACACAATGACTCATACCTCATAAGACTATTTCCATGCATCCTTACAGGACATGCTATGGAATGGTTCACCCATTTGACACCAGCAGTCAAAAACTTCGATGAATTGTCTAGCAAATTCATAGGTCTCTTCTCCTTCAACATTGAACAAGATGTCACCATTACAAGCTTATCCATGATCAAACAAAATCAAGGAGAATCTTTTATCTCCTATCTACAGTGATGGAGACACAAGGCTAGTAGATGTAAATGGCCCATTCCTGATAAGGAGTTGGTAGACATATTCATTACCAATGTCTTACCTGAGATCAATTATTGGCTCACAATGTTATGTCCAGTAGAATTTGAAGAAACCATTGAGAAGGGATTGAATATCGAAAGATCCCTCATTGCAAGAGGTGCCATTAAAATATATAACTCAAAAGACAATCTATCTACTTCAAATGAGAAACCTAAAGTCTGGGCTAAAAACAAAAATGTCACAAACGATGGAGTGGTTGATGCTAGAACACTATGGTTGTCACAGAACACAATTCAAAAAAAACCACAAGTAGCATAGACAAGCTATGTTCCAAACAATGCACAAAATAACCAAAATACATATCCCAAGAACAATCAAGGTGTAAACCCGCAAATTAATCAGGGAGGACAACAAAGGCAATACGATCAACCAAAGAGGCAATTCACAATTCTAGGCCAGTCATTGGAAACAGTCATGCACAAACTAGTGCAACAGAACTTTCTAAAAACTAATGATCATCCAAACTATGAGGAACCTGGTTTCAAAACACTGTGGTTTAACGAGAAGGATTTATGTGACTTCCACATGATCAAAGGACACACCACAAACAACTACATGAGACTCAAGCACCTTATCCAAGATTTAATTGACAAAGGGGAGGTAGATGTCGAACATCGTCTAGGGAATAAGGACCTGTAGATTTACACAAACCCAATCCCTAACCATTGAAAAGGGAATGCCAAAGGAAAGAAACAAGAGTACCATAATGCAAATTACACTTATGGGGACACAATTTTAGGAACCTTCTCACAAGTTGATGGTAATAGGGAAAATGTAGTGACTATACGAGGAGGAGACAATAACTGTAATGTAACCACCCACCGAGGAAGAGTTACAATTCAAAGAGCACCACCAAAACCTACAATCAAGTCACCCAGTGAATATAGTATTGTGGAACAATTAAAGAAAACACATGCCTTAATCTCAATTTTAGAGTTGTTAAAACTATCACCGGCCCATAGGGAAATACTTGAAAAGGCATTGGAAACAATAGTCCCTGATGACCTCAATCCTAGTTAGTTCCAAGCTATGGTTGGTAAAATCACACAAAGTAATCACCTAATATTTTCTGAGAAAGATCTACCTCAAATAACATTCCATAACCAAGCCCTCTACATAGAGGTTGGTGTTCATAAAACCATGGTCAAACGGGTATTGATAGATAATGGTGCGAGTTTAAACATTTGTACCTTAAAATTTGTTAAATGGAAAGGGTATTCTGACGATGTGATTGATAAAGGAAAAAGTATCACACTAAGGGCTTACGATGATCTAGAAAGAAATCTTGAAGGAACAGTCAGGTTACCGGTGTAGATAGGGCCGGCCCTAACGGAAACCACTTGTCAAGTACTGGATCTTGAGCTGCCATACAACCTCCTCCTAGGATGACCTTGGATCCATGCTTTACAAGCAGTCCCATCCACTTTTTAGCAATGCCTAAAGTTCCCCCATGAAGGAAAAGAGGTAACATTATATGTCAATCTTGAGCCTTTTCATTTATGTGCCAATTTAGAGGAGAAATACAACAAAATCCAATGTGTTCCTAGCAATGACATAGCATTCCACTCCTTTTCTTATGTTGACCCTTCAACACTTTCATCTACCTCAACTAAGAACACCTCAAACGAACAATCGAAAATTGAAAACAATATTCAGGTGCTTGACAAGGGTAATGGGAATTAATTTTTCAACCAAGCATTCTGCATCGGCATGCTTCTACCAACACCCAGAGTATATGAAGTTCCAAAAGAGATCAAGATAATACAAATGATTGCCAAGCCCACTATTTTCACTAGATGGGGAGACATGCAAGATGAAGAAATATTTGAGGACTTTCTATCTATGATCTACAAAGAGGACAAAGAAGAATCATAAAATTCAGAACCTAATTTTGACCCTACTACTAGAGGTTTTCAATTAGTTAAATAGATGGGGTATAATGGAAAAGGTGGCCTGGGGCTACATCAACAAGGCCAGTCGGAACCTATTATATTAGAACAAAGGAAGAAGAATATGGGGCTAGGTTATGAACCAAAGGACGTGGTTATTACAAAAATTGGATGAACCTCTTGGAAGAAGCGAGGAACTTCTGCTAGCATCAAGGCATTAGATACCTATCATACCTTAGACAACGATTTACCTATTAAAGACTTATTTGATAAATTTATCTTTGATAGGTTCCCTCTCCAACATATTCAAACCATTCACAACATATACTACAATTCTGATACAAACTCTAATGAATATGAGTGGGATTCCCCTTCCTTCGTCACCGGATATGATTCTCCCACTCCTAGCAATGATGACCTAGACACCCAGTGGGAAAAAGAAACCTGAGCCATACTGACCCTTTCATCCACTTCGATAGGCTTTGCAGATCATGATAATAACCTCCCACTCCAATACCCGCAAATCATAGATTGGGATCAACAACAACATGCACTTGTTCTGGATCCATCCTAGAATGATGAGGCAATTGTAGAGTTCATGGGACTTCGAATGGACATACCAGCAGGAGACCACAAGGCAGGGTTCATCATGGAACTAGAACTGGAGGCATAATTTTGTGGAGAGATTGAATCTTTCAGTCGCAAAAACGAAAGAAAGAACATAAAATTACGATCCCCTAGAGAAAACCACCTAGTGGCTTTATCGAATCCTGAAAAGAGAAAAATAAAGAATGCAACCGAAGGTGAAAACCTCTCAGAGGAACCTAAGGATGGAAGATTCAATCTACCCATATCAAAATATCAGGAAAGATCAACACTACTAGTAGAAGAGGCAGAACCCATAAATATTGACACAGTAGAAGACCCCAAGATAACCTACCATGTTGCATCACTAGACCCAAAAGAAAAAGACAATTTCATAGCTTTCATCAACACTTGGAAGATAAATTTTGCATGGACCCATGCTGACATGTCTGGACTAGATCCAACATTAGTGGTACATCATCTAGCTGTAATACCTGAAGCAAAGCCTATCAAGCAAAAACTCAAAAAAATGCATCCATAGATAGCATTATTGGTAAAAGTAGAGCTGAAGAAACTACTAGATGTGGGTTTCATCAGACCCATCAATTATCCACAATGGATATCAAATCTAGTACCAATATCCAAACCTACTGGGGGCATAAGGATATGCACAGACTTCAGAGACTTAAACAAAGCCTATCCATAGGATGAATTTCCATTGCCAAGTATCGACATGATTGTAGATCTAACAGCCAGGCATGAGATGCTATCCTTAATGGATGGTTTCTCTGGATACAACCAGATAAATATCTCTCTAGATGACCAACACAAAACAACATTTACTTGTTCTTGGGGAACATTTTGTTGGAATGTAATTCCCTTTGGTCTAAAGAATTCAAGAGCGACATATCAAAGAGTAATGACGACAATATTTCATGACATGCTACACACAATCATGGAGGAATATGTGGATGACATTCTAGAAAAATTAGTCAAAATGGAAAACCACTTGACAAATCTAGCAAAGGTATTTGATCGTCTTGAACAGTACAAACTGAGACTCAATCCTAAGAAATGTGTATTCAGGGTAACATCTGGAAAGTTGTTGGGGTACATATTATCAAGAAGAGGGATTGAAGTAGATCCGGCTAAAGTAAAAGAAATAATGGAAATTCCTCTACCAAAGGCACTAAAAAATTTAAGGAGCCTACAAGGGAAACTACAATCCATCAAGCGATTTATCGCACAATTGGCGGACAAGTGTCACCCTTTCACTCATCTCCTACATAAGGAGATCACCTTCAAGTGGGATGGGAGATGCGACCAAGCATTCCAACAAGTCAAGGAGTACCTACCCACTCCTCTTGTAATCATGCCACCTATCCCAGAAAAGGAAATGATACTTTACGTTTCTACCACACAAGTAGCCCTAGGAGCTCTCTTGGCCTAGCTAGATGATAACAATAAAGAAAGGGCAGTCTACTATATCAACCGAACATTGGTGGGCTATGAACTAAACTACTTGCCCATTGAAAGAGAATGTCTCTCAGTTGTATTTTCAACACAAAAGTTGAGACACTACATCCTAAATAGAAAGGTCAAGCTGATTTTTATGATAGACCCACTCAAATACTTACTAGCAAAGGCAACCCTAACAGGTCGAATACCCAAATGGGTAATGATCCTAAGTGAGTTTGATATAGAATATGTGGATAGGAGAGCTATCAAAGGACAAATTATAGTAGACCAATTGGCTGAAGCACCCTTAGAGGATCATAAACCGCTCATAGTGGATTTTCCAGATGAAAGTATTATGATGACAAAACAAATAGACCAATGGACTCTATACTTTGATGGGTCCCATACTCAACATGGATCTGGAGCTGGTATTCTATTTCTCACACCACAAGAAGATAGTATACCCAAGGCCTACAGGATTATATTCCCATGCACAAACGCCATCTCAGAATATGAAGCTCTTATCACAAGGCTAAAAATGGCTATTGAATGGAAAATAAAGAAGCTACAAGTCTTTGGAGACTCTCAGCTAGTGATCAGACAAGTGAATGATGAATACCAGAAAAAGGATGAAAAATTGTTGCCATATAAAAGGATGGTGGATAGCTTCAAGAAATACTTCATAAAAATAACCTTTGAGAAAATTCCCTGAATCAATAACAGGGTTGTCAATGCAATGGCAACAATAGGCTCACTGCTTGATATTCCACAGAACGTACCTAAATATGAGTTCCTCGTGGAACAATTGTTGGTACCAGCATTTGACATTCTAGAATCAGAATTGGTATGTGTTGTTGTTGGTCCTAATTCCCCGTGGTACCAAGATACATTTGACTACATCCAGCATGGTACCATACCCATTGACTTAACAACCACTCAAAAGAAAACCTTTACCTATAGAACATCCTGTTTTACCATCTTAGGAGATACCCTATACTGTCGTAGTCTAGATGGTATGTTACACTCATTCCTTGACGTAGAAGAAGCACAAACATCCTTACAATAGGTTCATGAAGGAATTTTTGGATCCCACTCTGGCGGACTTAACCTAGTCCAAAAACTACTCAGAACTGAATACTACTGGCCCTCCATGGAACAGGAATGCATACAATATTCTAGAAAGTGTTGACAATGTCAGCAACATAGTGACCTTGTTCATGCACCAGCACAAGAATTGAGACCTATAACCACACCATGGCCTTTCTCGCAATGGGGATTAGACTCGGTAGACAAGATATCACCCGCTTCATCCAATGGGCACAAATTCATTATCACAGCAATAGAGTATTTCACTAAATGGATAGAGGCAATTCCATTGACCTATATCACCAACAAACATATATCAAAATTCATTTTGAATTATCTCATCTGCAGGTATGGAATTCCTCAAACAATAATAACAAACAATGGAACTCTATTAAAAAATTAGGATGTTCAAGAGCTATGTTCTCAATTTTCTATCCACCATTGATTCTCCACGCTCTATTACCCCCAAGGAAATGGCTAGGCTGAGGCATCTAACAATACCATACTAAAAATATTCAAAAATATTGTTAATGAAGCCGACCGTGATTGGAATTTGTAGCTAAACCCAGCCTTATGGGCCTACTGAACCAACATTTCCACACGTACTGGTGCCACACCCTTTTCCTTGGTTTACGGATCAGAGGTTGTCTTTCCTATTGATGTGGAAATCCCTTCATTGTGATTTTCACTAAAAGGCATGGTCAATAATGAGGAATACATGGTATCCAGACTAAATGAATTAGAACTCCTAGATGAAAAATGTTTGAGTATGTTAAACCATCTATAGGTTTATCAGAATTGGCTCAAGCGAAACTATGACAAAGGATCAAGGAAAGGTTCTTTCAAGTTGGTGAATTAGTCCTCAAAGAGAATCAAAAAGTACAACTCAATCAAGATGGAAAAGGAAAATTTGAACCTAACTGGTTAGGCCCGTTTGTCATCACAACAAGCTATGGCTCTGGGGAATATCAATTAGCTACTCCTAAAGGAGAACCTTTAGCTGAACCACTGAACAACCACCACCTCAAGAATTTCTACACATAAATCATGTCAAAATACCCCAGGAAAAAGGGTAAAAAAAGAAAAAATGGAAAAAGGATTAAAAAATAAAAAAGAAAGAAAAATAGTAAAGAGAAATAAAATGTTCTCTAAGTGAAAACCACTTTGTGGCGCTCTTAGAATAGGTACCATAGTGAAAACCTAGCAAGTAGGTGCTATGTTTGAATAAACTTGCATCATTATCTATTTGTACTATCCACAACATCCACCCATTCATTTCAAAACAAGATATCTAACCATGGCTTGTCACTGACTAAGGAAAGTCATCTTGTCCACAACTGGCAGCAATGTCACAAAAGCTGGTCATAGTTTAGATCTTTAAGTATCTTAACATAGTCACATAAAACAACAAAAAGATCAAAAACATTTATAAAACCACAAAAGACAAAAATATTTGAAAAACATCAAAAACAAAACAACATCATAAGGTTATTCCTTCACTCAAATAGTCTAAGATATCAACATTTGCTTGAACCTCATAGCTAGTTCAAGTAGATTTCCTGCAACATATCCTCTAGATACAAAATTGGAATATCAATCTAGATTATCAATGCTATTTACCCAAAAATAGTTTATGCATTGAGTCAAACGGTCGAACTACATGGTCTCTGCATGTACAACATAGGCAAGGCTCATTAGCCTCTGAGACCCTAGGTCTGTCCCCTTAGGTTTCTAACATGATTTATTTCAAATTAATCATAAAACACAAAATCCAAAAATAGTCAAAAGATACACAATCCAAAAACATTCACAAAGCATAAAAAAGCCAAAAAAATTCAAAACAAACCAAGCAAACTATGAGCCTCTGCGTGTACAACATAGGCAAGGATTATCTTTGATGAGCCCCTGGACCTAGGTTAGTCCCCAAAAAATGTCAAAAACATCATAAAACTTAGAAAAAGAAAAAAAAGACCCATCCTGTTCATCCCAATTTGCAATAAAACATCACCCATGATAAACAAATCATCACAATCACCCTTTGAAAAAACAAACAAACAAACAAACAAAACATCAAAAGCTAGAACTTTCAAGAAAACAATTACAAAACTTTGACTATAAACAGCTGAAAACGAGGCCAGAGTATCAACTACCTATCTTTTGACAAGTCCCAACAACATCTTGAGATATGTTTTAACGGATCCGTTCCTACAATAGACATGATCAACACCGGATAATAGCCCCACCCCAAATAGATATGGCAAGTGATATTGCAACTTTTTTTTATCTTTTTATAGTCTTATCTTTTCGATTTATTTTATTAACTCATTCCCAGGATCTTTCGAGGATGTCCATAAGGATTTAGAGAAGGAATGGGGGAAATTGAGCGTCATTTTGGTTTGTTTTTTGTAAGATATTTTTGTAAAACTATCATGGCGAATACTTGCTTTATTGAGTATATAGAAGTTACGTTGAAACAATTCATGTAGTAGTTAAATGTTAGGTATTTCATACCTCTCTATGTAAATGGTATGAAATTCGTGTAGCAGTTGCATGTTAGGTATTTCATACCTCTCTTTGTAAATGGTTTGAAATTCGTGTAGCATTTCCAAGTTAGGTGTCTTATACCTCTCTGTGTGATTGGTCCAAAAATTTCTAACACAAGCTGACAATATGCTTTAAACAAAGTTTTTCGTATGTCTGGTATGAGCAATAATACTCTTTGTTTGTAGAGTCAAATCCCATGCAATGGATACAAAGTCACCTTACTTATTAATACCCTGGTGCATCGTATTTGTTTGCTACATCAAATAGGATTGTTCAAAACTGCAAAGCCTCCAAGTAAAGCAAAAGAAACATCATCAACTACTAACAACATCACATTTCTATCCATCATCATAATATTTCTTCTAACTAACATCCATCCTGCATCCACAATGTCATCAGTACATATCATGATGATAATAAACCAATAAAAACATCATGTATCATGTATTGGGCATACATCCATCTTATATCAACACCACATAAACATCATATATCACGACGATATATTGATCATCCATAATAAAACATCATATGATACAAAGTATGATCCATCCATCCATATCATATGCATACATCATCATACATCATCATTCGAGAAGCATAAAACGAGAATGAATCGAAGAAGGTATTTCTCATTTATATCATCATAAAAAGGGAGAGTACATCATCATAAGTGTGATAGGATATACAAAATCATAATATACGAGGCCTCAACTAGGCCAATGAATATATATATACAAAAAATCATGTCTGCAATATGCCTCTGAACAACAACATAATAAAGATCAAGTACACTACCCAACAAAAAGGGAAACATTCTATAGACCAGGCTGTGGACCACCATTTGGATCTGGCTGTCTAACAGGATGGCCACCTACAATCAGTTTAACTTATGATATTAGGTTTTCACTCTAAACATGTAAAGCAACACAAAACGACACAAAAATGATGAAAAACAAGACTTAGGGTTGCAAACAGGAAAAAACAAGCACATGCAAGGGTTTTTGAGCAAATGCTCAGAAAGCACCAAGAAAAAGCGAGCTTTTTAGGCAAAGGAAAGCTTTTCAAGAAAAGGTGAGGAAACAAGGGCGTGGAAATAAGTCAAAGGCGAGGATCTATGTCAAAGGTGAGCTTTCATGACTTGAAACAGTAAAAAGTGAGCTTTTTGATCAAAGGCGAGCTTTTAGGTCAAATGCTCAAAAACAAAAGCGAAGATCTTGAGAAAAGGCATGGAAAATAGGCACAGGCATGGAAATAAGTCAAAGGCGTGAAAAATGAGGCAAATGCTCAGAAATCATAAAACTTCACTATTGATGAGGACATTTTTTACCCTATCTTCAAATGACCATATCTTGGTCATACATAAGTATTTTTCAATGCTTTTTTTTCTTAAATGGGGTAGAATTTCATAATATTTGCAATGGTGTAGGTGGTTTTCAGTTTTCCTATAGTTAAATTTTTCATTGGTGTCGTGAGCCTGACCTCAAAACTTGAAATTTTTTGTCAACCTCTCGAGGGGGCGGCATAGTCTTACCATCATTCCACAAAACACTGGAACACAGTGGGGCATAGTGGGGCATAATTTTTTTTTCATAAAACACTTGATCTTAAAAACAAAATATTTGAAACAAAGCAACCAATACTTTGTATTAAAGAGGGGGAAAATGTAGACATGTAAAATTGACTTAACACTTATCACAAATTCAGAATGTCTCAGAATGACCCCGAGATGACTCAAAACAACTCTGAATCAACTCGAAACATCTCTGAAACGACTTGGAACAACTCTAAATCAACTCAAAACGTCTCGAAACAACTCTGAAATGACTTGGAACAACTCTAAATCAACTCAGAACGACCCTAAAATGACTCGGCACAACTTTGAATCAACTCGGAACATCTCGAAATGACCCTGAAATGACTCGGAACAACTATGAATAAACTCATAACATCTCAGAACCACGGAATGACTCAGAACAAGTCTGAATCAACTCAAAATGTCTTGAAACAACCTTGAAATGACTCAAAACAACTTTGAATCAACTTGAAACATCTCGAAATGACCCCAGAATGACTCAAAACAACTCTGAATCAACCTAGAACATCTCAAAATGACCTCAAAATGACTCAGAACAACTCGAAAGCAATCTAAAATGTCTTGGAATGACCCCAAAATGACTTAGAACAACTCTAAATTAACTTGGAACATCTTGGAACATCTTTGAAACAACTCGAATCATCTCAGAATCATCCCACGACATCTCATAATGCATCAAACGACATCGAACGACATTCAAAACCCTATTTCCTCTATTAATCAAGTAATACAACATTATCTGATTAATTCACATTTCATCATTTCGACTAATTAAGTAAATTAAATTTATTTAATAAAGTCCTAATCTTATCTTATTTCATCCTGATTAGTCAAACGACACTGATTATTTGATTACATCACTAATTCACCTTATTCCTCAAAATTAATTGAATTATTAAATCATAATAATTTAATTATCACACTTCCCTCCAAATTTTGAATAATTAAATCAAATCAAATCAAATCAAACTATTCAAATTGGAAAAAATAAAAATCAAATCAAAATGGAATTAATTATGAATTAATATTCCTCACCCACTTTTTGATTGAGGAAATAATGGATTGCTAACTAAGCAATCTGATTTTGCTAACTCAACCATCTAATTCCTAACTCAACCCTAACTGATCAATCAATTGCTAACTAAGCAATCAAAATCCTAACTAGCCAATCTACTCTTCAATCACCCTAATTGTGCAATCAACTTTGCACAATTTCCTCATGTCTAAATCCTCTCAACTCATTTTGACTGTTGATCTAGATATTCTCCAACGCGATCTCAACTGTCAATTCAAAATTTCTTTTTCTATATAACAAGCCTTTCTCTTCACTAATGAGAATGATAATTTCAACTTACCTTATGCAACAAAGTGTTGTCACAATCACCATTGATAGAGCTTCAACCTTTTCAGTCAACCAAGCATCGATCATCAAGCTTTTGCGTATAAGCAATGGAGGCTTTGTAGTGATACAAACAACCCAACATCATACAAATACACTCCAATATGGGATGGTAATATCTTCTTGTGTTATTTGAATTTGTTTGAATATATTAGGATCTTACTTTCATTCAAATAGCTTAGATTGGCACATTTCATGAGTGATGGAATATGATAGATTAAGTGTTTTGAATTAGATTAATTTATGATTTCAATTTCGCATTTGATCTTTTTTTCGTTGTATTTCCTGATGGATTCCTTCCCCCTCACACAAGTATGTAGATAGGAGAGCCATCAAAGGACAAATCATAGTAGATCAGCTAGCAGAAGCACCAATGGAAGATCAGAAGCCTCTTACAATAGACTTCCTAGATGAAAGTATATTGCTGACAAAATAGACAAACCATTGGACCCTCTACTTTTTCAGATCCCATAATCAACATGGCTCTAGAGCAAGTATCCTATTTATCACACCACAAGGAGATAGTATACCTAAGGCATATATAATTTATTTCCCCTACACAAATAATATCTCATAGTATGAATCCCTAATCACAGGACTCTAGATGGCTATTGAATGGAGGATAAAAGAACTACAGGTCTTCGAAGACTCTCAACTAGTAATCAGACAAGTGAATGATGAGTATCAAACAAAATATGACAAGCTAATTCCATATAAAAGGATGGTGGATAGTTTCAAAGAATATTTTTTCACCATAACATTTGAACAGATTCCTTAGATCAACAATAGAGTAGTTGATGCAATGGAAACAATAGGTTCGCTTCTCGATATTCTGCAAAATATTCCTAAGTATGAATTCCTAGTGGAGCAATTACTCATACTAGTGTTCGATATCCTAGAATCAGAATTAGTGTGTGTTGTTGTTGGTCCTAAATCACCATGGTACCAAGACACATTCAATTACATCCAACATGGTATCATACCACCTAACCTAAGATCAACCCAAAAGAATACCTTCACGTAGGACTTCCTAATTCACGATCCTAGGAGATACCTTATATGATCAAAGTCTGGATGGTATGTTACTTTGATGTATTAACGTAGAACAAGTACAAACTACCTTACAAGAGGTACACGAAGGTGTTTGTGGGTCCCACTCTAGCAGACCTAACCTAGTACAAAATTTGATAAGAACAGGATACTATTGGCCCTCCATGGAACAAGAGTGTATTTAGTATTCCCAAAAATATAGTCAATGCCAACAGCACAGTGACCTTGTTCATGCACTCGCATAGGAGTTTAGACCCATCACAACACCATGGACTTTCTTACAATGGGGATTAGACTTGGTAGGTAATATTTCTCCTACTTCCTCTAACAGGCATAATTTTATTATTACCACAACTAAATATGTCACCAAATGGATAGAAGCAATTCCATTGACCTACATCACTAGAAAACAAATATCAAAGTTCATTTTGAATTATCTAATTTGTAGGTATGGAATTCCCCAAACCATTATAACATACAATGGAACCCCATTCAAGAATTAAGACATCCAAGAGCTTTGTTCCAAGTTCTCTATCCAACATAGATTCTGCATGTTGTACTATCCCCAAGGAAATGGTGAGGTTGAAGCATCTAACAAAACCATCCTAAAGATACTAAAGAAGACTGTTAATGACGCTGGCCATGATTGGCATTTACAATTGAACCCAGCTTTATGGGCTTATTGAACTAGTATTTGAATACCTATAGGTGCCACACCTTTCTCCTTGGTTTGCAGATCAAAATTTTTCTTACCTATTGAAGTCTAAATCCCCTCATTATGAATATCCCTAAAAGGCATGGTCAACAATGAAGAGTATCGGGCATCTATATTAAATTAGTTGGAACTCCTAGACGAAAGGCGTTTGAGCACATTAAACCATCTTCAGGTTTATCAAAATCGACTCAAACGAAGCTATGATAAAAAGATCAAAGACATGAACTTTCAGGTTGGTGACTTGGTACTCAAATAGAATTAGAAGGTACAGTTGAATCAAGATGGAAAAGGTAAGTTTAAACTCAATTGGTTAGGCTCATTCATCATCACAGTAAGCTACAGTTCAAGAGCTTATCAGTTGGCTACTCTTGAAGGAGAACCCTTAGTCAAATTGTTGAACAACAACCACCTCAAGAATTTCTATACTCGAATCACGTCTTAATACCTCAGGAAAAAAGGTAAAAATCCAAAAAACAATGAAAAAGATAAAGAACCAAAAACAATCAAAAATCAAGAAAAATAGTAAAGAGAAATTAAACATCATTTTAGTGAAAACCACTTTGTGGCACTTCTAGAACATGTACCATAGTGAAAACCTGGAAAACGGGAACTATGTGTCCAACCATGGCTTGATAACTAATTTAGTATTGAACCTTGTTGCACCATCTACATTTGTCCCTCCTAGAGAATGAACTCTTCTCTCAAATTGGGGGGAACTTCTCAAAACTAGTCATGGATTAGATCCTTGAGCATCCCATCGTAGTCAAAACAACAACAAAAAAAAACATTCAAAAAAAAAAAAAACTTTGGATTATTCCTTCACTAAGAAATCTAAGATATCAACTTTTCTTGAACCTCATGGCTAGTTCAAGTAAATGTTCTACAACATATCCTCTAGAAACAGAAGTGGAACATCAATCCAAGTTATCAACATTGTTTTCCAAAACATGTTATTCTTTGAGTCAACACCAATCAAACTATGTGGTCTCTGTGTGTATAACTTAGGCAAGGATTATCATCCCTTGAGACCCTAGGTTAGTCCCCTTAGGTGTCTATCATCCTTTATTTCAACTCAGTCAAAAATTCAAAATCCAAAACATTCACAAAATTCAAAATCCAAAAACATTCACAAAACAGAAAAAGATCAAAAACATGTTCTTATCAAACCAAGTGAACTATGAGCCTCTGTGTGTACAAGGTAGGCAAGGCTTATCTTTGATGAGCCCCCGATGCCCTAAGTTAGTCCCCCGAAAATAACCAAAAAAAATCATAAAACTCAAAAAAATAAAAAAGATCCTAACTCCATCATCACAATCCACAATAAACTTTTCATCCATAATAAAAAAAATCATCACATTCACCCTTTGACAAAACAAACAAACAAATAGAGAAAACATCAAACGCTAGAACTTTCAAGCTAATGATAAAAAGATTTGATTACAAATAGACAAAAACAATACAAAGTGTTTACTACCTATCTTTTGGCAATTCACCAACAACATCGTGAGATATGCCTTAACGGATCTGTTCCTATAATAGACATGATCAACATATGATAATAGCCTAAAACCTCAAAACAAATATGGAAAGTGATACTGCAACTTTGTTTTATCTTTTTATAGTCTTATCTTTATGATTTATTTTATTGACTCATTCCCAAGATCTCTCAAGGATGTCCATAAGGACTTAGAGAAGAAGGAATGGGGGAAATTGCACATCATTTCAGTTTGTTGTTTGTAAGGTTTTTTTGTGATACTACCATGGTGAATACTTGCTTTATTGAGTGTATGAAATTTTTTTTGAAACAATTCATGTAGCAGGTGCATGTTAGGTATTTTATACCTCTCTATGTAACTGGTATAAAAAGTTTTAAACACAACCCAACCATATATTTTAAACAAATTTTTTGTATGTCTAGTATGAGAAATAATATTATTTTTATGTCAAGTCAAAGTCCATGCAATGGATACAAAGTCACCTTGGTTATTAATAACCTGGTGCATCGTATTTGTTTGCTACATCAAAACGGATTGTTCAAGATGTGAAGTCTCTATGCAAAGCAAAAGAAACACTCATCAAATAGCTAACAACATCAAATTTATATTCATCATCCAACATTTCTTCTAACTAACATCTCCATCCTACATCACAAATATCATTAGTTCCATATCCATCCTGCATCCACAATATCGTCAATGCATATCATGAAGATAATAAAGCAATAAAAACATCGTGTATCATGTATAATCAACATCCATCATGTATAATCAAAATCCATAATGTAGACATCAACATCCATCATATACATAATAAAACATCATATATCATAATGATATATCGATCATCCATCCATCCACATCATATGCATACATCAGAAAATTACAAAAGCATGTATAAATCTTACATCATCATCCATAATCATCACAATAACACATAATGAAGTTGAATCAAAGCATGTATATCTCCTATATATCATCATAAAAAATGAGAATGTCATATTACATCATCAATGAAATATGTGTTATATGATAATACAAAAATATACATATATACGAGGCCTCAGCTGGGCCAATGAATATATATGCAAAATCATGTCCACAATATAAGTCTCTAAACAAAAACATCATAAAGATCAAGTACAAATATTCCACTACTCTTCCAGAGGAGAATAACTCTAAGGATCCTAGTTAGGGTGAGGAGAAGCCTCCGGATCAAGCTATCTAATAGAATGCCCATTGGACACAGCACCCATAGCAGTACTCAACTCTCTAAAGTGTGGCTGCCGCTGAGCTCTAGGAACGAAGGCATCATAGAGGGTATAATAATATGTCACCCTCTATAAAAATTGATCCCACTCTGCACGGAGGGCATCACACTCTATTCTAAGAGTATCTCTCTGTTGTAATCACATGTACCTAGGCCTCTGTAGCATGACATCACCCACTCTCACTATCTTGCTCTACCCTTAGGCGGTCCCTCTCCTCTGTCACAGTAGCAACTTGATCCTCCACAACCTATCATTGCACTACCTCTACATCCCTCATGGTTTTCATCTATGCTAACTGTACTACTCCATCCCTAGGTGGTGGTGGAGGACCCAGAACCTTCCTTGATCCAGCTACATTGGATCACCCTGTCCACTATCCTACCTCACCCTTGCAAGTTGCTCAACAATGATATCAATGTGCTACCTCTCAATGATTAGTAATGCCTGCCCTACCTATTTCAGGAATTCCAGCATGATCTATAAATATCAATGCAATGCGTCGTTCCCACCACTAATCAAAATCTGGGGTAGTCCCAGGATTTGTTGAACCAACTAGCTGACCCAATTCGAATGGGGCAAGAGCTCTGAAATATTCCAAGGCTACATCACGATCAGCTTGTAGACCCCATACTTAGACCTCCTTGGTAGTCCGGCCAAAACGAGCCTCATAGGCATCTAGAAAATGACCCTGTCTCTCTCCAAATCTCCAACAAACCCTATTGGGTAGATATCTCTCAAATAAAGAGTGAACACGACCAATGAGCCATCTAGTTTTTCTACAAAATACTAACGGCTCCTGGTCGTCAGGCCATGCCTCGCAATCCAAATATGGCCTCCATACAAAACCTCGCATATCATCAAAGACACAACGCTAGTAAGGAAGCTATCCAGAACAGGTATAGTGAAGAAAATATCCATAATGATAAGAATATGGATCTCCCAGAGTTTGAAACAAGATACCATCAAGCCAAGCAACTAGGATGTGCTCCCAGTCCTATACATGCAATAAAGAAACACCAATGGAAACAGATCTCCCTCCACAATACGCAACCTCATGCATATCTCTATACAAGTGGGCAAGGAGACATGGGCCCCATGCATTTCTAGCGCTGTGCTCAAACATCGGCTCAATGCATACACCCCAACCAATAAGAAACTGTCGGCCCTGCCTATCAGGAATGCTGAGACTCATAACCAAACTGCATATAACAAGTGAAATATGATCGACACTACCCAAAAAATAAAACAAGTTTATCTTTGCATCCTGAACCTGAAGATGTCTCACACCAAGAACTTGGCGCATGGTGTGGGTACCCCATCGAATGGAATATGTCACAAGCTCTCCATAAATAGGTATATGGAGGATCCTCCACACATCCTCAAGGGTGATGGTGGCCTCCCCAGTAGATAAATGAAAGGATGAGGTCTCTGAGTGCCACCTCTCGACAAGAACAGTCATCATCCCTTTATGGCATCTGATGGTAGGCATGTAGCAGATATGCCACAACCCAATAGCATCTAAAGAATCTCGCTCTAACTCTTGAAACCTAGCAATCAAATCAAACATATCACACAGTCGTCACTCCCTTGACTAGAGTGGATTAAGAATTGCCTACAACCATTCAACCCACGATGTTAATAATTTGTTATGAAAATGAAAAATGCATCTCAAATGGCAAACAAATAGACTTAAAACTTCAAAACATTCAAAAGCGAAAACCTTTTGTCAAAAGTGATTTTTTTTAGTAAAAGTGTTAAAGACAGACAAAAGCAATAATTTTTTTTGTCAAAAGTGAAAAATAAAGGCACTAGCAAAAATTTCAAAAGCACATATGTATATCAAATATGAACAAAACGAAGACATAAAATCAAAAGCGTAAAATTCAGGTGAGGGTGAAAAGTAAAAGAGAAAATGTATGTCAAATGCACATATTTTGAGCAGGTGCAAGTGAAAAATTCAAAAGTGAACCAATCATTAACATCAAAAGCGATAAAAACAATGCAAAAGTGAAAAATTTCTAAACCTAACGCACTCAACTACTTTGACAACAGACATTAATTATGCAAACATGAAAAGACAAAAATGAGAAACGAAAGGGTACATACTAGGGCACCAATGCCTACAAGTCGTCTAAACTCACGAACTGCATTCATGCAATGTGGGGCTCCCTAAATCTTCTCCATAGCTCCTCGACAATCGACAAAACAAGAAATCCAGAGGCAAGAATTTTCTATAGGCTCAAAATGCAAATGAGGTAATTTTAACCCTAACTACCTATTTGAATCCCCAAAACCCTAATTTTTTACCTACAAAACCTACCTAGGTTGAAATTAGGACCTCTTGGGAACATTTGAACTATCAGCGAGAGACCTATAGGATTAATTTTTCGTCCTCTACGTATTTGAACTTAAATGAGCCCGAACTCAAAAGTAATTTTTTTAGACAACCTCTCAAGGGGGCAGCCCAACATCCTACCATCATTCCACTAACCACTGAGGCACAGTGGGGCATATAAAATTTTCCACATCTTGATCTAAACATCGATTTCTTTGAAACAAAGTAATCAATACTTTGTCTCAAAGAGGGGCAAAATGTACACATGTAAAATTGACCTAACACTGGTCGCATGTCCTGAATGACATTTTCTCATCATCGACATCATTATCACCAAATATCACTGTATTTCACTTTAAATACATCAAAAACCCTAATTTCTTCTATTAATTAAATAATATTGCATTATTTAATAAATTCACTTTTTCACCATTTTTTACTAATTGAATAATTTTCATTTATTAAATAAAGTCTTAATCTAACTTTATTCCTCCTGATTAATTACATAACATCAATTATTTAATTATGTTGCTAATTCACTTTATTCCCCTAAGTCAATTAAATTATTAAAACATAATAGTTTAATTAAGTCACTTTTCCCTAAACATGAATAATTAAATAAATTATTCAAAAACATAATAAAAAATCAAACAAATACAACTTTTTTTGTAAAAGTAAAACATGATTTGCACGTTCAACTCCAAAAAAGATCAATTAATTAAATTAATTAATTAATTATCCCCACCCACTTTCATGAGTGAGAAATTAAAATCCCCCGATTGCTTGATTTGATTGGTTGACTGATCTATCTATTTCCTAACATATCAATCTATTCTTCAATTCCATAGATTATTCAATGTATTTCCTCAATCCCACTGAACACTTAAATTGATTTCTTCAATCACACTAATTACGTAATCAAAATGCACTGATTATTCCCATCTAAATCCTTTCAACAGTTTTGAACTGTTGATTAGGATATTCTACTATGTGATCTTGAGCGTTCATTTCGAAACACAAAATATATATAACAACCATATTTCTTCTCAAAAACAATCAGAGAATCAATATCATTTGCACGACAAAGTAATGCATAAATCACAATCAACCTTTTCACAAAGCTTCACACATATCTTCTATCAGCACACGCACATTCTTCAAGCTTTTGCTACACACAATGGAGGCTTTGCATTGATATGAACAACCCAACATCTTCGCGAACACACTCTGACATGGGATGGTAAAGTTTTATTTGTTTTTGAATTTGTTATGATTTCTTAAGATTTCATTGTTTGTTTTCAATAGCTTAAAACTTCATTTCATGAGTAATGGGCATGCATCATTAGTGTTTTGTTTGTTTAGATTAATTTATATTCATTCAATTTGATTGCATAGTATCTTCCCGATTTCCCCCTTACACAAAAGGAGTCTAAGCATTTTGTTTCCAAATATGGCTTGGGAGAAAAAACTATAGTAAAAAGGGTATGAGTGGTAAATATTGGACCTCATGGATAGCCATTTATATTTAAAAACAATAAGAATCAGTGTAAGATATGAGGTAAGAAGGGGTGGACACATAGCCTCATTTGTCCCTACAACATCCTCAGTTCATGTAGCTTCTTATGTGCATGAAGCATCTCCCAAACTCAGTTTCTTCTAAATCTCCTACTCCTCCTATCAAGGATGTTCCCATTTAAATCTCTAGTGATGCTATAATTGGCTAGTTTTCATTTTACTATTTTATACTTTTCACCATCTCCTGCTAAGTTTCAAGACATTACTAAAACCTTTTATACCTTTTATATACATTTAATCAATTTTAAGCATGTAGAAATAGAAACATGTTATGTTGGTATGCATGTGTATGGATTCATGAATGTCTATAAAATTTAGTAATATTTTTTGTTTTAATTATTATTGTTAATAATAAGGATTCCTTAGGAATAATAGTAAAATTTGCATCAAGAAGAACTGTCAACCCATAGCAACAAGTTTCTCAGTCCGCGGCATAAGGACTAAAGATTATTGTAGAGAAGAAGTCAACTGATTGGGGCACTACAATTTTAGAAGAAAATGAAGGTGATCATTTACCGATCAATCTAAGAGTCACCTAAATCACTCTTACTTGTTGATGAGACAACAAGGAGAAGGAGTCTAATTGTAGCAGGATTGAATTATGACAAAATTATTACATGAACACATTTCTATTATGAGTAGTTATGTTGTTGGAAATAGAGTATGTATTTGGTTTTTCTACTCCTATTTCAAATAGTTATTATTTTTATTTCAAAACTCATTCCTCTTCCTATCCTTGGGGAAGAGTTTCCATTTGTTTTATAAGTTTTTTTTCAGTCCAAGAATAATGAAAATCCTCATAGACCCTATATAGATGGATCTTTCGTCAAGGAGGAGATCTAGTTATCTAGTTATCATTATTGCTAAGTATTTGCAGCAATGTTATGAATAGAATGTGTGTTATTTCAACAAAGATCTTTAACATATTCCTATTATATTTTATGTAATATTTAAGTATTAAGATGCAATGAAGAGAATTGATTTGATATCATGATTTTTTGAGTGAGTGTTTGGTAAAATATTTTGGAAGAAACAACTCAAGAAAGGGCCACTTGAGGTACTGCTAGACCACTTTAGTTTCAGCTGTTAAAGTAGATAATGCATTATGAATTCAATTGGTAGTTTTCAGTTATATGATTTTAAATGCATGTGTTATAATTTATGAGTTGGATTTTGTAGCTTAATGCTTTGTTTCATACTCTGAAGAAATTAGATAGGTTAGGACATTGTAGTTTAACCAATTAGTAGTTATAGTCTTTATCACTAGGTACCCATAGCATCCACTTAGCCACTTATCTATCCAACTGGATACCCTCCATATCAAGAAGAAGTGGGAAGAAGCAAAGATGGCCCTCATAGAATTTTTTCAACACTACCACCAGAAGAAGATGAATTGCAAGTGTAAAAAGTTGGCCAATATATCTAAGGACAAGCAAGGGAAGCCATAGTTCCATGCCCTATAAGATGAAGAAGTTCAAGTGTTTTACATCGCTCAATGCAAGAAATGGAAACCAAGATAAGGTATGCCACAAGATCCCTTGACCTATAATATCTCATTTCAAGGTAGTAATTCAACTTCCCATATTGGAACCCTCAGCCCTAGACCAATGTATAAAATCCATAATGGCCAATTCCCCAAGCCTCTAATTGGACTCAACAACAACAAGGCATATGGCCACCACAGAATTACCATGGATCAAATTATAATTCCTAGTGACCACCCCAATAGAACTAATGGCCATCACAGTGGTGATAAAGTCAACAATGGAAAAATTAAAACCTTAATTACCCACAACCACAACAACAATAGCCTATCATAATGCCAAATCCATCCATGGCTACAACAACACCACCAAGAGTACCTAAATTTCCAGCACAACCTACATCTAACCCCAATAATAAGCCTATGCATCATGCTTATGCTAACAGAACCATCCAATACTCTACTTAAGGGGTTGAGGTGAGTGATGTCCACCTCAAATCAGGGAAAATGCTAGTTGGGCCTTCATCTCCTCACATCATAGAGTTGATTGATGAGGAACTCCCAACAAAAACTATGGAAAAACAACCCAAGGAACCTACATCAAATTAGGATAAACCAACAACCATAAGTCCATAACCTCCATTCCTCGAGAGACTAACAGTACAAAAACATCATTCAGAAGTCGAAATTGATCTATTAGGACATCTTAGGTATGTTTTCATAAAGATAACCCTCATATAGGTGATTAAGGAAGTGCCAATTTATACCAAGACAGTAAGAGAATTATACCTCAATAAGCTAGGAAGAAAACATAAGGACCCTCATACTATGCATGTTTTAGGACAACTTGCAGATATTATGTTAGGAAACATAGTTGTCCCTAAATATGTAGACCCTGGGAGCCCTATTGTGGATGTCAAAATCAATGGCACTCTCATCAAGAATATCTTAATTGACCTAAGAACAACCATCAATGTGATGACAAAGGAAACCATGAAGCAATTACAACTAATGGAGCTCCAACCTACACCTAATGTGTTACAATTAGCAGATAGGTCTACGATAAAACCAAAGGGAATTATAGAAGACTTGGTTATAACACTAGACTCTTGGGAATACCCTACAGATTTATGCTATTTCAACCTAAAGAAAATATTGTAGGTTACCCCCTAATTCTAGGGAGACCTTGGTTGGCTACTGTAAATTCCTTCATAGGTTACAAGTTTGGTAACATGACCATTTCCAATGGAAATGTAACCAAAAAGCTAGTCTTGTATCCACCTATACAACCACATACATATTTAGAGAAAACTATATGCCTTTCCCTAGATGACAATGATCAATGCTCATTACAAGTGTTAATGATTATTGAACAAAGTCCTATATTGGAAATCCATGATGAAGATAAACTGCTTGCAAACATCACACAAAACAACTATGGTAGGAACCCACAACAATATGATGGTTTAACATGTTTGCAATACCCTCTACACAATATAATCCCTGCCAATAAATCGAAGTCCATCTCTCATATTTTACATACCTTATTGCCCCATAATTTCACTCCAAATATAACATTCCTAGATATTTCTTCAATCAAAACATCAGCCCTAACAATTGAGATTACACCGGGTAAGACATTAAATGTAAACAATCAATTGACTATTGTGTAATAGTCTTCACTATTGAAAGTGCTTCAAGCAAATGTAGTTTCCTTTGCATGGGATTATTATGATATGAAAGGAATAGAACCAAACCTATGCATGCAAATAATTTACATCAATGATGGCTAAAAACTGGTAAGGCAACCTCAAATAAGAATGAACCCAACTGTTTATGACATAGTTAAAGAAAAATTACAAAAGTTACTTGATGTAGGGTTCATTTATCCAATATCTAATAGTCAATGGGTGTATCCATTAGTAATTATACCTAAGAAAGTAGGAAAATGAAGTGTTTTTTCATTATCTTGAGTTAAATGTATAAACCAGAAGAGGCCACTTCCCCTTGCCATTCATTGATCAAGTGCTAGATTCATTAGCAGGAAAACATTATTTTTCCTTCTTAGATGGGTTCAATGCATATAACCAGATTAAGATAGCTCTAGAGGACCAAGACAAGAAAACATTTATTTTCCCTTGGAGTATATATTCTTACTTTTTCTTGCCATTTGGGCTATATAATGCACCTACCACATTCCAAAGGGTCGTATTGAGTATATTCTCAAACTTTGATCATGATTCCATGGAAGTTTACATGGATGAATTTACAACTTATGTGAATACCTATAAATAATCACTTGCTAACTTGGAGAAGGTACTGTAGAGATGTCAAGATCACCACCTATCCTTAAGTCATGAAAAATGTGTCATGATGATGATAGAAGGAGTAGTCTTGGGAAAAAAAAATTCCAATAAGGGGATCCAAGTAGACCCAAATAAGATTAAGGTAATATCTACATTGCTTGTACCTTAGAGACAAAAGGATGGTAGAAGCTTTCTTGGTCATATTGGGTACTACAGGAGACTTATATAAGACTTTAGTAAAATTACAGATCCACTATTTGTCTTATTATCTAAAGATATGGAGTTTGATTCGACACCTGTTGCAAGAATGATGGTTTTGTCATTGATGTCAATAGGAACTCTACTAAATAGTGTTTTCATTGATTCCAACTATGGAATGAAGATCTTGAGGATATTGAGAAAATTGTGAAAAGAGGAAAACAGGTTGTGCATGTGTAGTTGAGACCTTGAGAAAGTGTTGTGAGTACATGGAGCTATTATTTTGTTATAGAGTCTGAAGATGAGTTGGAATGAAGTAATGAGTTGAGATGATGTCTTTGGTACTTGGTTTCCAAGTGCTTTTGAGAAAAATTAATAAACAGAGTAAAATGTGTTGTGTAAATGTTCATAGTGTGCTTTGGTATTGTGCTTTGTGTTCTTTCTATGTTGATGCTATGCTTGTGCAGATTTTATAGGTTATTCAAGATTTTCATAGGTTGCTATATTTAGAATTTGGGTTTCTAGATTGTTGTACAATACGAGATATTTTTACCAGTGTATGAACCAGTTGTTTAGTGATGTTTTATGTGGTTTGGGAGTAATGCATTTTCTCCACATTTCTTTGTTGTTTGGATTCAAGTTGTGCAGATTTGGGAAGTTGTTTAAAATGGTTTTATATTTCTATGTTCAAGTTTTTACTTGATTTAGTGCAGTATAGTGTGAGTTTCATTTATCAGTTGTTATGAGTATAGTATAGTGCAATTAAGGGTTATCAGTTGTTTTGAGTTAAAATTATTTGTTGATGCAAACTTGGATGAAGTGTTTGATGAATCTTTAGTGGTTCATGGATTATTTTGGATTGAGTTCAATGAATTATGTTTTCCAGAACTTTCATCTTGATTTAAGGAAGCGTATACTTAACGATTATGGTTTTTTACATGGGTGTTGGCTGACCTTGTGTTTAACACTACATGTGATGCTTGTGGAAGCGTGTTGAGATCTATTTGGGTCCTAATCAAGGATTTATGTAGGTTGTCTTTCGTTCCTATCCATCGTGGGAATGTTTAGGTGCTGAACTATTTTGAATTTGAATGTATAATGGCTAGTGGCCAACATTGGAGAAAGTGTTTGAGGTAGAGCTTGATATAAATATGTGTGGTGTTGATGCAAGAGGAGAATGAAAGAGTAAGAAGTAAGATAGATGTGAGATTGAGTAGAGCAGTGTGAATTTCATGTTAGGGTTCCTGAATGCAGTGAGCTAAAGGCATCCAAAATTGTTCATGTGAGACTGCGAAAGTGTGTGAGAAATTATGGTGGACTCCTTTTTGCATTGAGAACTATTTTCTCTATGTAATATTCTTCTTCTATCTTCTTGTATTCTTTTTGTGGTAGTGAGCCTTGGTTGTCAGCCTTTTTTGGATAGTGTGTCTTATTCTAGTAGTGATCCCCTTTGTATCAATTTTTCTATTACTTATATTGTGAGCTAATCCTCACTGTGGTTTTTACCTCATTGATTTTTCCACATAAATCTAGTGTTCTCTTGTGCATGGTGTTGTGATTTCAATTTATGTTATTTGCATTTTATGTTTAATCAAACTAACAAAATAAGGGTTTAATGAATTCTTGTGGATCTAATTACTGTTGAGGGTTTTGAAGGTTTAATTTGTTACAACTGATTCATTCCCCTCTCAGTTTTCTTGTTCATTTCCACAACACCTTCCTATCAACATTCCTTTAAATCCCTTAAGGAAACACTTACAAAGACCCTATTGTTGAGAGGACCTAACTGGACATTTCCTTTTCATATCCACATAGATGCTTTTGATTTTGCAATTAGAGTCATGTTAGGACATAAAGAAGGAAATATAGAGTATGACATCTATTACATCAGCAAGAACCTTTAGGGGGTAGAGCTCAATTACACATTAACTGAAAAGGAGATGTTACTAGTGGTCCATGCAATTAATAAATTTAGGCACTACATCATAGGGTATTTTGTATTCATTCACACAAACCATATAGAAATCATGTACTTGAGGAAAAAACTAGTATTTAGAGGAATAATTGTGAGATGGTTGTTGCTACTTCAGGAGTTTTACATTACAATATTAGGAAAACTAGGAAAGGCTAATGTAGTAGCATATTTTCTCTCTAGACTGCCAACAAAATTAAAAGAGGATATTATGGACGATTCATTTCTAGATGAGCACTTATTTTCCCTCTCTGCATACACCTTGGTATGCAAATATAGATAATTATCTAGTTACAAGGAAAACACCACCACATCTCCCACCAAGGGAGAAGAGACATCTAGTTTAGAAAAGTATTCCTTACTCATGGGTAGCTAGATATTTATTTTATATAGGGCCTGATAATATAATGAGGAGGTGCATCGAGGAAGATGAAGTCTATGACATCCTCAAAGCATGCCATGATGAACCTTGTGGAGGATATTTTGCAACAAAGAGGATAGCTCTTAAAACATTGAATACTAGCTATTATTAGCCAACACTTCATAAAGATGTAGTCAAGTACATAAGGAGGTGTGGCAGATGTCAAAGGATGGGATGACCTACTAAAATAGATGAAATTCCACTTCAGCCACTATAGATTCTAAGCTAATGTATTGTAAACTTGGAAGAATCTACTCAATACAGAGGTTGAACTAACTAAACAATCCACTCTACATCACTTGAGACCACATTAAATTGTCAACCCAAGGCTTGTAAGCTTATGATGGTGCAATATTATATATGCCTTCATGGATTTAAAACTACCTAAACTATCCTACTTAAGTTAATCTAATCTTTGGAAATTCACAGAGCTGCAAAACAGTAAGAACATAAACAAGAAATAGTTGCTACAGGTTCCTACAACAAAGACTGTGACTGAATTGTTGCTAATAAATTAATACTGCATTAACCGAAAGCTTAATAAAAACTAATGACTCAACTAAACTATCCTTCGAAGTGTTACTAATAACCATTACATGCATATTCACAAAAATTCATTCATAATAAGCAAGAAATGGAATTCTAATCAACTTGCATATGATTCATAAATAATGATAAACTAAATAACAACTATTAACATAAATGAATATCTAAAATGTGAAGTGAAGAACAATACCTTGAGTGGCCTGCTTAAGTAACTGCTCCCACTTTAACTGAACTCAATCTAACTAATAGATTCTATGCATCCCATAAGATTAATTTCATTCATTGCATATTGTAAAACATTACAAAAGATCTTTCCACAAATTGGACTCAATCATTTGGAATATTTTTCATGTTTGAAATTGAAAGTAACTAGTAACATGAAATTGATAAAAACCAACTAACTATCCTACGGATTCAACCAATAGTAATATACAAACTAAGGGAATATTTATTGAAAGAAACAACTAATTGAAACCATTAACTCCACTCCCAGATAATAGAGCATGGAATTAAAATTTGAAATATTCAACCTATAACTGAAAAGGAAAGAGAAATCCCATCAAAACTAGAACTCTATCAAAATAGAACTGTATGTAAATAGACAACCATTTGTCAAAATTCTATTGGTGAAGGAGACCTCTTGTTCAAAATTTTATTAAATTGGTCATAATAATGCATGTCCAATCTTCATTAAGTGCCTCTAATCAATGATCACCACATTCAGCTTAACCCGAGGCTTCCCCTGCTTCAGTGTCTAGTCATCCCTTTTGTTATAGGTTCACTCTACAATTGTTGCATTATGGTTCCTTTTGAGCTGCAAACAAGTTAATTCCACAAAACATGTACATGAGGATAACTATCACAATTAACTCATATCATTCCATCAACATTATATGCATTCATTCATATAAACCATATAATTGTAATATATTATAATCATAATTTCATCATCATAATTAAGGTTTAAGCCTGCATAATGGATATAAAAGGATAGCATAGTGTAGAAACATTGTTTGGAGAATATGTTTAAAAGTATCTTAAAACAGGTAGAAAAATAAGAGAAACTAAGCCATTTTGTAGACTTATCAACCACAACTAGTCATTGCACTATTTGACAAATGGGGGTTGAATTTTATTGGTCCTATATCTCCAACATCCAACAACAAGGAATATATATTTGCATGCACTTATTATCTTACAAAATGGGTAGAGGTCAAAGCCTTGTAATTTGAAAGAGATGGAAATGTTGCTAAGTTTCTCTATAAAGATATCTTTACAATATATGGGGTTCCTAGGGAAATAGTGACAAACCAATGGCCATAATTTACCTCAGATTTGATCACCAAGTTATTGCAGGAATATGAGATTAGACATAGGAAATATACACCATATCACCCTCAAGCTAATGGTCAAGTGGAGGTCACTTATAGAGAATTAAAAAAACATTCTTACAAAAATAGTGTAACTCCATAGGAAGGATTAGACAGCCAGGTTACTTGAAGCAGTTTGGGCTCACAGGACAACCTAGAAAACAACAATAGGCTTCACACCATATGAATTGGTATTTGGAAAAAAGGTAGTCCTTCCAATAGAATTTGAATATAAAACTCTAAGAATAATAGTAAAATTGGGCATGGATTTATCTAAAGCATAAAAGGAGAGGTTGCACAATCTTAATGCTTCAGACACTAGTACACAAACAACAATATATGACTAAATAAATTACTAAAAAATGCATATAAATAACTAATTTTAGTCACGTGACTATTAGTGGTTTATTTGTAGTCATTTATAACACCACCAAATTTATGACTAAACTATTTTAGTCATTTATTTAGTCATTGATTTGGTCATTGATTTGGTCATTGATTTAGTCATTGATTTAGTCGTTAATTTAGTCATTTATTTAGTCATGGTAGTGATTTATTTAGTCATATAGTTAGTCATATATTTAGTCATTACTTTAGTCATATATTTAGACATTACTTTAGTCATATATTTAGTCATTACTTTAGTCATATATTATTCATTAATTTAGTCATATATTTAGTCATATATTTAGTCATATATTTAGTCATATATTTAATTATGTATTTAGTCATGTATTTAGTAATTAATATAATAATTACTTTAGTCATATATTTAGTCATTACAAATCAAATATAACTTAATTAATCCTCATAAATTTATGCATATAAACTTCATGTATCATAGATATTCAAATGTTGAAGAAGCACCATGAAATGAAGAATAAAATGCTTGAACAAATATGATTGATCAGACACAAACACAAACAAATTACAAATCAAGAAGAGCCACAACACAATATTTATGAGTGGAGAAAAAACCACTCTAAAAATTTACTTCATTAAGCCTCATTGAAAAATCAAAATCTCATTGGCTACATTCAATGTCTCAATGACACTGTACAACTCACAAACACTATATAAACAAAATACTCCTATTTTCATATACTTATATTGTTTTTCCCTTCCTTAACTGCAATCCTTTTGGAAGGGTAGCGACCTCCTATAGGGGCTCGACCCATTTAATCCCCTTGTAAATCCACATTTTTCCTGCCACTATTAGTTTCGGCTCCTCCAAACTCTTCCTCACTAGTATTCACCTTTCACTTCTCCAATTTGGAGTTGTAGCCTGAAAATAAGGTTTCAAAATTTGCATATCAAAAACTCAGAAAAGTCAAATAATATAGAGGATAAAATTCAAAAAAAATATTTTCCTTTTCCAACTATGGCACCCTAAACTTAGGCGCTAGATATAATGTTTCCTAGTTATCTCTTAAATTTTTTTAAAATATGAATTCATGCAAGACATCAAACAAATAGAAAATATTCAATTAGTGATATACAACTTCCTTATTCCTGAACAACTGATCAATAACTTGATTATTGATTGTAAATTTGTAATTGATACGCTTGAAAGTGTCCTTCTTGCTTGTGTGTGAATTGGAGCTTTAGATGAGGATATGAACATCCATCAAAAGCATATTTGGAAGTATATTTTTATCAGATATTGTAGTTGCAAGTTCCACTAATTATAATAAAGATAAATAGTTTTACCTTTCTGCATCAACTAATGCAATTTTGATAACTTTTAGAGGATCGGAAATGCTAGCCTTTATCATATCAACATACTCACTTGCAAGTTGCAACACAACATTAAACTTATTAATTAGACTCAACATCTAAGAAAGACAAAGAAACTTCAAACATTATCAATTTAGTAAAAAAATAATCAATTTCAAAGATCAAAGTAGCCAATGCTAAGAGTAAAAGCTAAGACTAAAGTTTAGTACTAGAGGTTGATAAGTTGTTCTCAACTGATATGCCATCTGGAAAACACCGCCAAAAAAATTTAGGGTGAGGTCGGTCAACAACATCTTTCACAGCATCAGTTACAACAATAGTTACAAGTACTGAGAACAAAAGCCCTGTCATAGACTCAGATCAAGAATTTAAATTTATCAGTAGTTGTCCTAAATAAACTAAAATAGAAAATCATTTATACAAAGACAAAATGCAAAGAAAATAAGAATGTTACCTAGAATAGCATGGTGTAACTCATTAATATTTTTGTGAAAAAAATAGTAGATACAAATTACAATTGATGGTACAACTACTACAAGTATCTGATAACAGTTAACACCCTTCTTGTCAGAAATGGAACTACAAATATCTACAGAAGATGTAAGTGGATTCTTTATTCATCGGCTTAAGAAAACACTAAATATAAAAATTGATTCGGTGTCCTGTAAGAAGAAATGTGAAGCAGTAAATGCAATAAAATATTTCTTACGAAAATTTGTTATTACTAAAAATTATAGAATGGAAAGGATATACAAGAAATGATTCCAACACTTACTGGAACGACCCAAAATGGGACTATGTTTTCTTTGAGAGGATACATCAAGTCATTCAACATAGTTTTCCCCACAAAGTGATTGAATGGATCTGTGAGGTTAAGTATGCCAATACTTTTCAGAAGAATGAGAATCACGACCCAGTCATGCTTATGGAACCTCATCAACTAGACAACAAGGGACCTTGGCGTGTTCAACACACAGCTCTACCCTTCTCTTATTTTGAATAATTTAACAAAGATTCTTGTCATGTGAGGAAATAAGAGAGAATAATAAAAGCCACACTCAAACAAAAAATGCAAAAAATGAATGTGCTTTTCATGTTTAAGCATGCTATCACCCCATTGGTGGGACGTTATGTTATCTTCCGCCGATATGTTCTAGTGTTGTCAATATGATTTCATCAGTCTATCGGTGGCGCTATGAGGGGAGTTCCCCTGATGTAGTAATGTTAGGTTGATAGTGAATATAAGCTAAGTATTTGCAGCAATATTGCTTTTTTAGTTGGATCCTAAAAATGTTGCAACTTATGTTCTTCTCTAAAACATTTATATGAGGTTCAAATAGTAAAGAGATTGATGAAAGATATAGGAATTAAAAAGATACCTATATGTTATAGTTGGATATGCTCTGGTAGACATATATGCAAGATGTGGAATTGTAGACAAAACTCTTGCATTGTTTGACAAAATGCCTCAAAGAGATGTCATCTCATGGAATGAAATGATTGATTGCAGAATGTGCACAAAATGGATTTTGCAAGGAACCTCTCAAAATATTTGAATTAATGAAGCACTCTGGAACACATCCTAACAATGTAAGCTTTGCTTGGGTTCTAGGTGCATGTACTCATGCAGGTTTAGTGGATGAGGGTTGCACATACTTCACACATTAGTAACCCTTATTGCATTACAATTTACATATATAGTTGATCATTAGGTGTGCATGGTTGAACTCCGTGCCCATGTTGGCTATATTGAGGACACCCTAAACATTATTACTAAGATGCTAGTTAAATATGTGGTACATGTGGATCATATATGAATATAGCCTGAGTATTTCCAGCAACACTAATTTTCAACTTATGTTCTTCTCTAAAACCTCTATATCAGAAATTTAAAAAAACTTTTGCACACATATAGGCTAATTTACCCTCTTTGTTTGGGTTGTCCCCCAGGTGGGCCCCAAATCAACTATGCATCAGCAAGACTGCATAGTAGGTCTCAAGTTAAATTTCAACATTACAACAGTTTATGCTAAGCTTAATCACGATGTGCAAGGTGGTATGAAGGCATGGTTACTCAAGGAAGGAAACCATTTTGTTTGTATGGTAAGTGCATTACAAATGGTAGGCTGAAAGACTGCAAAACAGTTCACAAACTACATTAGGTCGCCAAAATATATGTGGAGCTATAGATGGTGAGGTAGGTTGCAAAGCCAAAAATCCAGCACATGATTGCATAGTGTAGACATGTTGAGGCTATGGTGAGAAGCTTGCACATTACAGGTCTTGACTTGATCAAATTTCCATTACATGTTTCTCTTGTATGTCAATGAATAGGTGCACAATAAGTTTGAGATACCACCTTCTTGTATTGGTGAGTCCCTAGACAAACATAATTTAGTTGTCCTATAGATTTCAGGGTATTTCAAAGCATTTTCATATGCGGTGACATGATTACATTTTGGCATCATTGAAATTGATTGTTCCAAATCAAACATGGGAAAACTTGGGTTCAAAAACAAAATTGTAGAAAGTCATTGACTAGCAAAGTTCATGCGTGTAGTGAATAGTATGTAAGTGCAAATTTATGTAGTTGTGGCAGAAAAAATAACTGTGAGGTGAGATCAAGTTTTCTTGGACGTCTTCAAACGTCTTCAAGAAGCAGTTGTTCCATATCTGCAAGGAATGAGATCATTGATCAACATATGTGTCAATGCCTTGAATCCAAACATCCTTGTTTATGTCATGAGAATACTAACTACCATGTCCCACATTTCAAATTGATGGACAAGGAAAACCCCATAAAATTTATCTTTGGGTGAGTGAAGAACCAACCTTGTACAAAATATGTTTTCTTTGATCTCATTGTTATAAAACAAATTCAAGTTGTTTCTCTTATATAATGCAGAATGAAAATTTGTGAGATAAAATTGTGCCAGAATATATTGGAATAGAATTTTAATTTAAGAATTTATAACTAAAACTACATTGTATTATAGCTAATGTGCAAATGATTAATTTATTATCACAAGGAATAGAGATTGATATCAGCATCAAACAAGCCGAATTACCAAATCAATGAATTTCCAATAAAATAGAATATTATTGCAAAAGTAGGACCTACAAAATAGACTACATTATCTACAATAAACAAACATGGACAATACAAAAATGGTTTATAAATGCCATTCCATAAAATAGAAAATGATATTTATTGAAGCTCCTCAGAATTAGTTACTAATGAAGGTTGTGAGAAATGAAAAAGCATAATGACTACTTATCCTATGATGCTATTGTACAAGTATGATCAAAAACTTCTTGTATATTTTTTGCAGTGCAATTCCATAGTAGAATAACTTCTACGGAATTTTAGTAAAGAGATTGATGAAAGATAGAAGAATTTAAAAGATACCTAGATGTAGTTGGATTGAAGGCTATAAACTAGTACATATTTTTTGTGTAGGAGACAAATCACATCCACAAACATGGTAAAGCTATGCAAAGTAGGAGAAATTGGTTTTGGAAAATGAAGGCAGCAGGGTATAAAGAATCATTTATCTGCCACCATAGTGAAAAGTTAGAAATTGAATTTGGTTTGTTGAACATGGCCCCTGGTACAACTATTAGAGTTGTTAAGAACCTTCAAGTATGTTCTAATTGCCACACTGCATCTCAAAGGAGAAATCCAATACTTGGAGGGCTCAATTATCATGATGCCTACACCTCATGCACTATAGGACATTCCTTTGGATCAAATTTTATGTAGAATAGGGAAAAATCTTCCTCAAATGAAAATGCATAATGCCTAGAGAGACCTAAATTTTTTTATTTCTAATACCAATAAAATGGCTAGAATACAACCCATAACTTAGAAAGTCAATCTCCTCAATTTCAATGAACACTATGGGAAAAAAATCAACTCTCAGCTACCATATTCCCAAGCAGCAACTTGGCATCCAAATCATGGTCTGCCTTTGAAACTATACCCTTACAAGAAAACTCCTTGATCAATAAGAGTTAATATTACTATGCCAAGTGTCCTTCAAATGTTTCTTATTCATTACTTCGATCCAACACCTTAATTTCTTAAACACATGACAAGATTAACAATTGAGATGCTTTGGCTTTGATGATCAATGGTATTAATGGATAGCTGAACTACCAAGGTGGAAGGTGGACCAATCTACAAAAATATACCAGATGTCACCACATGGTTCTGCAAAAGATAATTGATCATCCATTATAATGCACTCCAACCCCACTCAATTAATGGTCTAAATCAATTTTATTTCAATATTAATGGTCAAGGGAGATCTTCTCTTCAACTCAAAATTACTTGAACATATTTGACTTCAAAAGCCAACCAAAACATGTCGCATAAACTTATGCTTTTGCACTTGACTATATACCCTTTGATTCACCTTGAAGATCAACAACTTTAGAAAATCAGTAGACTACTAAAGTGTTGAATGGTATGATTTATCAAAGTACCTACATTCACCAAAGTTCATTAGATCACACCACATGGTTTCACCAAAACAATTTGATAAAATTGCTTGATATCTATAGGCTTTACTTAAACATCAATCAACATTGAAAGTGAAGATAAACTTGCCCCAAAGATTAGTGATTATGGCCAATTGGTGGATGGCTAAAGTGTTGAGTGGTTTTATTCACCGAAGTGCAAACATCGGTGAAATCCACTAGTTCATGCCAAGTGGACATAACATATGCACCTAGCCTCCTACTTTCCATCAATGGCCACAATTTTCTCCTCTCAAGATTGACACCTTCAATAGATGGTTGAGGAGATTGGTAGCTCGATCTACTAATATGCTACAATACACTAGATTGTGCCAAGTAGCCACAATTTCCATTTCCAAATAGGGACCCTAACATAGACGTGTTGCACCTCTATCCCAATAAGGATCATACACCTCAACATCCCTTCGAAAAAGGCTCCATGTTGGAGATTCCCATGCTAACAATAGAGACCTTTTAAGCAGATCAATATATGGAAGGCCACAATATGATTCTAATGGAGAAGGAATAGTATTAACAGGTCATAGTGAGCTGCAATATTAATTGTCCCTTATGAATCAACAATTACCAATTGAGAGCCAATTTATCTCAAAATTAGTAGATCATTTAAATGCAAAAATTGTCCTAGGTACAATTCAAAATTCAAGGGAGGCATGCACATGGTTGGGATACACTTATCTTTACATTCACATGCTACGAAACCAAATTCTATAAGGTCTATTTGCTAATGCTTTACATAAAGACAATACCTTAGAAGAGAGAAGGGAAGACTTGGTAAGCATAGCTGTGATTTTCAATTTAGTACATAGTAATTTTACTATGGTATTGTTAGAAAAGTATGACCCTTGAATTTTACTTTAATGGTACTTGTTAGTGCTTCTAATAATTGAACTCTTTATGTTAACAAATTCATTCAGCTACAACTATCTTGGACAAAAGTAATTTGGTGAAATATGATTGGAAAAGCGGATATTTCTAGGTTAACGATCTAGGATGGATAGCCAATTATTACTACATCACTCATGGGAAAATGGCTACTTATAATGAGAACTTGAAGACAAAAAAGGGGTGATATTGAGCTATGTCAATTTTTTTCATTAAGTGAAGAGTTTAAATATGTGACAATAAGAGAAGAAGAGAAGATGGAACTTGTAAAGCTCTTAGACCGTGTTCCTATTCCAGTGAAGGAGAGTTTGGAGGAGCCAAGTGCCAAGATCAATGTTTTTCTCCAAGCTTACATTTCACAACTTAAGCTTGAAGGTCTCTCCCTCACATCTGTAAGGGAATAAATGGAGTGTCTGAGAGAAACCTCCAAGAACAGTAGTGCCTTCAGTCACTTTCATTTCGATTAGGTTGCCTCAAAGACACGTACAACTATGTCCTAAAGCAAAAACAGACAGTTTATTTCCCACATTGATCCTTTTGAGAGAAGCACATGTAAATTCAACAACAAGCAACAACACAGATGAAAGATACTATAGAAAATAGAACACAAAGATTTTACGTGGGGAAAACCCTTTCAGGTGAAAAACCCCACTCTCCAAAGTTCGAGCCAGTGTATTATTCAGCAACAAAAAGTTACAATACAGTTTTAGGCTCTTAGCCTTTTCAAAGATTACATCATGTTCATTCTGGATACAACTGGTAGCACACTATCCCTTAGAGATCAAGAGAGATTCTAACATAACACTGCCTGATCTCTTCCTCTGCTTTGACCTCATGGCCTTGGCCTTTCGGCCAGCCACTCGGTCCTCACTCTATTGCTCTCTCACTGGCTCTTGGCTCTTCAGCTCCTTGGCTTATCAGCTCACTTCTCAAAATGTCCAATGCATACGTATATACATTCATTCTCATTCGACTCTGTGAATCAGTTCAAGATCACAACTGTAAAACACCAATCTCCAGCTCAACATCCTTATCGTCATAGATGTTTCCATTTCCTCATGTAGAGTTTTCCCTTCCACACAAAAATAGTTGCAACGGTCTCACAGCAAACGGTTCACATTTTTCTCTCTCTGATTGGTCCAAGTCGCACCACGTAGGACAGACTTCACTCGGTCAACAATGATCAACTTGTGTCACATGTCGGTGAGACACTATTTGTGCCTCCCTGATGCCACAAGACTTGACAAACGATATCACCAAGAGTCATCCCTATCGACAAGAGGTTACACCGAGTCCAGAAAGCTATCGCTAAGACTTCGTCGTGTCGCCAAGACCATCATTGTTCGATGAGACATCATACCGAGGCTCTAGAGTCACATCGACCTCATTAATCCCATCGGCAAGACTATCGCAGTTCACCAAGACCTCATACTGAAGTCTTCAAGTCATGCCGACGTGAGTATTCCATTCGGTGAGACTATCGTCTTTCACCAAGACATCACACCGAGCTCTTCATGTTATACCAAACACCAAACAACATTCGGCAAGACATATCGCTTTCGCTGAGAGGTCATAACGATGTTCCAAGTTACCCCGAAGTCTTCTGTCGGCCAGACATTTCATGATCGCTAAGACTTCATACCAAGCTTAGGAGTCATATCGAAAAGTCCTTCTGTCGGCCAGACATTCCACATTCGCTGATACTTCATACCGAAGTCCTTGTGTTTCTTTAATGACTCCATTCACTAAGAGTATCACCGAAAACACCCGATCATATGTGGCTTTGTTGGCCAGACTTACCGCTGTCACCAAGAGGTCATAGTGAACCCCTTTCATTACGCAGATGACTCCAATCGGCGAGACATCTCCTAGTCACCAAGACTTCATGCCGATAGGAACAAGTCATATAGATTTTCACATCGGCCAGACAGACCAAAGGTCATGCCGATATCGGCAAGACTTCCTATCGTCACCGAGACATCATTCTGACACATATGAGTTACACCGACGACCACAAGCAGATGCTATCGGCAAGACTTCTCATATCGGCAAGACTTCTCACTAAGACCCTCCAGTTACTCTGAGTGTATACAGTCGGCCAGACATCTCCCAGTCGCCAAGAGATCTTCCTGAATGTTCAAGTCACCCCGATGACTACAATCGACGAGATATCTCCATGTCGCTAGGACCATATACCAACACACTTGAGTTACCCCGATGATCCAATCACCATAGGTCACCCCGACATACGCTAGGCACCCGATAACAAACCCTTCTATCGCCAAGACATTCCATATCGGTAAGAGATCTCACTGAGTCTCCATGTCATAGTGATAGGTCCATTCGGCAAGACAGAAGTATTGTCTCAGTGACATGAGCAAAACACAAGGTTATTAAACTGCCAGTCGGCCAAACAAGAGGAATGTCACAGTGACCATGCTTTCTCAGAGGTTTCAGCCTATGAGATTGAGGCAATAATTCCAACAATCTCCCACTTGACGAAGATCACACAGGAACCTCCAAAGCAACCAGAAACTAGGATCACACTAGCTCCACCAGTTCAGACCCTGCAATACTCAAGACACCTGACCAACAAGTCTCCATAGATAATAGTCCACCAGAAAATCTGCAACAAATACCAGGCATCAAACTACAACTCACTGTCCAACAAAGAAACCGAAATGCAACTAATCATAGCCTCCTAGGAAACCACATAGACCTCAAACATGCTCTCATGCTCCAACATCCAATATGTCCACCATTCAGGAAACAATCCTGTCATCTTCCAACATGCCACCTATGGAAGAAGGATACAATGCCAAGGTGTATAAGCACCATTCCAATGAACACAAGCAAAAGACCCTAGTGATATAATCAACAAGATACTACTACCACTTCACTGTGCTCAAACGCTATACAGAAGCAATATCAACTTCAAAGCTTCAATCAGAACACAACCATGAAGTCTTATCCAGAAACAAGAAACTAAACATCAGTTAGAACAACAATTAGACTGACTACTTCCATCCAACTGATAACCCACGTGACTGGAACTAGCACCCACAACTCATGTTATTCCATCCAATCTCACATACCTTGAAGGTATCACCATTAGTAAACTTCTGTCATTCCATTAATAGAAAATACAAGTTCCAATGTCAACCAGTCGAAGAAGACAAGACACATACAGGAACTCCCACTGCCTGAGTAATCCAGATCTGAATGATCAAAGGCATCACAAGTCTACCAATAACAGCACATAGAAGATGTAACCATGTAGTACCAAGGAAAAAATCCTCAATGATATGCACAACCTGCAACAAACTTGTACAAGAAACATTTATCTCACCACAAACCTTCACGGCCACAGAGAGGAACTATGCACATCATCTTCCTGTAGAACATCCTCCTACATACACTTCTAACAGCCAGTTGTGCCAAGAATGATCTTCTTCACATCCCAAAAGAAATCCTTAACAACATCCATTTGTTCAATCACCAAGATCAAACCATCTTTAAAAACAACATGGATGTAAGCATCTCAAAGAAGATCAAGCTAGTTCATTTCCCATTTCAGGAAATCAGCCCATACATCATCTCCTACCAATTCTCATTAGTAACAAGGAGATAAAAGAAATTGTACAACTTCCACTATGAATCCTCTAGAATCATTAAACAGTAATTCAAGATCCATATCATGAGAGTGAACATAAAACACATCTGAAAAATATAATGGGCCAAATACCTTTCAGATAAACTGCTGAGTAGATCGAGAGTGGGAACGAGAATACTCCTTCAAGATACAAGTCATCATGACTAATCCAAGAGAAATCTCCTCATAGGTCTCCTATTGAACTTACTTTCAAACAAGATGTAGCCTTCTCGGACTTTCAGACCACTGTCAAAGCTCCAATCATTCGAATCAGGAACTTATAATGACACCATGATCTACATATCCCCTTAGGAGATACCATGCTTCAAGTGACTTCACCATGGTCTAATGCACAATTCACAATGCCAAAAAACTCCAGTGCACCAGGAGTATACCATGACATACAACAAATAGACTCAAAATCAACATCACCTGTCAAGCACCACCAACACCTTAGCCAAAGACTCCAAGCGTCTTCCATGGATCCAAGATGTTGCACATCTTCAAGTAATTTCCATGCAAATGCGAAAGAAACCCTTTTGCAGCAACAAGATCAAAGAGCTCTCCCAAGAAACATCTGCAACACTAAAGAAGACCATTCACCACCACGTGATGAATCCACAGTCACTACTAGAGCTCCCACTGAAACGTGACACCTGAGATCTCCAAGCATCATGACTACCTGCTATAGGTTCCCACAACCCACTATTCAGGTACTCAATAGTATCCATCCTCTCATCTCAAAGAACCACACCAATGCACAAGTGACCACAGATAAGGCCAGCTAACAAGTTTGCACCAACAATGAATCAACCTCATGGATATAGACAGTCCACTTCCGAATTGTCTCACAACAAACATGTAGGTAAAGATAGCCCACAACATTGCACAACCTGTAGATCCATTCAACGGAAACATGCAAACCCATCATCGCATTGGAAATGCAAAACTAAGATCTCAAAGAGAATAACCACGTAGACAACATGACTCAAACACCAGATCACGCCAAATCTGATTTTCCAATCATGTCCACAGCAAGCACCATAATCAAGGAACCCACAAGCACCACCACAGGAATGCTGAGTGACAAATCACGTACCAACACTCCCATGTAGAGAAGAAAACATGCCTCCTCAAGCCATGCACCAAGCATGCATGCAAAACTGCAACTATCTCATCCAGCACCACCCCAAAAGCCAGGGTCTAGAAAATAGCTCAACAATAACTCCACAAAACCACAAGTTTTGCTTAGCCATGTAAAACTTGCAAAATCATAGAGCCATGCAAGTACAAAACATCCTTAAAAAAGGAAACAACATTTCAGGAAATCCAGGCCCCTTTCAGGCCAAGTTTGAACCACCAACATGTACATGCATCCGAGAAAGAGAGAAAGGCTATTTTAGAAGCTTGCAAATCATCTAATGATTAACTCCATAGCCTCTATGTATTTGAGGTTAACAGGAAACAGTGCCTTCCAACACCAGGAACCACCACCTAGCATAAACACTCTCTTCCATGGCTGAGAAACAACCTAGGCTTCTCCATATCACCCAGGAGCCTGTCACACAGACACCCTAATATGAAAGCTTTACTGCTACACAACCATAGAGAAGAAATCCACCTCATACTCCAAGGTTATACCGCTACCAACCAGGAGACACAGATCACAACATGATCAACTCCCTTTTCTATCTTGACCATCCTTCAAGCTGCATGTTGTCTCAGAATACCACAAGGCTTCCACTCATCAAAGTATTAATACATTAGTCCATTCCTCCAGATTTCTTTCAACTTATCAAGCTAAGAAATCTTCACAGGAGAAATATCCAGAACCAACAACCAGAAGAAGGCTCTGATACCACTTGTAAGGGAATAAATGGAGTGTCTGAGAGAAACCTCCAAGAACAGTAGTGCCTTCGGTAACTTTAATTTTGATTAGGTTGCCTCAAAGACACGTACAACTATGTCCTAATGCAGAAACAGACATAGTTTATTTCCCACATTGATCCTTCTGAGAGAAGCACATATAAATTCAGCAACAAGCAACAACACAGATGAAAGATACTACAAAAAACAGAACACAAAGATTTTACATGGGGAAAACCCTTTCAAGTGAAAAACCCCACTCTCCAAAGTTCAAGCCATTATATTATTCAACAACAGAAAGTTACAATACAGTTTCAAGCTCTTAGCCTTTTCAGAGATTACATCTTGTTCATTCTGGATACAACTGGTAGCACACTATCCCTGAGAGATCAGGAGAGATTCCAGCATAACACTGCCTGATCTCTTCCTCTGCTTCGACCTCATGGCCTCGGCCTTTTGGCCAGCCACTCAGTCCTCACTCTATCACTCTCTGACTGGCTCTCGGCTCTTCAGCTCCTTGGCTTATCAGCTTACTTCTCAGAACATCCAATGCATACGTATATACATTCATTCTCACTTGACTCTATGAATCGGTTCAAGATCACAACTATAAAACACCAATCTCCAGCTTAGCATCCTTATCATCGTAGATGTTTCCATTTCCTCGTGTAGAGTTTTCCCTTCCACACAAAAATGGTTGCAACGGTCTCACAACAAACAATTCACATTTTTCTCTCTCTGATTGGTCCAAGTTGCACCACGTAGGACAGACTTCACTCGGTCAACAATGATCAACTTGTGTAGCATGTTGGTGAGACACTATCCGTGTCTCCCCAATGCCACAATACTTGACAAAAGATATCACCAAGAGTCATCCCTATCGACAAGAGGTTACACCGAGTCTAGAAAGCTATCGCTAAGACTTCATCGTGTCACCAAGACCATCATTATTCGATGAGACATCATACCAAGGCTCCAGAGTCACATTGACCTCAGCAATCCCATTAGCAAGACTATCACAGTTTGCCAAGACCTCATACTGAAGTCTTCAAGTCATGCCGACATGAGTATTCTATTCGGTGAGACTATCATCTTTCGCCGACATCACACCGAGCTCTTCATGTTATACCAAACACCAAACAACAATCAGCAAGATATATCACTTTCGCTGAGAGGTCATAATGATGTTCCAAGTTACCCCGAAGTCTTCTGTCAGCCAGACATTTCATGTTCGCTAAGACTTCATACCGAGCTCAGGAGTCATATCAAAAAGTTCTTCCATCGGCCAGACATTCCACATTCGCTAAGACTTCATACCGAAGTCCTTATGTTTCTCTAATGACTCCATTCGCTAAGAGTCTCACCGAAAACACCTGATCATATGTGGCTTTGTTGGCCAGACTTACCGCTATTGCCAAGAGGTCATAGCGAACCCCTTTCGTTACCCCGATGACTCCAATCGGCGAGACATCTCCTGGTCGCCAAGACTTCATGCCGATAGGAACAAGTCATACCAATTTCCACATTGGCCAGATAGACCAAAGGTCATGCTGATATCGGCAAGACTTCCTATCGTCGTTGATGCATCATTCTGACACATATGAGTTACACTAATGACCACAAGTAAATGCTATCGGCAAGACTTCTCACCAAGACCCTCGAGTTACTTTGAGTGTATACAGTCGGCCAGACATCTCCCAGTTGCCAAGAGATCTTCCTAAATGTTCAAGTCACCCTAATGACTACAATCGGTGAGACCTCTCCTTGTCGCTAGGACCACATATCGACACACTTGAGTTACCCCGATGATCCAGTCGCCATAGGTCACCCCGACATACGCTAGGCACCCGATAACAGACCCTTTTGTCATCGAGACATTCCATATCTGTAAGAGATCTCACCGAGTCTCCATGCCATAGCAATAGGTCCATTCGGAAAGACAGAAGTATTGTCTCAGCGACATGAGCAAAATGCAAGGTTATTAAACTGCTAGTTGGCCAGACAACAGGAATGTCACAGCGACCATGCTTTCTCAGAGGTTTCAACCTGTGAAATTGAGGCAATAATTCCAACAACATCTGATATGGTGTTTATTACTCAGGTATGTATTTATATTGAAAACCTGTGTAGGAAAAATCATAACCATTTCATCAATTTATAAGTGGGTGACTTGAATTTGTATCCTTTGTAATGAAAATGATAACCATTTTCTTCCTTTTTATAAGTGGGTGACCTAAGAATTTTGTGTTGTCCATGAAAATCTAAATTTAGCCCTAAGGATTTTGTGCATGTCCACCCTCCTACTTATGTTTCTAACCATACAGCCCATCCTTAAGTCCTATCTTCTCCAAATCATTCACCTTTTCTAGACAAAAGGAATTTACAATTTGTTATGGAAGTTGTTGGATGATGCACGCTATGTAGTTCTAAATACATTTTTTTTCTTTGGTTATGTGTTGCAGAGTGCAGGTCGCCTCCTTAGAGCACTTTTTGAGATTTTCCTAAAAAGAGGATGGGCTTAGTTAACAAAGAAGGCACTTAACCTATGCAAGATGGTTGGAAAGCGCATGTGGAGTGTTCAAACTCCACTCTGGCAATTTAAAGGCATTCCAAATGACATATTTACCAAAATTGGGAAGAAAGATTTAGCTTGGGATCAGTATTATGATCTTTCAGCCCAGGAGATTGGAGAGCTCATTCATTTTCCAAAGATGGGAAAAACCATTCATAATTTTGTGATAAATTGATTAAAAAGGATTGTAAATACTTGGGTTTGAATAGGATTGAAGTGCCTGAACTGCTCATACAAAGCTTCATATGAAGGATTTCTTAATGCAAATACAAGAAGTGGCTACAAATCTCACAATTCAATTGGGGGTGGATATTTTTCTGGCAGGATAAGATGCCTAAATGAAATTGGAAAAATAGTCTATGATCCTAGCCATTTGTCAAAGACAACATGAATAAAATACTGGGGTGGAAGAGGTTTGTGTATTGGGACAGTGAAGCTAAGGTTATGATCATCTTCCACATACTACATATTCAACATAAAATACTCGTGATGGAGTATAAATTCACCAACATTATCTTCCACTATAATCTAGAAAGGTTCAACATCCCCATCGAACCATCACGGGAACATGAGACCTCGTCCCGCCGATAGAAGATTCTCACACCGATGAAAAAATAGAACCGTCGACACATCGCTGGAACCAGAAGACATGTCCGACTGATAGACTGATAAGATGGGGGCAGCTAGTTCCATTTTTTGTAATGTGGTAAGAGTCATACAGGTAATGCTATGTTAGGCTAGGGAACTCTTCTTGGAGGTTCTAAACGATTTGACTCCTTTTTATAAGACTGTGTTGGCAGTGCCACCTAGATCATAGTTATTTGGTGGGATTCTAAACCCAGACAATGAGGTGCATTTGTGGAAATATCAAAGAGAGAAGCTACAATCTACCATGATGATTTTTTCGAGTGAATTTATATTAGAGTCTTGCTTAGTGTGGCTTAAGACATGTGCAAATGATATTCTCTTTGCAGATAGGCTTGGGGGAAAGTATATGCTTGATCTTGTGAAAAGTGGCAAGGAACTTGCAGAGAATGAGACATTGATCAGAGAAACATTGGATAGTCTGGATGCATTTGAAGGGAGCTTGGAGTGGCTAAAAATGGTTTTTGGTTCAAATTTTGAGTTTCCATGGCAATGCGTGTGTGAGATTGCTTTGAAGCACTCAAAGAGTCTGTGGGATGAACTTTTTGAAAGCCTATTTGTTAGTAGGATGAAACAAATAATAGTTGATGGATTTACAAATATGCATGAGAGAGTTAAGGTTGGTAAATTCCTTGAAGCCATAGTTACATCTCTGGCAAGTTACAAAAATGTTGAAACCCATTTGCACAAATTAACTACTAGTGAGGGTTGGCTTGTCAAGAGAGGGGACCTAAAAAGTGTCAATTTACCTCAGTTGAGTTTTAGATTTATGATGACAAATGATGAAGACTGGTTTGGTTGCCTTAACGCTTATTTTGGAACTGAGGTTAGTCAAATAAAAGATACCATAGATGAGGGGTCCAAGAATATTCTGGAAGACCTCCCAAGTTTTCTTTGTGCACATAAATCTCCTTCAAGGATAAATGATTTAGCACCTTATTTGCAAGAGAAATCCTTCCATTTTATCTCAACATTGATTGTTGAGATTGAAGAACATCTTGTACATCTTTCAGAAGCTCTCTATCAAGAAATGAAAAATGAGGAGATGCCAGAAAAAATGAACAAGGAGACACTAGAACCAAAAGTTATAGTGGAAAGGGCACTTTTCTTAGGAATGCTTTTAGTTGCTCTCAGGAAAAAATTGGTGTTTCTAAATACTATTGTTACCAAATTTACAAAGAGGGAATTGTTGGATCCATGTAGAGAGGATACAACATTGAATAGCTAGTAGCATATAACCAGTGATGAAAAAAGTTAGAACATAAGAGACTGCTTAGGCTAAAGGTATAGAATCACAATTGCATACTTCACACTTTTCACTATCTTTTCTTACACTCTTTTGGGTCACTCAGTCATTATTATGTCTCATTTTTCCCATTTCTAGTCCCAAAACTCATCATAGGTGTGCCAAGTCACTCAACCTAAAATCCCTTCTACTATAAAAATTTTTTCCCCATATTTCAAATGGCTCTATCCTGAGGGCATGTGCTAGTGTCTAGTTCAAATTTAAATTCAAATTCCCTCCAAGCCCATGAATGCTCACCCTAGTGAGTTTTCTAACAGCTAGTCACTTTATAAAAGCAAACTTAGCACTCATTTGGAACCCTAATTTCTCTCTCTAACATCTTGATCCTCCTCATATTCCTCTACTCCCTAGAAACCTTCATTTTTCCTTGTTTTTGAAGAGCATGCACCCTTTTATGCTTTGAAAGGTTCTTGGTGGAGCACATGATGTTTTTAAAGCATGGGTAGACAATTTGGCTATTTTTGTTCATTTTCCAATCTGTCTTTTAAGTGTATTTTCATGTCTTGTGGGGACATGTCTCCTAAAAGTTAAGAGGCATGCCAGAGAACTATTTGGAGAGAGCCAAAACTGTCTTGGCCATTTTCTAGGCATAGCCAAACCCATCTCCCATTTCAAAATGTGTTTCTATCACAAAGACACATACTAGGAGTCATATTCACTTGACACAAAGTTTACATAATCATCATTTTACAAACTTGAGATAAGAAAAAATGTGCAAATCATTCTAGCACTTTGAAAATTAGAACACAGTGAACTATGGACATACCTGAATATCATCATTGAAGACAAGGTGAGATGAAGAGTACTTCTCCAACAAGGTAAAGGCATTGTGATTAGAAAAGTCTTCAAACTATCATAAGAGCACACGTTTCTTCAATTTCCTTAAGATTTTGTAAGCTAAAGCAATAAATAGCATAATATGGATTAATTCTCTAAAAATCACAAATAATGGATTGATGAATATTCTGCATATATTATTTCTTCCAACAGCTAAACATTGTAGATTGGGTATTAATTGAAGATGAAATTATTATAGAAAAATTGTGTTAGGTATTCACTATCAGTTACAACAAGGAAAATTCTACAGGAAAACTTAGACCATATTCTTAACCCAATTTGGCAAAGGAATCTCAAGTTAAAGATTCATTTCAATTAAAATCAGGGGCCCCTCCTGACCTGGATAAGGACTTTCTCTCCATAAGCTTGTTTAACAACAAACATGAACTCATGAAGAAGGTCATCATATTCCTTGAGCACATAATATAGTTAGAAACTTGTACTATGTAGACTTGGGCCATAGGAAAAATTAGAAAAGTAAAGACGAAAATATTTTCTAGTCAAGAACAAAACCTAGCCTATAGCACGTCTATGTCTAAGCCCTATGTAGAATTCATCATTCAGCAATGTTCCATTGTTGGTCCCAACATCAATAGTTACTGGAAGGCACTGCTCACATACAAATTGTCAAACTAGAATCAGTTTCATGCATGGGTCAGGCTTTCACATAGCATAATTCAGATCCAGATTACCCAAAATGCATTTTACTCTAGAACTTAGTGGTACAGGTGCACCCTTGGAAGGTCATGCCTCCATGAGGAAACTTCAAGTTTTTGGTGTAAATATGATGTATTAATGTTTTAATAAAGTCTAAATGGACACTTTGAGCATGTAATAGGTCCTAGTTAGTAATTTTAAGTTTATTAGGCATAAAGTGTAAAAGTTGCAAAATTCGACAAATTGTTGTCAATGCAAAATTGTAAAAATGCAACAAATTGCATGATGATGGAAGGTGAAGATTCAAGGTAGTTGAAGAATTAGTTTTAGGTGTTGGATTGGCTTTATAAAGGCATGTTTTACCCTCACAAATTTTGATGAAGGTTCGGGAAGGATGTATGAAGAAGATTATTAATGAAAAATTCTATTATTCTGGTATTTTCCAATATTTTCATGGACTTTAGGCCACTGTATGGCCATTTTTGTGCATGTACCCTCTCTTCCTCCATTGTAGATGATAGCCTTGTGAGTATCCTTTAATTTTCATTTTGTTTCATTTAAAACCGTTTAGTTTTGTAAGAGTTATGAGTAATTATGTCCAAGGCGGGTTAAAACCCTTAACTAGGGTAACAGTGTGCAATGAAAATTAAGTTTCTCCTATTTGCACTATTGGAATCACCTAAAAATTGGTGAGAAGGTATTTTTATATGTCCTTTAAAGGATCCCAGAGTTGCAGAGTCATATAATATGATTTGGGTCAGTTTCTAGCAATCCCTAGGTCTATAAATGGAGAAAAGACTAGTAAAACCAGTGCATAGTGATGTTTTATTGAGTCTTGTTTGTGTTGTATGAGCCCATATTGGGTATTAATGATTTAAATGGATGCTAATATGTATTTAGAACCATTACCTGTCAGGGTTTAGTGAATTTAAAATTTTGATTCCATTCATTTTGAGACTGTCCTGTTAAGACAGTTTGGAGGATAGTCTTATTAAGGACAAAATTTGCAGATGTTGTCATGCATCTTGAAAGACCATGGAATCATTTGAAAAGGGTTTCTTTGAGGATTTTTGAATGTCGTTGAATCAATTTTTGAATCCTTGAGAGATCATTATTGTGGCATGTCAAATTGAATGAACTTTGGAAGCCTAATTAGGCCGGTTGGGACAATCTAATTTGGAAGTTTTCATGTCTGAAATGTTTGACTTGGGAATTGAGTTTGGGTCAGTCATTTTAATGTTGAGTAGGGTGTTTTGAAGATTCATCAAGAATTTTTATGCCATATTCTCAGTTTTGGTGTTGTGAATTATGAGTTTTGTGAAGGAAAAGTGAGTCCTAGTTGCAAGGACAAGCAAGAATTGGTTGTGCTATTTTCAAGTTGAGTTTTGGTTGAGAGGTTTGTAGTCCTACATTACAACACTCAATTCCAACTTTTTGAAACATACACAAGAAAAGGGAAAAACATTGATACCTTTCACATGGTATCTTACTAGCTAAAATCCATTTAACAAACTAAGATTATGCAATTTTGTGCATGAGAAGCAATACAGGTAGTACTCTGATAATCAATAGAAACAAGGTGGTCTATGCAGCTTAATATTGTTCTAAGTCAATTTTTATGTTGTACCGATTTTCTAGAATTAACCAGAAATAAGTTACCACTAATAGCCATAGTCATTTGATATATTTGATATATTTAAATTCTCAAAGACAGAAGGAAAAAGGTCAAAAACCACTAAGTAACCAAAGAAAAAATTGAAAATATTTTAAATCTCTAGTTTGCATTCCTTTTACAATGGAAATTATCCATGCACCTAAACAGATATTTTGAAAATGCAACGCAAAAAATTTGAGGTAAGTGGATTGAAGTGGATGAGGTCCAAGCTGAAAATCCATTAATTGATAGCTCACTTGTTTACAACTTTCAGAAACACTTTGGAAATACCAAAAGCCTGGTTGAGACCTAAATTCCCACTACATCAAAAGAAGATAGATCTAATAGGTGAAATAATTAAGATATGAAATTCCTAACCACACAGTGAGAGACCAAGTAACATGCACTAAAATCTAAATGTCCTTGCAGCATAACAAGTTTATCAGATCATTAAGAAAAAAATCATGATAATTAAAAATTGAAAGAAATGCTTGATAGAAAATTAATCAATCCCAAAACATATCAATGAAAACTTTTGAAATTTTAGAGCTTTTTATAGAGATTCTTTAAGAAAAAATCAACTAAAATATTGTATTACAGTGTCACCTAGATGGAAATTGCTAGTTTACTAATGAAATAGAAAGATGAGAGAAAACCATTAAGTAAAAATACCTGATGATCTAGGCGAGTTCCATCAAAAGGGACTTCCAATCATCGTTGAAGATTTCATAACCTTTCTTCCTAGGATTTGATCAGATATCATTAGCAACTCTCAAATATAATATATATAGACAATTGTGACTGTTAATAGCTATTTAACAAAAAAATAAATCTTGCACTTAAGTTCTTTGGATCCTGAATCTTTCATTTAGTAAAAAATATAGACAATAATTCCACAGTTGTAACAAATTTATTAAATTAAATATGGCATTCATGTTGAGCATTACATCATGTGAAAATGCAAAATAATATATGATTCATAGTAGCTACTTATGCAGATATGAGAAACAAAATGTGCCACCAAACAAAACACAAACTAAAATATTACATAATGATCTACTTAAATTGAAAAAAAGTTGTCTGAATGAATGGAATGACAACTGTAAATTTCAACAAATCATATTTTAAAGGCACCCACATTGTTTAACCTACTTCAGGAACTTACTATAGGCCTTTTTCTTTCAATAGATGATTTTATTGCTTGCATACTATCAAATTTTCTATTATGCAAGCATTTATAAACTACTAAAAAATGAAGAGATTTTAGTTAAATTTGCATAGCTAAAGAGGACTAAGATTGAGTGCAACAACCTTCTGGTTGTTCCCTTGATGGCCTGTGAGAACGGAAAATAAAACTTCCCAACCATGTTCCTGATCCCAACACAACATTTTTTGTAGGCACAACCAAAATAACTAGAAATTAAGGCTCTAAATAATGAAACTGAAAATAAGGTTGGATGTTAATTACATGCTTGTAATTGTAGAAGTTAGGAGTGTGAGTTCAAAGAACAAAGAATCTTTACTGTATGTAGGCTAACATAAAATATATCATGATGAATAAAAATATTAACAATGATTAAATTACCTTTAAAATGATTATGATTTATCTTGATATAAGGTTTTCATAATGTTCCATCTCAATCAGCCATACTCAAAGACTAATTTATTAATTATTTTTTCTTGAAGAATGGTGTATATATAAAAAAAATTCTCTTGAGATGCTCCATCCTTTAACGTTAAATTGCTTCTACTATTGATGAATCTGGACAAAAGTCATCAATGTTCTACTATTGTTTTTTTCATCTCAGGAAAGTCTTTGATTGGGTCCCAAGCCACTTTTTACATCATTTGCTTCTTGTTGACATATTTTTAGATACTTTCACAGGGGATATTCATACAACTCAAGGATTATCATACTACATTATAAATACAACTGATGAAATAGGCATGCCTGCTTTACCTTGCACTTTTTGGCATCTATCTTGAAATGTTGATGCTTATTCCATTTCTACATCATCTTATCTTAACTTTTTTTTTAGATGATGTGATCCTTATAGTCTTCATGACATTGGACAACTAATGGTGACTTTTCAAAAAAAATTATGGTTTTTAACTTTTTACTTCCACTAAATAAGCCCTTTCTAAGTTTCAATTTTTTTTCAAAACACAATTGAGTGTAATCACTACATACTCTACATAATAGGTTTCTTTTCTTTACTTCTAGAAACTTGGTTTCTCTCCTTGCAAAAATCTTCCAAGCTTCTCTCCTTACTAAAGCTTGGCACTTATTCAAAGAAAACTAATTGGACACTTGGTTAGCCATAGTTTTTCCAAACCTAATTTTAGTGTAATATTTATGACAAACACATTTCTAGAGATAACATGCATCATTAGTTGTGCTTCAAATAGTATTTCTAGCTCTATCTTCATGCATTACCTTTCCATTGGGAAAATCCTTAGATCTGGGTTTGGTTAGTTCTCAATCCAGGTTTGGTGCAAGTACCATCAGGGTATGGACCAAGCCTTTTTTCATTTTTTTGTTTCTTCTTGTAATTTGCTAAGTAGCCCATTTGCCAAGTACAAACCCCAACTTTGAGTTTACTTCAAATCTAGTTTGGGATCCAAGTCGATCTGAATGGGGATTCAAACAAGGGGGTGTGCTTTTAATTGTGAGTTCATCTTGGATGAACCCGAGCAAACCCACTCACAACAAACACCTAAAGATTCCAAAAAATAAAATTCACTAAAACCATGGCAAGCGACTTACCTAAAAATTATACACAAATTCTGTTGTGGTGTCGAAGATGTTGATGATACATACTTTAAAACCCTCATCAAAACCTTATTTTCAGGTTGCAGCTTGCCAAATTGGAGAAGTGAAAGGTCAATACCAACAAGGAAGAGTTTGGAGGAGTGGGAAACCAATAGTGGCGGGGAAAGTAGCAAAAAACTATGAAAAACATTAGAAAAAATGGCGAAAAATGATGAACGAATAAGATTCATTTAATTGTCTTGCATTGATATGGACACAATTTTATTAGTTAATTTCTATGAATAATATTTTTTTTAAATATTGATGGAATGTCATAATTTTTAGATTTTAGTCTATGGTATAATTTAATAGTTTCAATTTAGTATATGTAAATGAAACGAGTGGTATTAATAGCATATGTAGTTGAATAATACAATTCTATATCTTTACATGTGGCAAATGGTTTGAATCAATGGTAAATGAATTGGAATTTTCAAGAAGCAACTCTTCTAAAATAACAAATGTAATGTGTTTCACATTCATTCATAGAAGCTTCAAATTTAATGCACTTCTAGCCAATGCTAAGTGGCAATGGTAGTAATATATACCTTGGAAATTTCATTTGTATTTATATATGTGTTCATTTAAATTATGTATGTTAATATGTTAGAGAGTATGTGTTGAAGTTAGGGCTCCCTAACATAACGAGTAATAAAAGTTAAAGAATGTAAATGTTAAAAAAAATTATAAAATATGTGAAGGCCTTAGGACTACACCGAGAGGCAATGCTATCCACAATAGGTATTTTTGGTGCACCAAGCAACCTAGGCGGCCAAATGGCCTACTTAGGTAGGGGTCCCATGAGGGGGGCTTAAGCTCTATGGATTATGATCAAATTCGACAGAAAAAAGAATAGAGGGGTAATAGTCATTTATTTAGTCATTAATTTAGTCATATATTTAGTCATTTATTTAGTCATTTTTATTTGTCTGATATTAGTCATTTATTTAGTCATTTATTTGGTCATTTAGTTGTGATTTTACCCGATGACCAAATTAGTCACTTATAAATGACCAAATTAGTCATTTAGTTTCCAAATTCTACTAGTGTTAGTCACGTGACTAAAAGTACGGTCACATAGTCATTTATTTTCCAAATTCTACTAGTGAGATGAGATAGACATGGAAGCCATATACCATATTGAGATTATGCAGAAATAAAGAATGAGGTGGCATGATCATTTTATCAAGACATAATAGTTTACTACATGAGATTTGGCACTACTCTATGACTCAAGGTATAAGGATTACAAGGGAAAATTGCAAACAAGATGGATTAGGCCATATGAAATCCAAACTTTTTTCCAAATTGAGCAGTTCAACTCATAATAGTTGATGCAGTAAGGTTTTCACTTTCAAAAAATGGCCATTGATTGAAGCTTTATAAATGGCCATTGTAGAAGGATGATTTTTTTTTAACACTACAACATTAATTGGAACCAAAGTTACATAATTCATCAACAATTACCAACACTTCATCAGAGGCATTAGTAGATGAGCTACCTAGCTCGCCTATTGCTATTTCTTAGGTATAATTCTACTACATGTATTAGATGAACATAAATGCATAGGTGACATTCAAAACTCTTCATTTTTTGAACTCACAATAGAGCTCACGAGACCTACAACATCGCTCCAAGGCGTAACATTCAAAAGGGACCTATTTCTTCAACAACCCATAGCACTTACACAACCATCATATCACCTATGCCTATAGAAACTATCATTCATTTTCATTTCATCTAAAATTCTTCATACCACAACACATAGCATTCAATATTCACTTTTCAAATTTCACCATTCATTTCATCCCACGTACTTTCCATAGTCTTTTTCTCGCCACTACCACTTTCTTGCCACGTGTTATGCTCAAACTAAAGTTATTTTTCCCACAACCACTTGTAGTCCCTAGCCATCACCTCAAATCATTTCAAATATTTTCCCATGTTGCATGATGGCATTCAAAAAAATCACACTCAACATCCTTCACTTCACAACATGTCAACAAGTACCTATCACATTAACTCTCATAATTACATTCAAGCTTGCTAATTTTATAAATATTTATCATTCATTCACACATTTCAAATTCATGTTTCAAATTACACTGCTTCAAATTTATTACCTATGCCCTTTCCATACCTGCTAATTGAGGACAATTAGCATCCTTAGTTGGGGGAGAGGTATCCAAAAGGACTTAGTTATTTTTAATTTTCTACCTTTCAATTTTTTGCCATTATGAAGAGAGTAAAGAAATATCCAAAGGAAAATTAGGTGATCAAGCACAGATTATAGCAAGGAAACACTAGAATTGAGTGAATACATAGAGAAAAGCAGAAAAATAAAAAAAATAAAAAAACTGGTGACATTATAATGGGAGGTGATATAGTAAGGATCTGCCTTCAACTCATAATTTTTTTGCTAGAGGACGGGTAATTCTTACCTATCTTCTAGCAAGTAGTCTAGCTATATTATTTCCTTAGACTCAGAAAATACAATGAACTCATGACCAAACAATTTTCCAACACCTTGCAAAATGATGAGGCAATTATGAGGGGATTAAGGGTAGATGTATCAGAGGTGGCCATAGCAGAGGTGTGAGGTCTTCCAAGGGTTGGAGAAGAATTTCCAATTAGGTCAAACACAATCATAGCCAAAAATGAATTCTCCTTACCTAGAGAGAATTTGAATTCCTCCTCACAAGATACAAAACATCTATCTTTACCTTGGTTGTGGGCCACTTTAGCTGCACACATTATTAGATATTTAACTTGTGATGTCCAAGATAATCATTATTATACATAATGCATTTTAAGTTGCTCAATCATTTACGCCATCATAGGTTGGTAAACATTCCAAATTTTTTGTATAATTTTTTAAAAAGGATTTCATAAAAATATAAGAGAAAAAGGAATCAATTAGCTTTGTCTCATTTCTGTTTAGTCACTTTTCTTGTTAAAATAAGTCTTAGGGTTCAGTTTCCCAATGTATCTTGGGAATATTTTCTAAACAACAACAATATAAAAAAATTTATTCCAATACAAAACGTAGAAGAAAGGGGTTAGGAACAAGAAGCAAAAGAACCTCCTATGGCTACAACAGAGAGAGAAATACCCTTTGGTTCCCTTACTGCAACACCTACCTGCAACACAGTGGGACCTAAAGAGTAGGGAATACAAGAAACTTAACCTGTAGCCTCTTCTAAGTAGCTCATAGCAGAAGAGGATGTAGAAACCCTACCTTCTACTAAAATCACACCAAAGCCAAATAAAAGGAAAAATGTGGCCTTTGCCTCTACATCTATGAAGAAGCAAAAAAGGGCCACACAACCAAGAAGGTGATCACATTGCCTAAAAAGGAAAGGGCCAATGAAAGGGAAAGCTAAAAATCCAAAAGAAGATATTTTTATGATTGATATTGATACAAATTTTGAGGAAATTATTCTCAAAAGTGATAAAAGAATGCCCATTGTGCAACCCCTGTATATGAGCAACACTTAAGACTCATATTTAGAAGATATCTTTATGGATAGAAAGAAAGAAAAAACCTCTAAAAAGCCATGTTTATGAAGAAGGGTTTATGCATTTAGAGGAGGTAGGAGAAGAGTAGTCTTTGGAGATAGAAAAGGAATTCTTTTTTGAAGGTGATGGCACCTACAAATTTGCAAATTTGAAGTTCCTATGTCTTTTCAATGTGTCGACAGAGGTTAGGTCGGCATACTGCTAAATCTACCCCAAAGCCCATCTTCAACAATTACAATTTTGCAACTGAGATGCCATCTTGAAAATCCGTATGGTAGAAATTTTTTTGGTACACATGGTAGTATTCCTGCTCAGTTTCATGCTCCTTGGATGAGTTCTGATATGCTATTTAATGCGTATCTAACTGCGATTGAGCTAGATTTGGTGTTCCAGAAAGTTAAAAATTTCAAAATTTTGAGGGCAACTCATTTCATATTTTTGCCTAAAACCTCTTCAATTGTAGTTTCATCAAGATCTAAGGTCAAACGATGCATTATTTTAATGCTTTTCAATTGCAGCAAACACCTCCAGTGGACCCATTTACAAAGGAGGTACCAAAATTTGGATAGTTGGGCAAGATCCGAAGAAAAACCCATGTTTTATTTAATTAATTATGTCTACTCAAAAAAAAGTCTTAGCTCCAAAGGTCCCCATTTGTGCGCAGTGAATTTCCACTATTTGGCCAACATGAGAAATTAAAATTTTTCCATTTCCTAATGTTTTCAAATGCTAGTATTTAAAACATTGTGAATGTTTTAAATAGTATGTAAATGTGAAAAGGCATTTAGGGAAAATATAAAATACATTTTCAAATGTTTATTGTAAAGCAAGTTTTAATTCTTGCTTCTTATTGGCTAAAGAACTTCATGGCAAAAGCCTTAAAATTTGAAGCATTTATCATGACATCGCACAACACATCTTGAATGGGCAGAACGAGGTTCAAATCTACAATGCCTTATGGTTGGGAGATAGACTCTCATTGGTATATTTTTAAAGGGAGTTGCATTCAAAGCGATGGTTTCCTATTGGTCAAAGGAGTTAACAGAAATTTGAAGTTTGTAATTTAGCGCAGAACACATTTTTGGATGGGAGGAGCAAAAGCAAAACAATGATGCTTTGATATGATTTGATGAGATTTTAGGGCATATATAATTAAAGTTACATTGCAAAGGGTGGATTAAATACATTTCCCAATGTTCGTGGTAGATATTGTTAAACATAAGAGAGTGCACATTGTAAACCATCGCAAGTTTTGTAATTTTCTTGAGGGAGAAAATGTGATGGTGTGATGGCTCCAACTCCCATCGCACCATCGCATCTTTGAGGCTCTTCCTCATTTTAAAAATGTGTTGCATTGTTTTCCAACGATGGGTGCTGATTGGGAAAAGGAATTGATTTATTAAACTGGTAAATGGTTGAATTTAAAGTGTGGTTAAAGGCTCCAGATTGAGGTGGAATGCAACAACGTTGTAATGGAATGAATTTGTACCCTTTGTAAATTCCATTTTTAGGTACCTCCTAACTTAGAAAATCAAGTTTGATAATGCAATTCCATGTCCTTCATTCACTTCCCATCAACTTGGCAGTTTTTTTTGTGTTGGTGGAGGATATTTTATTGAGGAAGTTGGCGCGACACATGGACGTCTGCACAACGTGCTGCCATATTGACAGGATTCCTACCTTTGGAATCCACAGAGGCATTACAATTCTCCATTGGTGATGAATTGTAACGTCTCTACTCCCTTGACTGACCTCAAACGACTCCTTTGCCTCCAATTTCAACTTCAAATGACTATCTCATTCATTCATTCACTCTCTCTTGAAATCTCTTGATCTCATTCACTCTTGGAAACTATCTACACACTTCATTCACAGCATTCTCAACTATCTACCTATCATTTTGACAAACATTTTTACTTCTTTCTCTTGTAGGAAACCTGGACTCTCGGTGTGAAGTGTAGTAAAATGGGTGGTGATATGGTGAGGATAGAGCTAGATAATTGTGAGGAGTTTTCAAAGGATCCTTTGGTCATGCATATCTGTGTCAAAGGTGGGATGGCGTCGTTAATGGAATGTGTGGTTGGTCATGATCCAGGGATTTTAGTGCAGTTCGCAAGCTCATGGAAAGATCAAAGATTTGGTATCTCCTTCGAGGTCAATGAGGATGTTATTGCTCAGGTGACTGGGCTCTCTTGCACTAGAAAGAAGTATGCTAAGCACACCAAGGTCTACAACAATAAAGGCCTCAGTTATTTTTTTTTAAAGAAAATGAGAAACATGTCCGCACCTAGTCTGGTTTTGAAAGAGAAGCTCTCCCTTGACTGTGGGACCAGGTTTTTCTGGCTCTAATGAAGTATGTGACTCTGGAGGGTAGATATAAGGTTTTCTATTTTTATCACCTACCTCTTTTAAATCATCTACGCCACAAAATGATTCTAAGTAGTCCTTTTTTCCTACTTACTGAGTTGGAAATTTCTATTGGGAAATGTTTGGACTCCATTTCCCAAAACCCTGATGAAACCCCACCCCTCCCACTCCACCAGGGCATCATCCTGAGGTTGTATCATTTCCATTTGGCTCTCTTCCTTCCCAAACCCATCTTTATTTTTCATATTAAGGAATTTGAACCACCTCTGCATTCCAATGTGAATCCCTCTTTGGCTGAGTCTAAGGGCCCCAAAAGGAAATCCTCTCCAATGAAATTTGAATCCCCCAGGCTTGAATATCTTGCCAAAAAGAAAAAGGGTGGTGTGGGGAATATTCAATCAAAAGTGGCAACTGGTCTTTGTGAGCTCAAAGTTTCTCCCTGCAAGATGGAAAACAAACCTACTACAAAGAAAAAAGTGAAAGAGGAGGGGAAAGCTCAAGTGGAGCTATCAGCCACTAATAGTAAAGGGAAGAATGTTGTTGGTAAATATTCCAAGGGGGACACCGTGGTGGCGGCTATTATGGAGACATGGTTAGAGAACACCAGCATTAGGTGTTCCCATAGGTTGGCCAAAAATAGTAAGAAAGTGTCGGTAGGACTGACCATGATAGTCCTCTATACACAACCCCAAAAATTTTCCATCTTGTGTGTGTAAGTTTCTCTTCGAGTGAAGACCTTGAAGATATCAACTCGTGGGTAGGAAGGTGTGCTTTCCTCACCCTCTTTTGTCAATTCCCAGTTAGATCAAGTTAAATTATTCCTCTTGCTATTATGTTATTCAATTGCTTTCTATTTTTTCATCACATTAAACTATACTTGTTATGTCATTAGTATGTTTCCCTTGATTTCTAATTATACCTTACACTTTCTTTCCATATGGATGCTAGTGCCCCACTGAGATGCCAATGCACTGCACCATCGTTCGTGTCATGTGTCGGAGTCCTCTGGTAGTGAGTTTCCTAAGTTGCAGTCTATACTCAGGAAACTTGCTCGCCTAACTTCCAGAAACTCTCAGGTTGGTAGAAGGAAAGAGATGGATCAGTTGTCCTTCCTTTTCACCCCTTTAAATATCAAACCCATATTAAACATTCATCTAGCTTGAGGTAGATCAAGGCAGCCTATTGTTCTAGACCCTCCCGTGACCTAGGGTCCTGAGCAGTTGGCCCCCCTCCTCTACAAACGCATTTTAAAACCTCTTTTCCATTTAAAAAAATGTGATGTATGAGGAGTGTGCGCTGGATCTACATTGAATTTCCTCTTATCGCATTACCTAAAGCCAACGCAAAATGTGTAGGTTGGAGTTAAACCAAAAATTTGATGAGTATTTTTGAAGTGTTAAAACTGTTATTACTCACTTTTTGGCCTTCAAGGAACAATTAGTGAATTTTTTCTGAAGGCATTGTTTTAACCTCCAAAAATTTTCCACAACCTTTTCATTCATAGGGAGTGATTTTACCAATATTTTGGGCCTTTTAGAAGTACTAGCAAGCCAAAAAATGACATACAAATGCATTTCACAACCTATTGTTTTTGGGGTACCCTTGTTGGGGCAATTTGATCTTTTTTTTAACCTAAAAGTGAGTTGTGAACTATGCGAAGTGGAGGTTAATCATGTGCAGAGATTTTGTGCAAAAAAATTGTGCCTTTTCTGAGGTGCAAAAGGTAGTCTTTACTTTCAGAAAGATGTCCAGGTTAAGTAAAGTTCTATCTTCAATGATGGTAAAATAAAAGTGGTAATTGTAGGTGAAATGGAGTACAAAATTGGATACATGCAAAAATTTTGATAGAATTTCAAACCAAATACAAAGTTAAATGAAAGATCAGAAGGTTAAAATGCAAGATTAAAAAGCATTTTTTAATAGATGGGTATGTGGGTTTTGATCCAGATGTAATATCTTTCAATTGCAAGTGAAAATAGAGTTAGTAAATGGGTTTTTACAAATAGGTAAAAGGTTTGCATGGGAATGAAAAATAAATTTGTGCCAAATCAACTTCAATTAGAAATAAAGAGGGAAAATGAAGAGTGAGAAGCATCTTCCTAATGTCAATTGGTTGCAAATCAAGGGAGCTCATATGTGCCATGTGTCAATAGTGGATTAATTTTAAGGCTTCTCTATTTTATTCTCCTTCTCTTTAATGAGAAATTTTTCATTGTAAGGGGGTTCTAGGTCTTTTCCAAGTCTTTGGTACATTGTAATTTTGGTATAGGGTTGTCTCTATATTAGGAGTTTTCAAATTTCAAGGTTCAATGTTGTAATCCATTTTTTAATGGCAAGAAAATTAGTTTGTAACTTGGGATGAACCATGCCATATTGTAATGTATGCATTATATTTTCAATCAAATTAATCAAGGATTATAATGGTTTTTGTTGCACATTTGCTGCAATAAGTGTTTGGATTGTTGGCTTTTCTTCAAAGAACAGGTTAAAGTGTGCTCTCAATCAAATGTTGAATATATTGTGTTGCATTTAGGATCAATGTCCTAAAGAGACCTCATTATTGTATTTTGGTAATGGTTTAATGGTCACTGGTTTTTTGTTTGGGCTATTATCATATGGGTTATTTCATTTTGACTTTGTTATGGACAAGGCATTGATCTAGTATGTTTCTTTTGTGCAAACCTTGGAAGGAATCACGCTTTGAAAATTTTCAAGAATCTTTTCCATTTTCATGTTTAAATTATTTCTAGTTTTTTGTATCTTCATGGAGATTAAAGAACACAGAGGTTATGCTAATGATTCTACTATAACTTCTTTGTGTGTTTGATATGAATATTTCTCTTAATTAATATGTTCTTAGTGTTGATTCAAGGTGCAAGGGGATCATGTCTGAATGTAATGAAATGTATAACACTCTTTATACATTCATCTGAGAACCATCCACATGTTAGAAATCTATAATGTGTTGTCTAGTGCAAATCATATTATATGTGCAAATATGTGAATAGGAACACCCTCCTAAGTTTTGTGGAGCTCAAAGTGTAAAAGGCTAATTATAGCCTTGTTCATTGCCCTTTATTTTCCTTGATGTGATGATAGTGCAAGACCTTTGTATTAACCTCTTGATCCCTTGGTTTATGTATTGTGATTTTCCTTAGGATTGGGGGTTGAAAGAAAAATCACTGACACAAGGAAGAGATACCAGTTGTAGACATGCAAAATTTCCTGATTCATATCACACATCATTAATCTTGCATTTTCATCATATTCATCCTTGATCATTGCATTCACATCATTTTCATCATTCACATTACTAATTCCTCTTTTAACATCATTTTCTATCATTTTCACCTTATTTCCTCCATTAATTAACTAATTTTGAATTATTTAATTAATTTATCATATTTCACTAATTTTCCTCTAATCTCCCCTAATTGGATAATTTTAATTATTTAATTAGCCATAAATCTAATTTTTTCCTAATGTCCTATGATTAAATAATATTTATTATTTGATTATTTATTTCCCATCCCATTCAATTGGAATATTCCTTTTTAATAATGAATATCCTAATCCTCCATAATTAAATAATATTGAATTATTTAATTGTTCTAATTTCCCTCCCAAAGGCATATTCCCATAGAATATTCTATTTTCAAAAATATCTCATTCCTCTTATTCATTCTTATCCCTCCATTTCTTGATTCAATCTTCACCCTCCATTTCAAATATCCTCAACCAATTTTCCTAAAATTGTGGAGATATTTTGAGTTCAAATTGAGCTTGATCCCCCATCTTCCTTGATTCACTCAGATTCATGGGTCTTTGAGGATTAATCTCAACCATTGATCACAAACATGAAAATCTATAAAACAATCACTCCTCCTTCATTATTGTATTACCTAGATCATTTGAGAGCATTTGAACACTTGAGGATAGCAATATCATAAGCTTTTGAGAAATTATCTTTATCTAGGTCATCAATCTTCAAGATTTTACAATCATGGGAGCTTCTTGGTCAAGAAATCCAACATCCCATTACCATTAAAATGGAAGGCAAGGTTTGCACATTGGTTGGTTTCATATTTTGAATTGTTTTCACTATTTATCTTGATTTCCAACCCTCGTATGCATTCACTTTCATTTTGTAAGTGAGATTTTATCTTCCATTGTTTTGGGTATTCTTGATTGCTAACCCTTGTTTTGATATCAATTCCATTTTTCACTTCACATTATTGGCACGCCTGGTGGGACCCACATCCCTGAAGTTAATGAAATTGTGCAAGTTGTTGTAATTTGCAGGTTTTTTAGTGCATTTTAATTTATAGGGGTCATGTTTGCTTCACCTAACCACCTTTGCTTTGCATCATGTCGCCCCTATTGTACATTCTATCGCATTTGAATTTGAAAATGGTCGTGTTTGAGAAGGTTATCATAGTTTCTTTTTGGTTTCAAGGTCTATGCTTATGTTTTTTGTTTGTGTAGGAATAATTTCGCATATGTTTAATATCTGATCATGTCTACATAAAATAGAAGTCATGTTCGCTTCATCAGGTAGCGTCTGTTCAACATTTGGTCGTGTCTAACAAGTTACAGATCCACTTCTATCAGAAGGGCCATGTTTACATAGAAATATAGTCATGTTTGTAGGTATCTAGGTTCACGTTTGATTTTTTCTCTTTATTTTGATTTTGGAAGTCACTTTTTGGTTTCAAATTACCCTAACCCTAACCCTAGTGTGCTTTGTTAGTTGTTTGTGCTATTTTTTTCTTATCTTTTTATGCAGCTTTTCGTTTAGGGGAAGACAAATTTTCTTAAAAATGATAACATCATTTGTCTTGTAGGTTTTTCAAATGGTCCAATACTAAGCCATTTGAAACTACTAGTACATTGATTTTTAGGTTCCTAAGATAATGTTTTATCATTTTATCATATATGTTATCTTTGTTTGGTATTTTAGTGCACATTTGAATTTGGTGCCTAAAACAAATTTGATTGACGTGTATTGTAATTTAAAGTGTACATATCCTCTCCCCTTGCACTTTATGCGATCTTGGGTGAAGAGAAATACCTTCAATTTTCCTTTCTTTTCATTTGGCTAAAAGTGTATTGTCTACGTATCTTCTCCCCTTGCACTTCGTGTGATCTTGGGTGAAGAGAAATATCAATACTTTAAGCTTTCAACTTTTTTCTTTTGGTAGGATGCCTGACTTGGGACACATCCTATCAAAGAACCCAAGGGATCAACCTCAAGTGACATTTTCGAGCGTACTATAGAAATTGGACAAGAGCAAAAGTTGTAGTTTGATCTATGCATGTAATGCTCCAGACTTTCACTAGGGAACTATGGTTTTTGATTTCTCGAGGAGACATCTGAGAGGCCGATGGTGTTCACTAATGTTCCATGACTAAGAACCAATTTGTACCAGAATCCTAACACCTTTTGAATGCATTTTAAGTGGTGCAAGGGATGCAGATTGTATCTTGAAGCTACTTACCATGTACTCTCTTAGGTTGAGATAGAAACTTTTTGGGTTGCTAGAAATAGATTCTTAAGAAGTGAAAGAAGGTGTTCCCATGGCGTCTATCGACGACCCTATGTCATGGGACATCTACTATCCTCCTCCGTAGGAAATGGTTTTGAAGCAATTCACTACCTAATATATTTGAGTATTTACCCCCTAAATGGGAGGTGGGCCTACTTAAATTTACACACCTAATACTAAAATAAGTTGTACTTGTTTGGTTGTATTGATCAAATTGGAGTCATTCTTGATTGTTCATGTTTTTTTTTCATATCACTTCCTACCAAAAACAAACACTCGGACTTGGACATCACATCAAATTTCATCAAACTTTCAAATACAGACACATAAATCACATAGTCTAGAAAAAAGAGTCACCTTTGCACAACATATTGTGTTTTTCTTTCATTTTTTTGCATTTTATTTACATTTGGCTACCTCTACTCAACATACTACCACCTCTATTAAACTTTCCACTTCTGCAATAACTTTATTTTTTTAGATTGAAACCTGCATAGTATCACTCTTGGTTGCACTCTACCACATTTGATTTTGTATCCTATCGTGTTTTCCTAGAATTTGGTTGCCTCTACTCAATGCTTTATCACATTTTCCAAAAATAGTAGCCACATTTTCCAAAATAATTGTGTTTTCCTATAACCCAAGCTCTTTTAGATCTATAAAAATTCTGAACTAGAAACTATCATAATCCTTGGCCTTTCCATGAAGACAGTTTTCATAGTGGATCTTCCACTTTTGTACAATCATTTGTACCTTCAAAACATCACAACTATCCTTCAACTTGATTTTCATAGGAAATTCCAACATATCTCTTTTGGATAAAAAAAATATCAAACATTTTCAAACATCAATCAACATCAGTCTTTTGAGACCATCATTACCATCCTTTTAGATCAAACATCAAACATCCTTTTTGGACATCAAAATATCAAACCTATCAACCTTTACTAGTACCTTTTGATATCATTTTTCCAATCTTGTGAGCTTGTCAACTTAGTAGAACTATTTATCTCCTAGGTCTACAAATCATCACTATCATCCCTCTTTATTTGAATTCATGAGTTTATTCCAAACAAAGACCAACAAATCATTCATCAAAAACTTGAGATACTAGGATAAATCAACTTTTGTATCCTTTTTATCCAAAGGTTAACCATACAGTCTAAAAATCAACTTGAATGTCATCCAAATCCCATATTAACTTGAAAATCATTCTTTTGAACAAAATATTTATCTACACATCCTTTGAAATCTAACTTTGAAACAAATAAATCCAAGCATCATCACACACCATATATATTTTCCATAACTTAGGTCTATTAGGACTTTTATTACTACAACAAGATCACAATATAAAAAGACAATGGCAACCAACACTAGTATCTCAAATGTTCCAAACACTACCAATGTTAATACAACAAATGTTCATTTCAAAAACATTGAAACACCAACCAAAATTCCATGGGGGTACTCTATTCCTCAACGAACAAATGTAAATCCTTCATTTAATGCAAACGTAAATCCTTCTTTTCAACCTGTTGAATACACCAAATACTAAGAGGGGGGTGAATCAGTATTCTACTAACACAATTAATTGCTAACCATCCAATTATTAACACATATCTAGTTGCAACCATAAACCAAAGCATGAAAGGAATCATAACATCTCATAACACATTGACACCAAGATTTTTACATGGAAAACCCAAAATGGGAAAAACCACGATGAGAATTAACTCACAATAAATTATAATTGGTTACAAGATATTACAGGGCTCACTATCAGGACACACTATCCTTGAAAGGCTCACAACCTGAATACAAAATGGCTTACTGTCAAGATACAAAAAGTATTTATCACTGCTATGAGATGAACTAAAGAAGCACAACTTCAAAGTGCTAAGATCAATTTTGGTTAAGCTCTGGAAAACCAAAATCCTACTATGGTTGCAAGTATACAACAATTATCAGTAACTTTACACTATAACACGTCACAAAGCTTGTATCATTGTTCACACACCCACACATGCATACATATATCTTTTTTCATCATCATAATTACTACTTTCATACTTCTATACATATATACGGCTATATCTTCATTCATCAATTAGGCCGGCCTAATTGAATGTGAACATACAAAATTCAAAGTGACTTGTCAACCCAATTCAAAAATCTTTTTGGTGCACAAAACAAAATGTATCAAACACAAATTAGGTCGGCTCGGACCTAATAAGGAACACTTTAAACATTCATAAGACAAGCAGTTCTTAACCATGTCAACCAAAAGAATGTTGAACTTCTATCATTTAGATAGCTCAGTTAGATGAACTAAAGTTGTTGAAAGCTTGTTCATAGTTGTAATTGATACTCCTGAGCAACATATAAAAAACTCATAGAATTATCTTTTACTGAGAGAATTGCTGGTTCAAAATATCGGATCAGTGTAGATACACAATTTACTTAGCCAATTACCAAACAATGTTGGCATCAATGACAACAAACCTGAAGGTCACCTTCTTCATTCTTCCAACAATCTCCCCCTTTGTCATTGATGGCAACATGTTCCAAAAATGAAGCTTACTTCAAAACCAAAATTATGCAATAATAATATACTCAACTCCTCCTTACTCAACCTTCCCTTTCATATATACAAAAACACATAACTGAACTCTAAAATACCCCTTCTTTATACAAAATCTTCTCCCCCTTTGACATCAAGGACAAAGGACGGGGAAAAGTAAAATAAACTTTTAATTAAGAACTGTGGGTACCTTGTAACTCCTTGAGAATTGCTTCCCAAGCTAGCTTTCCATCATCCCAAACTCCTTTTGCTCCAGTAAGAGTTTTGCGCAATGATTCAAGCTCTGCTAGGCATTCTTCTCCTTCTTTCGAAGTGGAATGAACAATGTTCATCTTCTCAAGTCTTTCTGCATTTATCAACGCACTTGATACAGAGACATTTATGTAGACTACCAGGTCTCCAAGCTGGCCAAACTGCCTTATCACATCTTCCTTTTTCCTCTGTAGAATGAAGTATTTGTTCTGAAGATCTACAATAGAATCCCAGCCAATATAGCTTCTATCATCTGCAACCTTGTAATCACCGAAGGCATCGGAAAGCTAAGACTCTATTGATTCCATTAAGTTCTTGATACCTCGAGTGGCATCAGGCCACTTCATATAGTAGACAAATAACAACTAAGCTTCCTCATCACAGTCTCTAACTTCCTTCAAACTTTGCAAGGCTCTATCATGTACAATTGCACACTTATCTTGCAGAAACAACAATCTTCTCTCTAGAAGATTTGACTCCACTTCTTTTGCATTCTGGACCTTGTGATTAGATGTGTATTCCTTGACTGAATCAACTTCAAGCTTTAAATTCTCAATTGGTGTTAAAGAATTATCAGTTGTGACGTCAAGGGGGTGATCCCACAAAGCTAGTTTACAATTTTTGGGAGATTCTATTTTTTGCTGAAATCAAATAGTTTTATAAAATATAATGATTTAAGCCTTAAAAAGTTCCATTTAAAGCATTCCAATTAAAGAGGGTTTGATCAAACTACCTTAGATCAAACCCCCTTGGATAGAACCTCGCTAGTTTTAAACCATACCTATAACAGAGTGTCCTTTACACCTATCAAAATGCTGATAAAAAACCACTTTTGATTTACCTTTTGGGGGATCAAATGAATTCATTTAAAATTTATTTTTTGTAAGTATGCAGTCCTCATTATAAGCTTCCCAAAAGTATAATTTTAAATAAACTTAATTTTATTATTATATTTATTTTTATTTCTTGTGAATGTAGGTTTTTCACCAAAAATCAAGCTCTTTGTTCTACACATGTGGAAAAATAGAAGATTATTAAAAAAATTGAAAAATATGAGTGCACCAGATATTGAATTCCTTGATCCAACAAAAAAAATGAATTTTGATACATACAAAAAAAATTATGTGTTATACTGTCTACCTATGTCTAAATTGTAATTGGTTTGAATTTGAAACTTTATTAAGTAAAATAATTCAATAAAACACTATGAAACAATTGGAAGCACTAGATATCATAGTTAAAAATCTAAATTCAAAAAAAGAATTTTATCCTTCATGGAAAAAAATTATGTGTTATACGGTGAGCATCACTCCTTAAAAATGGTGTTTACTGAAAAAAAAAAAAAGTAGTTTTCGAAGGAGATGGAGAAAGAAGTGCAATCTGATTCCAAAAATTTTGAAAAAAATATATTTAGAATCTGCAAACAAAATTTCACAAATCACTAGTTTGCATCATCTTCAAATTCTTCACGTTTTAGCCACTATAGGTGCCCAAAAGTCAAGATTTAGTTAGAAAAAATCAGTCCAGTGTCCACTTTGGCCAAAAATTGTAAACCAATATTGTGGGATCACCCGACTATCTCTTATAAAGATCTAATAGCTTCATTTATCAGTTTATTTTCTTTCTAATATGATTCAGCAACTTCTTGTGTGACTGAGTTGAGAAGAGTACCACTTAGTTTTATTTTGTCACTCAGTGTAATCTTGGTTAGATCCACATAACCTGGATGTGATGGAAGCTTAACTAGCTAGGGTGGGAGCACAGGATGAAGTATTGTTTTCCTTGATAGAATACCTTTAAGAGTGCTTCCAGATGATTCTTCGATTGGCTTTGACAATTTAGGAAATTTGAGGTTTTCTCCTTTACTTTTCTCAGTCGGAATAGCTTTCTTTTCTTCCTATTTCTTCTTTTCTTCTTCCTTTTCTTCTTCTTCTCCTTTTTCTTTTCTAGAGGATTTTTCTTTGTTTTCTTTTTCCCTTTCATCGTCATCTTCCTTCTCACCATTATTCTTGCTTCCTTCACTTTCATCTTTATCTTCCTCATCCTTGTTTCTGGTAGATTCTTGATGTTCTTCTTGCTTATCACCGATATGATCTCTATGATGATCATCAGACCTTTTACTGGTTGTCTCTTTTGTATCAGTATAAGGGGAAGGAGTCTTAGAGACATCATGTATCTCATCAACATTTTTCAAGATTGAATTATCCAACACTTCTGTGACATCAACGTGCATTTTTGCTTGATCTATATGGGACGAAGAGCTGGTTCTTGCCCCATAATTCCTTGCCAATTGTCTGATTACATCCTGGGTTTCTTGGTTTACCTTTTCTATACTCTCTTGCTCCTTAGTCATTAGCATATTAACTCTCTGCTTGACTCTAAACATAGTAGATCATTCTTTTCATAGATTTCCAACTTCTAACTCAGAAAGAGAGGAACCACAAGAAATTAAGGCATCATTCCTCATCTTATCTTCAACATTTATAGCCTCTTGCCTTCTGTGTACTATTTTTTTCTAGATATTTTTAGTTACTTTGTTTTGTATAGTCTCCATACTTACATTGCAAATGAATATATACTGAATAAATGCATTTATGATGGTTTTCTTTCCTTCATCATTAACTTTATCATAAAACTCAACAGTTGGCATGAGATCATTTCCAATCATATTATTTACTAAGCATCCTAGAATTAAGGGTGGTTGATCACTTACTGGAGGAGAGCCAGTCATGTGCTCCATAGGATCAGATGAGCCTTCTTCATTCTTATTTTTTTGTACATGGATTCTATAAGTATCCTCTTCTTCCTCTGTCTCCTCATCTGTGGAGATATCAACTCTGGTTTTAGCAATAGATCATCTCCTATCAATTCACTATCCCATAGATCCTTAAACTCTTGGTGATTTAATTCCTCTAGCTTCAGTGGGTAATATATGTCCTAGTAACTTTAGTGGGTAACACATTGCTTAGAATGTGTGAGAATGCACCCATAGGGTCTACTTCATAAAATTTCCAAGAATGTCTTCTAAATTTGGGTCGGGGTCTCTCAAAGATTTCCACAATGGTAAGAGTGGCCATTTCTCCTCAAACAACTTGAATATACTTAAGAAAAAGTTGCTTCAACTTAGAATCCACAAGATTCATATAACAAAAGAATACCTTTTTCACACTTTATCGAGAACTAGGGTTTTGATGCAAAATAACCTAAATCGCCTTCAAATCTCTCCAGCTCGCTCTGCTTCTCCCAATTGTGCAAATTTGCTTTAGCTCAACTTAGTTTCTTTCTTTATGACATGAATTTTTCCCTAATTTTCATTTAATGCATTCCAACCTCAAAATATTATAAACACTTTATAAAGTACATTGTAAACCCAAAAAGGTTCCACAATTCTCCGGATCTACATATTTTCTACCAGAGATTTCTTCAATATCTTTAGAATGACAGCTTACATTAGATATCCGTGTGTCACTGCTTAACACCTCATATGTCAGGGGCTTTTTAGATTTCTTTGTAACTACTCCCCCTGAAGCCACTACTGGGTTCATTTATTAGAAGAGGTATTTGCACCAGATGCAGGTACAGATGCATTTAACTCATCCTTTTTCTCAAGTTCTTCCTTTTTCCTCCAAATTCTTTCCATTTCTTTTCTCACTTATGTGGGATCCACTTTGTTCACAGGTTTGTTCTTTTGTTCCGGATTAGGTTTCTTCCTAATTTTGCTTCTACAAAATTTTGAGATATGTCCTATTTTGTTGCAGGTGTAGCACACAACTTATTTTTGGCCAAACTAATTTGCATTTATCTTTTATCTGCATTAGCCTTATGTCTGAAGACATTGCATGTATAGTAGTAGCCTTGAAAATACTAAATCCTTCTGCTAGCATTGAATCTGTTCAGCATCATCTGGCTTCTACACTCAGTAGCTCTATGTCCAAACTTATTGCAAGAAAAGCATTGTCCAGGAAAGAATCCAACATTCTGATTCATTCTATTCTGGTTCATTATTCTTCTACATTCTATTGCCTTATGACCAAATTTATTACATGAGAAACATAAACCATTGAAATATGGGTACCTTTGAGCATTAGGTTTTCGAATAGGAATTCTTTTGGTATTGCTCCTTTGGTTCTTGATCTGTTTATTATATTCTTGAGTCTTCCTTTGATTCTCCACTTTGTTGGGAATCTACTTTTCCTTTGAACTTTTTCCTTCTTCAAGTCCTAGACCACCTTCGTCCTTAGAAGGTTTTTGAAATGCAATAAAATCATCAATCCTTGTAGAACATGTTTTGTTTTTTTCTTCATGAGCTTTTTCTTTTTCCAGATCTGATCTTAGGGATACCACTTCTTGTTTAAGGCTTGTGCATTCATCAATTTTATTCTGAATTTCAGCTTTCTGACATTCTTCAATTATTTTTTGTTCCACTTGTACCTTCAGTCTAGTAATGTCTTCATTATCCTTTTTCAACTGATCATGGACTTCTCTATGCCTTTCTTTGAACTCTTTAATTTGTTCTCTTAATTTTTGGATGCATTCATTCGCTTCTTTCAAGTTTCCTTTCAGAGTTTCTTTCTCATCTTCACTTTTGTCCAATTCTCCAAGGGCAGCATTGATTTCCTCACATGTAGAGATTTCTTCCAAAGGAATAGGATAGATTTTCTTAGCCATGTATTCAAATTTCAAGACCTTCCTCAATATGTAAGAATTCTTCAAAGGAACCGTGCTCTGATACCAATTGTTGAATACATCGAATATTGAGAGGGAGGGCGAATCAGTATTTTGCTAACATAATTAATTTCTAACCATCCAACTATTAACACATATCTAGCTACAACCATAAACCAAATCATAAAAGGAATCATAACATCTCATAACACATTGACACCAAGATTCTTACGTGGAAAACCCAAAATGGGAAAAAACACGGTGAGGATTAACTCACAATATATTATAATCAGTTACAAGATATTACAGGGCTCACTGCCAGGACACACTCTCCTTGAAAGGCTCACAGCCTGAATATAAAATGGCTTACTACCAAGATACAAAAATTATGTCTCACTGCCAAGAGATGAACTAAAGAAGTACACCTTCAAAGTTCTAAGATCAGTTCCGGTTAAGCTCTGGAAAACTAAAATCCTGCTCTGGTTGCAGGTATACAACAATTATCAATAACTTCACACTATAACACTTGTTGCATAGCTTGCATCATTGTTCACACACCCACACATGCATACATATATCTTTTTCCATCATCATACTTACCGCTTTCATACATCCATACATATATACGGCTATATCTTCGTTCATCAATTAGGTCGGCCTAATTGAATGTGAACATACAAAATTCAAAGTGACTTGCCGATCTAATTCAAAAATATTTTTGGCACATAAAACAAAATGTATCAAACATAAATTAGGTCGGCTTAGACCTAATAAGGAACACTTTAAGCATTCAAAGACAAGCAGTTCTTAACCACGTCGGCCAAAAGAAACCAAACTTCTGTCATTTAGATATCTTAGCTAGATCAACTAAAGTTATTGAAAGCTCGTTCATAGCTATAACTGATACTCCTGAGCAACATAGCAAAAAATTATAGAATTACCTTTTACTGAGAGAATTTTTGGATTAAAATACCAAATCAATGTAGATACATAGTTTACTAGCTAGTCACAAAAAAATGTTGGCATCAATGACAACAAACCCGGAGGTCGCCTTCTTCATTCTTCCAACACAACCAACAAACATAAATCCTTGATTTAATGCAAATGTAAATCCTTATTTTCAACCAACAAACATAATTCCTTCATTCCATGCAAATGTTAATCCTTCACAACAACCAAATTTTGATCCTTCACAGTAAGATCTACATCGTCCACATCAAGACTACATAACTCAACATAGGAATCAACCAACCAAAGGACTGGATGGTTACATAGAAGAGGATTCCAATGAAGACCTTACTAGAGAGAAGCTTTTAGAAATGACATAAAACCCCAAAATGTTGAAGGTCATGGATAAATTGCCTAGTTTCAATCCCAACACATACTTTTATATACTTGCACAACATGGTGCCAAGTTACCCTATGATTATAACATTGACAATCTTAAGGATACAACCCTTACTTCTAGAGAAAAAGATACGGTGGTTAGACAAGTTGTCAAACCTCCTATACCACCTAAGGTTCCAAGATTTTTTGCACAAATAAGTGATCCTTCTCCTTAGATTTCCACTTCTTAGAATTTTGATCTAATAGGGAGGCCCTCTCGAAGTATAACGAGTAGAAAACCCATTGCATAGGCAACCATCCCAAATAGAACAAGCAGTGGAAGCTCAAAAAAATCAATTTGATCCTAATATATTAGGAACATAAAACGTACCACAACAATCTACAAATCCTTTTGCAATGCCTCTTGTAACTCACAACGCTTCAACTAGTACATGGAGACCGAACGTATCTAGAAATCTATATGCAACCTCTTGGGCACAAAATGCACCTCCATAAGGTCAAAACTCTAACATGAAAAATGTGTTAAATCTTCATCCTAGACCACCAAATCCACCATTGCATGCTACCATTCCACCACAACTACAACACATGGCATCACCCATTTATAGTGTACCATTTCTAAACAATCCACCTACACAATCACAACAAAAACCACCCATATATCACCACACATAAATCAATCTGCCTCAAAAACAACCCATGTATCAACAACATAACATTCCTCAAGGCACGGTGCAAAAAAACACTCCCCAAGGTTTGGTTCAACAACAACACATTCAACATCAACCTTCTTCTCAAGACCCATCACATAATGCTCAATTTCCACAAGGTTTAAAATTTTAAAATTAAGATCCTAACGTAATGTTATATCAACATGGTCCTTCATATACATAAACTCCTCAAAAACAAAATCTTGTTCCACAAAAACAAAATATGAATCCATGATATCAACAGAATCTTGTTCCACAATTAAAAAAAATGTGAATCCACACTATCAATAGAATCTTGTTCCTCAACAATTGACTCTTGTTCCACAACAATAAAATTATGGTCTACAACATCAAAATTTTAATCATCAATATACATACATCAATTCACAAGATCTAAGTGTTACTCTACAATATCAATATAATGCTCCCCAAGGACCAAGCGTTTTGTCACATACACATAATGTTCTTCAAGGTACAATGCATAATCCAAACCCATCTTACAACTCATCATTATTTGGACAACAAAGCAATAACCCACCTCATCCTCCACAAGACACACAATGAAATGAGTTAGCATTACAAATTTAGAATATTAATCAAAAGATACATGATATAAAACTGGGGAAGACCAAGAAAAGCTATGAATTGGAAGACATTTTTCCTTATCCTTATGATCAAAGAATGTCCATTATTCCCTTCCCTAAGAACTTCAAAATTCCCAAATTTTATAAGTACAAAGGAAAAGGAGATCCTATTGAACATATACGTGAATTTTTCATAGCATGTATGGGCATGGCTAACAATGAATCTTACATGATGAGACTATTTCCAAGGAGCCTTGGTGCAAAATCCATAGAATGGTTTTATCATTTAACTCCTAGACTTAAAACATTCAACAAACTATCATAAAAAATCATCAATCACTTTTCATACAACATCGAACAAGATATCATTGTACCTTGTATAAAATCAAACAAAATCAAGGAGAGCCTTTTGCAAGTAAGTGTAAATGGTCCCTCCTATAAAATAAACTTGTAGACATATTCATGGGAAATATAAACACCGACTTAAGCTTCCAACTAACCATGTTATGTCCAAACACATTTGATGATATCATTGAAAAGGGCATAACCGTTGAAAGAGCTCTTATTGCAAAAGGAGCTATCAAACTATACAAAAATTGATACCACCCTTCTAATTCAAATGATAAAACTTGCTTGTGGGAAAAGAACAAAAATATCACTAATGATGGAGTAGTGGATACAAAATTTGTACAAACCATACAACCTCCACCTAATAATCCTCAACCCCATGTTCAAAGAAACCAAAAAACTAATCCTCCAAGAAATCAAATGAACAATCAAAATCAAAATCCTCCAAGAGGACCACCAAGATATAATGACAATACTTTCAATCAAACTAGATGAAAATACACTCCTTTGGCAGAACCCATTGAAGTGGTCTTACGAAAATTTCTACAATCACAACTTATCAAACTACCCAAATAAAGAAACAGTAAGGAACCTCAATTTATACCCCCTTGGTATAATGATAATGACCATTGTGAATTCCATAGAACAAAGGGACATCAAATAAATAATTGCATGAAACTAAAGAACCTCATACAAGATCTAATTGATAAGGGAGAGGTTAATATTGAACATCACCCTAGAACTTTCGGTAACAAGGACTTGTGAATCTACAAGGATCCAATCCCCGAACATAATAAAGGAAATGACCAAGGTAAGGGAAGGGATTACAATAAATTTGTATACAACTATGACCATGTAGTGGGAGCTACATTTGAAGCCAATCACCATATCGTAGTTGTGACTATAGTTGGTAAAAATATTGAGTGTAACATCACTACATGACGAGGGAAGATCACAATCCAGAGAACCACACCATAGTCCAAATTTTTTCCTAAACCTCCACAATCTACCTACAACCTTATTGATCATCTTAAAAAAACTCCAGAACATATTTCCATCCTAAAACTTCTCAAGATATCCCCATCTCATAAAAAAGTTCTAGATAAAGATCTCCTAGACTCATCGATTTCTAATACATAAGCACTAATTAGTTTCAAGCCATAGTGGGTACATCGCTTCCACTCACAACATCATATTTTTTGAAAGGGATCTTTCATTACACACCTATCATAACCAATCTTTACACCTTGAAGTTTGCATCCATAAGCACAAAATAAAGAGAGAATTGATAGATGGTGGTGTAGGCCTAAACATTTCTACCTTAAAATTGGTAAAACGGCTAGGATATTTTTATAATGTTATAGAGAAGCAAAGGATTATTACAATCATAGATTATGATGACAACAAGAGAGACTCTAAAGGTACAATCAAACTTCTCATGTAAGTGGGACCGGATATATCTGAAACAACTTGTCAAGTACTGGATCTTGAGCTACCCTATAATATTCTCTTAGGATGCCCTTGGATTCATGCAATGCAATTCATTCCCTCAACATACCATCAATGCTTGAAGTTCCCTTACCATGATAAGGAGGTCAGTATCTATGCTTATCTAGAGCCTTTTCATTATTATAAGAAATTAGAAGAGAAATATGCAAAGATCTTTCAAAATCCTAGCAACGATATCTCCTTTCATTCATTTGACTATGTTAATCCTACATCTTTGGCCTCATCATCCTTAGCTCCATCATCCTTAGCAAATCTACCTAAATCTGATCTCAATATCCAAGTGCTAGACAATGGTTTCGAGGATTATCACATAAAACAATATATTTGTGTGGGAAAACTTTTGTTATCACCAATATCTTATGGAAAGCCATAGGAAATCAAGGAAGCACATACTACAACTATTAACTTCAAACCCATGGTCTTCTCTAAGTGGGGATATTTGATCAAATAATCTATAGAAGAATATGTTTCTTCCTGGTTGTACAAAGAAGAAGAAGAGCATGAGCTAGAACCTGCCCCCTTTTATCATAACAATAAGGGTTTTCAATTGGTTAAGATCATGGGATTCATAGGAAAAGGTGGCCTTGACATACATGATAAAGGTATGAGAGAGGCTCTTATCCAGGAGAAATGAAATAAGAATCAAGGACTAGGATATGGTTCATTGGACAAAGCAACCCCTAGCAATAAAGCACAATTTGTGAGGAAGTTTCTTCCTCTCTTGTGGTTAATACATCTAATGACGATGTTTCCATCAAGGAAATATCTATGTATATCACCAACCTATTCAAGAACGCATTTATCAATACCATCACTACCATATCTTTTGACCAACCATTTGAGAAATATGAACTTCAACTCGTTTATCCTTAACTGATAGACTAGGACCAATAATGATTGTTGGTTCTAGAAATATTTCAAAATGATGAAGCTATTGTTGATTTTATGGGACTAAGAGATGGTATACCACTCAGGGATCATAAGGAGGAATTTGAAATTGAACTTGGTGAAGACACATACTTTGGAGGAGAGATTGGGTCCTTTAGTCACAAAAGTGAAAATCTAAAAATCAAAAAGAGATCCTTTAGTGAAAATTGTAATAAGACACTATCAAATTGAGAAAAAAACAAAAATAAAGGACATATCTAAGGGTGAAACCTCTTTGAGGTACCCAAATATGGAGGATACAATCTCCCCAACATTGTTCAAAACCAAGAGGGATCAATTGTATTGATAGAAGACTCTGAACAGATAAACGTGGGAACATCATATGTACCTAGGATCACCTTTTATGTAACTTCTTTGGACCTTGATGAGAAGAAATTCATAGATTTCTTGGGAAATTATACAATCAACTTTTCTTGGTCCTATGTGAATATCCCTGGATTAGACCCAACCTTGGTGGTTCATCACTTGACAATCTTTCCTAGAGAAAAACCGGTAAAATAGAAGCTTTGTAAGATGTATCCACATATAGAACTTCTAGTTAAGGTTGAGCTACAAAAATTCTAGATGTCAGCTTCATCAGACCGATTGATTACCTTGAGTGGGTATCCAACCTTGTATGTATTTCTAAGCCCACTGGGGGCATAAGAATTTGTACTGATTTCAGATATCTCAACAAGGCATGTTTGAAAGATGACTTTCCTTTATCGAATATCAACATGATAGTGGATTTGACAGTGGGTCACCAAATGCTTTCCCTTATGAACAACCTTTTGGGATATAATCAAATCAATATATCACCTAAATACTTGCACAAGACTGCATTCACTTGTCCTTGGGGAACATATTGTTGGAATGTAATGTTATTTAGGATTAAGAACATGAGAGCCACCTATCAAAGGGCAATGATCGCTATATTTCATGATATATTCCACATGACTATGGAAGACTATGTAGATGGTCTTCTACTGAAATCCATAACAAGACAAGGTCACTTAGATATCCTAACATGTGTATTTGACAGGTTAGAAGAGTATTTCTATAGCTTAATCCAAAAAAGTGTATTTTTGGCATCAAATTAGGAAAGCTCTTGGGATACATTGTATTCCATAGTGGTATAGAAGTAGATCCAACTAAGGTTAAGGAAATCATGGAATTACCTCCCCTGAAGACTTTAAAATAATTGTGGAGCCTTCAAGGTAAACTATAGTCCATTTGAAGATTTATAGCCCACTTAGAAGATAAATGTCATGCTTCCATGCACCTATTCCATAAGGATATTGCCTTTAAGTGGGAAGAGAGGTGTCAAGAAGAGATCCAACAGATCAAAGACTATTTGGTATCACCTCCATTTTTTATGCCTCCTCTACCAGATAAACCATTGATCCTTAATATATCAACAACATCAGTAGCCTTAGGTGCCCTGTTGGCACAACATGATGAGAACATAAAAGAAAGAGTAGTGTACTACATCATTCATACACTCATAGGCTATGACCTGAACTATACACTTGTTCAGTGGGCTTGTTTAGCTATCAGTTTCACATCAAAGAAGATCAGGAACTACATGCTTAATCGATAAATCAAACTAGTCTCTAAGGTGGATCCTTTGAAATATCTCTTAGCTAAGGAAACTATAATAGGTCAGATGGAAAAGTGGATCATGATCCTTACAGAATTTGACCTAGAATATGTTGATAGAAAATCCATTAAGGGACAAGTTATAGCAGACCAGTTGGTTGAATCACCTCTTGATGATTCATCATCCCTTGATATCAGAATTCCCTGATGAAGGAATCCTGTTGACAACTCAAGTAACTTGATGGAAACCATATTTTGACGATTCCCATACCCAACATGGATCAAGAGCTGGTGTTCTCTTTATTACACCACAAGGACACACTATACCCAAAGCATATAGGATTGCTTTTGCTTATACCAAAAATATAGCAAAATATGAAGCATTGATAACTGGGTTAAGAATGGTCGTTGAATGGTAGATCAAGGAACTACAAGTATATGGAGACTTGTTTACCCTCACTTTTATTTGCATGTATACTATTAGATGGATGCATTCCAAATCAAAATAAATAAATTAAATAAGCTTTCAAAGGTTGTGTATCTATATAAAGTAGTAGATCATTCTTGAATTCTTCTTATAATGAGTGTCTCCTCATGGACCTATAAAATAGAAAATAGAACTAAATGAGTATCATCCATAACATGATTTAAAATAAGCATTATTTACAACTTTATTGAAAAGGATATATCTTTGAAAATAGTGATGTAGAAGGCTAAGAGATTCAACCTATTGTGGAAAGTGATGAATGCTTTATCTATACAGAAATATAAAAGGTCTCCAACAATGTGGAATAGAATTTCTTGATAGATTACTCCATATAGATACAATAATGAATCTGCATTAGGTACCAAAAAATTATCAAAACTATCATCATTGTAATTAGAGTCCTTAATAAAAGTTAGTGATAATATATGCCCTTTCTAATTAATTGCATTAAAAATATACAAAAAATGGAGGTAAGGGAAATACAACATTGTGCAAATAATGTAATAAAAATTAATGTAACATCATGTAAAGTACATGAAACATGTAATAAATGTTGATATATATCACCATATAAAGAACATCAAGCATGTAAACCAATAAGTATGAGATAATTGTGGTGGTTTTTTATTATAGGTGGCATAATTCTTGTACCTTGTTTGAAATGTTTCTAAACATGGCCCATGGTTAAGAAAATTACCCTATCTTAGTCAAATTTTGTAATTTTATTGGTGTACATTAAATAGATAATGACTTTTTAAAGTTTAGAAAGTACATGCCACTTGATCATGCAAAACCATCTTGATCTAATGGGGTGTGGAGATTTAATAAAAAATAAACAAATAATTTTATATGAACCCTCATCATTGGTTCATGTTACTAAATAATTCCACTATCAGTTTTATATTCTTTATTGGCAATGTGGCCTACTCTTTTTATTTTTTATGTTATGTTGATGGGGTTTTATAACATGTGCCACATGGCATGCTCTTAAGGCTTTAAAAAAGGTGGAATAATTCTTCCCTAGAGCAACACAAGCCATTAGATCTTGTCATGTTACATATCGTCTAATCGTGTGTGAAATAATGGTCATTTCTCCACTAATTTCAACAGTGATAGAGCTTAATAAAAAAATTAGAGTTTGTGGCACCCTTAGAGTAGTTCAAGGTATTTTAGTTATAGAAAGTGCACATTTAGTAGCATTTATTCTGTGATATTTAAACTTTCTATCCTACAATAACCAAGGAGCATTCAAATCCTAGTGAAAACCTCTCCTATATGATCCATGACTTGACATCCACATACCTAGCGATAGTGTGTGTAGAGAAGGGAGTTAAAAATTACAAATAGGTATCTTCCATTAATTTTGAGGGCACTCAAACTAGTAGAGGGGGAATTCATGGCCATCACATTGCTTTGATTTTGCATTATTCCTCTCAACTTGTAGTTGGATCCTTCCTCCTATCAATTTTAAATTTTAACATATAGTGGGGGAATTTTTTATTGTAGAATGACAATTTTGCTATAAATTAAGGCTTGTGAGCCTTTTTATAGTGAATTATGCCTTGTACAAGTGAGATTATGAGCCTTGTGTATGAAGATTTTTATTAATTCTTCTGTTTTTTACTATAGGGAAAAAAAAATTTACTAAATATAAAGTGGTTGGAGTTTCTTTGTATATGGTTGAAAAATACTATTTGAAACATTAATATAAGAGGTTGTTACTCTAAAAATTATAATTTTGATATCTCGTGGAATAATTGTTTAATTCATTTATGTTTAATGTTATGATATGATTATGTAGACACCTAAAATTGTCCTAGCCTACGAACCAACATACATCACTACATTTCACATCATCAAGCATCAAAAGCATCAATTGCATCCAAAACCCTATTTCTACTATTAATTGAATAAAATGACATAATTTAATTAATTCACTTTCTTATCATTTTTAACTAATTAAATGAATTCCATTTATTTAATAAAGTCCTGAAAACCCTATTTTTACTATTAATTGAATAAAATGACATTATTTAATTAATTCATTTTTTTATCGAATTCGACCAATTAAATAAATTGCATTTACTTAATAAAGTCCTAATCTAACACTATTCCTCCTGATTGATTAAATAGCGCTAATTATTTAATTATGTTGCTAATTCACTTTATTCCCCTAAGTCAATTAAATTGTTAAATCATAATAATTTAATTAACTCACTTTCCCTCCAAATTTGAATAAATTGAATAAACTATTCAAAACATCATCAAAAATCAAATCAAACTAATGCAACTTTGTTTGCAAAATTCAAACTTGATTTGTACATTCAACTCCAAAATGAATTAATTAATTAAATCAATTAATTAATCATTCTCAACCACTTTTCTGATTGAGTAAATTACTATCCCCTAATTTCTCAATCTAATCCTAACTGATCAATCTAATCTTGATTGATGAATCTAAATCCTAACTAACCAATCTATTCCTCAATCACACAAATTGTGTAATTTACTTTGCATAGATTATTCATGTCTAAATCCTCTCAACAACTTTCGACCATTGATCAAGATATTCTACAACACGATCCTGATAGTCCATTTCAAATCACATTTTCTATATAACAAACCTCTTTCCTCACAAAAAAAGGATTGAAGAATCAACATAATTTGCACAACAAAGTACTGTCAATCTTCCTAATCACCATTGATAGAGCTTCAACATATCTTCGATCAACCAACACTCGCATCGCATCAAAGCTTTCTCGAACGCAAAAATGGAGGCTTCATAGTGATATAAACAACCCGACATCATGCAAACACACTCCAACATGGGATGGTAACCTCTCTTTGTTTCGAATTCAATTTGGTAATTGTAGGATTTCATTATATGTTTTCAATAGCTTAGAAGGTAATTTCGTGAGTGTAGGAATATATCTAGATTAGTGTTCTTGATTATAGATTAGATATCTATTTCAATTGCATTTGTCTTACATAAGCTTTATGATTTCCCCCTTACACAAATTATCAAAACATTAATAGGTTATTAAAATATCTATTCAATATGAGCCTTTGTATTTCTATTATCTATTTTTCTATTCTTCTCCTTTTTCTTATTTCAAATAGATTTAGATTGAGAATATGTAGAACTAGCCTTTCAATCTTGTAGATTGACTCGTAAATTTATTCCACATCTATGAGGCTTTCCATGCTTGGTGGCCATGTGCAACACATTTATTATGAAATAACATTTAAGTAATCACTAATTTGTGGCATCCTTAGTGGGACATATGCATTCTTGGTGGGACAAATGTGAGGCTTTCCATGCTTGGTGGAGATGCACATGCTTGGTAGTGAAGTCTTAACTACCATTTTCTTAATAATTTAATTCTTATTAATTAACTTGGAAACTCTGCATGCAAACCAAGGATACCCCATGATCTCTGAGAGCAATAATTGTCACACATTTTTCTTAGTCTCACAACCTCAATCCCTTGTTAGTATTTTCCTTTGAAAAGAGTACCATGAAAACCCTCAATCACACCTCAATCTAATACCATTAAAATTCCTATAGTACTTATAAATTAAGAAAATTCCATAGCCATGCCCCAAACTTGGCAACAATACTTTGTAAAATGGAATTATGGCAATACTTTAGTTGCACTTGTAAAATGGAACCACATACTTCCATCCACTAAAAAGGACCTTCCATATTGTGTAAGAGAAAAATTTATGACCATATTAAACATTTTCAAGCTATAGCCAACTTGTGTGCACATCATGATGTAATTGAAGATGATGCAACCATGAAACTAATAAAAACATAATTCAAAGAGAAGGCCATGGATTTATATAGATAATTTTTCCTTAACTCTTTGAGATCGTGGAATGAGTTAGGAGATAAGTTACATAATAGGTATAGGGAAAGGGAACTACCTCACAATGCTAGAGAAGGTCATCTATCCAGAGATCCCAAATGGAAATTACAATAGATTTCATAAAACTAGGAATAAAACTCCCTAGGTGATTAGGCGTACTTCCCAAATTATATTCATGTAGTATGTAAATGTCTCTAATCATAAGATCTCTTTTATGATTTAGTATATGGGTAGATCTAACTTACTTGTAACCTATGTTATAGCTATTTAGGGAAAAAATAGTTTGATACAAGTGAGGAAGATTACTACTATGCATGTTGTAGACATCTAAAATTGACCATTATATTTGGTCAATTTATCCCTAGTTCGTCTATTCTCGATCACACCTATTAATTAAATAAAGTTGTATTTATTTAATTAATGTTTCTTGTTTATTCATGTTTTCGTATAAATCCCATCCTCTATATTAATTAAATAATATTTTCTTAATTAATACTCCTTACATTTAATCTATCTCCCTTAGTCCCAACCTAAGGTAAATAATTAATTATTTACCTATCCTACCTTAACCTTTCTTCTCATAAATTAAATAAATAGATTCTATTTATTTAATTTTACCCTCACATGTCACATCCTCCAATTTTCCCACTTGCTATGTAATCTTAATCATAATCACCCACCTAATCCCACCCCTAAACATGTGTACATTCCTAACCCACGATTAGGAAAGGGGTCAAACCTTTTCCATTTATTACTCACCCTCCTTGTACTCTAGCCTTAAAAGTTTTCCTCTTTTGGGAAGGGACCCCACATGGGTTCTTGTCCCAAAGGTACACCCCAAGTGCACTAAAGGAATTAAAAAATCCTTTATTCCTTTCATGCCCCTCCCCTTTAGAGTGTGGGACAAACCTTTCCTTTATGGAAATATCTTCCCATACTCCAAGGTACCCTCACAAGTACCAATGTCTTCTCAATCCACCACATTGTGCCACTTGGCACAATCTCATGGATTGAGAGATCCCATTCAATCTTTGCCTTTGATCTCTCCACTCAATCCTCATCGTTGATCTCCCTTATAAAAAATATATAAATTTTTCCTTAACCCATGAAAATTCATTGCACTTTGGAATGCAAGATTATGCTGCAGAATTGAATAGCACACATCAAATTGATCAAAGGGAACAACCATTTTCATGCAACTAGGTGATCTAATATGAATTGTCTAATTGCTTTCATGTTTTTTAAATTTCTTGACACCTAATTTGAGCATTTGTTTATTGGTTGTGCTTGATCAATTTAGGTGTTTAAATTGACCAACTTTGCATAATATTTCACGCACACTTTATGGCACGCTCAGTGGGACCCACTTCATATTTAGCACTAACATTAATTGGTTATTTTTTAAGTTTTCACATGTGTAGGTCACTGGTTGGGAAACCTTGTCATCAAAGTGTTAAAGCATAAATTTCACCATTTCAATTTATATTTTCCACTCTTTGAAAAATAATCCCTTGATTTGCTAAAAAAAATTGGTTTTGCATGTTTAAATGACATCTAACCCATCTCCTAAAACCTAAAATCATTTTTTTGTTGATCAATTTTTTGTGTGTGTAGGGATTCATAGTTGGGTGGCCTCGTTATATACATGGGAAGTCTCATTACATACTTGGGTGGTCTCATTTTGATAGGTATACATTCATTTCCTAAAAAATTTTATCTATATTTGGGTGGCCTTGTTCTATGTTGAGCTTGTCCTATTTTAGGTTTTTTCTAGCAATTCAAATTTTAAGCTATTTTGACCTATTCTACTTGTCATGGGGGAATAATGGGTGATGGTTAGAAAGCATAATCAAAGGAATTAAAGTACATAAACACTAAAATCCCAATAAATAATTATCAATTACACCCATACTCAAAGAAATGAGAATGCCAATGCTTCAAAGGTTCAAACTAAAAGATATAGAAAACTAATTCAAAGGTAGTTAAATCAAAGAAATATGCAAACCTTATAATCATATTGTGGAATTATGACAATTTATGATGTGGATTGCTCAAATTGTGCATAACCCATGTTGTAAAAGCTAAGATGATGAATTTGACTCATAACTGATGGTCAATTTGCTTAAGAACAATGAATGTTGAAGCTCATGAAGATTGTGAATGAATGTGAATTCATGCACATGAGGATTGTGAATGATTTTTATGAAGAAATGACTTATTTTATAGATTTTCAAGATGTGTGATCAATGGTAGAGATTGAATATGAAGATCAACGGTTGAGAGTGAATCAGAGATCAAGGGTGGAGATTGAATGAGAGCCCAAAATATCCCTAATTTAATGGAAAATTGGTTAAAGATATTTTGGAGGGGAAAATATTTTAAACTTTGAATTTGAATTATGGAATATTCCTTTTGGAAGGAGAGAAGATATTTTGAGAAAAGAGAATATTTTTTTTTGAAGAATCAATATTTTTTGTGCAATTTGTATAAAAATTAGTGAATTAAATAATAATAAAATTATTTAATTGTGACGATGAGAAGAAATTAGGATTTTTAATTAAATAACTGAAAATTATTTAATCAAGTGGGGCTGAAGAAAATTAGAATTTGTAGTGTTGAAAAATGTACACCTTTACATTTTCACACTATGTTTGCATCCCCTTAATTAATTGGACTTAATAAAGCCTTTAATTGGACCAATTATGCATTCATAAGCCTAATTAATTTTGTTTTCCGAAAGGGAAACTCACATTTAATCAATGCCTACACTTAATTACACATCTTGGAAAATGTAACACCCCTCAATTTTGTTCTTTTGATCAAACAGTGTTTGTTATGTATGTTTTGCTTTGTTAGCACGTTGGTTATAAATTGGATTACTTTGACCGCTAATTGTTAAAGCAATGAAAACATTATGTTTTGATGTGATGGTGCTTTAATCAGATGTTTTATTATTTCATGTTATGGATTAAATTAGCATTTATGTGAATTATGGATGTTTATGCTATGACTATATCATTGATGATTAGATGCGTCAGTTAGCGATATTGTATTGGTGAAGGGGACAGGATCACATCACTCGCATGCGAGCGCCCTGTGATTCCGCGATTTCCTCTTCACGGTGTGTTTTAATATATATATATATGTATGCATGTTTCGACACTCGTATTGTGTGCAGGATGCAGGTACAGGACATCGACTCCACCTAGTTCCACAGGTCTGAGTGTATCCCTTGGAGAACGATTGGGAGATAGTAGCTAGGTTTTCTATGTCATGACATCACCCTAACCATAGTGTGTTGTTGGGTTGTCGGTTGGGATAAGTTATTTTCCTTGTCGTCTCTTCTCTCCTTGCTTGCGTGTTTAAATTTCCAAGTGAAATGGTGTTTGCTTTATTTAAATTTATTTCCAAAATGCATAAAGGAGTGCTCATTATTTAATTACTTAATTTAATTCAATCAATAAATTAATCTAATCATGGATTAGATTTATTTATTGATTAAGTAAATTAAATTAATTATGTTAGTATTATTAAATTTGAGGCAAATCAAAAAAAAATATAGAAAATTGCCTTGCATTCCTCTTGTAATAAAATAAATTAAAAATGATTTTTTTTTTAAATGTAATTGTTAGAGTCAATTTTGTGAAAGAAAGGGAATTTAATTATCATTGTGGTGCAAATAGAATTTTGTTTAAATAAATATTATGCATTTGAAGTGGGGAAATGAAAATTGTTTATTAAATTTCAAAAAAAAGAAAATATCCAAAATAGCAATAACTTTTGGTGGGTGAACTCAAATTAGGGGTTTCACAATTTGGAGAGGAAAAAAAAATGGATAAGGAAAGGAATTTCATTTTTGAATTTTTCAATTTTTGAAATTGGCAATTTTGGAGAGCAAAAAAAAAAACTTGCAATTCTTGGAGAAATTTTGGAAGGAAGGATTGGAAATACTTGTTGAAGCAAAATTGGAAACAAGTGCAACCTCCATTGAAGGATTCAAAAAGCTTGGAGAAAAACAAAAGGTTCCATGTTTTCCCTCATTATGCAATCTTATTTTAGAAATTTTGTTTGAAATGGTTCAATTTAGATTTGGAATTCAAATTTTGATTCAAAACCCATGTTGGAATCACCATTCAAACTTGAATAAAAGAGTTTTTCAAAAAAATTGTGAAAACAATATGAACCAGAATTTATCCTCAAACTATCAATGGGAAATTTGAAACAAACTTGAAAGATTCAAATGGTTTCTTATGAAAATTTGTGTTGTTGGGAAAATCTCTATTTAACTTGTGAGAAATCATGAAATTATTGTGTTAGATTATGTAGTTTCAATGGAAATTCATTTTGTTTCTCAGATTGAGAGTTTGCCCAATTTGGGTATTGAAGGAATGTATTTTCTCAATCAGATTATGAAGCTGTTTTTGTGTATATTTATATATATATATGTATATATATAAATACTAGTTGATATGTATTTATACATATATATACGTATATATAAAAATATATGTATTTATTTAAATTTGAAATTTTTGTTTGAGTTCTGGGAAGTCATATTGTATGACTGTGTTTTTTTTTACCAGTCGTTTTCTTTTGGTGTTTAAAATCCGCGTGGCGGATTTGATTTAGTCGCTGGGCGAAGTGAATGGGGGAGGGTTTAAACCCTCGGCCACCCCATGGATGGCGACGGCCGCCTGTGGTGGCAACACCGTCGCTGCCAACACAGGCCGCCGCCTCCATTCATGGAGGCAGCGTCCCCTATTCACAATAGGGCGCGGCTGAAACCCTAAGTGGCGTGCCTAAGGAAATATGGAATTCGCTTTTTAAATTTCATTTATTATATTTATTAAACATGAAACATATAATATGTAATTCGATTTCAATGTTTTATTTTGTTAATTAGAATATAATTTATATATATATATTTTATTATATATGTTATATATAATAATTTAATATTATTATATAATATATATATTAAAATATGTGTATATTATATTTTAATAAAATGCTTAAGGAAATATTATTCTTATGTAAATTTAATTATATATATATTTTAAAATATATATGTATATTTCAATGTGATTTATTTTCTGAAAAGAGAAGAAGTATTTAATTTTTAAATGTGATGTTCGTAAGGAATAGACGAAAAATTGTTTATAGAAAATTATGGTTTAGCAAAGAATGATTAATTTAATTTATCGTATGTATTGTGTCAACAAGAATCAAACGAACATTCAAACCCTTATGTGATTGCGCAAGAACATAGTTTATTTAATTTGTTTAAATGCACTAATGCGATGAATGATTGGATTTACGAAATCCGAAGGTAGATTACCTTATATTGTTTGCAAGCTTTCTTTCGTTGTGGGCTGCTTATTCTTGTTTGGATTTGAGTCAGATCTCGTAATTCTTCCAGATTGAATCGTATTTTATGTGTTTTGGGGTTGTCGACATGTCAATCAACCTTGTTTTCCATGGGTAGTGCGTACTTGTGTCCAGTGTTATATTTGATTATCTTGGACGGGTTTTGTTTACTTCATGTCGTGTTCAGGGATTCATTATCCCTAGGTCGTACTTGAGTACCCTTTTGGTGGTGGCATAGTTCCTCGTGTTGTCTTAGAGAAGTGGCTTGCATTGAGGGCCGGCACACAAAGTGGTGCGAGGAGATCTCGATGTAAGTTGGTTAATTCAGTGAAAAATTAAACCAATTAATTAGTATAGGTGGTACCAACATTTAAAAAGATTAATTTTGCCTCTCTCATGGACGCAAGTGCTTGTATAGACTTGGGATGAGATGAGAAGGCCTGGAATGGCAAGATCGTTATCTTGTCCCTTCGAAAGATAACTTATTCCGCATTGGTTTGCATGTGGGGCCGGGAGTCGTTAGAGGTTACCAGGATATCCCGAGATGGGGGTCGGGACCTAGGAAGACTTGCCAGGATATCCCATGCGACATTGTGATGACACTTCTCCTAAGTCAGCATTATGTTTGTATTCGTGATGTATTCATTTACTTAAAATTTGGAAGCATTGTAACCTTTGTGTCATGTGATGTCATGTTCGTATCCTTTTTCAGTTGAGTCATGTTGCCTATGTTTAGAGGTTGTTGGACTTGACCTGAAATCCTTGTTACTATCTCCTAGCACAGGGGGTGAGCCTTCGGGTATCACTTGGTTGGGTGGAACGTGCACCTTACTCCGTTGTCTTGGCGTTTTCTTGTGAACGAGACTTTCGTGTTGGAGAGCTCGTGGGATCCTGTTGCTACCTTGGTTTCATTTATGTTAGTTGCTCTTGTATTTTATTTACCCCTCATTGTTATCGAGGTGGAAATTGTAATAAGTAATCATGTTATTGATTTACCTCATTCTGGGAATGAGTGATGTAATTGTAATTGTATAACTTCTGTTATTGGTAACCATGAAGGATCTCATGGTTGTAAAGGAAAATGTCATGTATGGAATGTATGTGTTTTAATTATTTAAGTGAATGTTGTTATGTTTCATTTCATGCATGTTGTTTTAATTTGTGATTTAAATATTCTTTGTCTCGTAACCTTAGGGGATTGTTGGCTTTGTGTTGTAATCTTACATGTATTTGTATTTAAACAAAAATATATATGTGCATTTGTTTAGTAGTTTGCAACTTCCCCTAGGGTTGCGTGGCGAGGCATTACAGAAAATGTGTGTCCTAGGTTTAGGGCCTAGGACCCATTCGCCCAAGGGCGAATGGGTCCTCCTTAAGTCTTGGATCCCATTTTTAATATGTTTTTTCAGCATTTTAATGATCGAAATTCAAATTACAAAGGTCAACTTGTGGTGTTTAATTGTCGGGTAATTAAGACCTATAAATACAAGGTATTTTTATCAATTCAAATCTAAGTGGCATAATTCAAATTTCACAAGAGAAAAGATTATTGTCAAGAGCATTAGAGAGAATATTTTAGTCATTTATTGCAGCATTCAAGATCCTATCATGATGTCAAGATTTATGTGTGTTCATGCATGTTTTGGAGCTAACATTGTGATGTAGGTTCCAAGTTTCAAGCAAGCATTCAAGAATTAAGATCTATCACGCAATCAAGCCATTTCATGAAAGATCCAATCCTTAGAGAGATGTGTTAGAATTCGGTCCTCTAAGGGTGGCTATTAAAGGGTTTGGTGAGGTGTAATAAACTTTGTTCATTCATCAATTCCTTCATTTTATCATTATTTCATTATCAAGGTTTAATTACCAAACTAGGGTTTGACCAAGGCAAACCCTTATCCGCCAAAAATAAACAATTTTTCTCTCTATTTGTATGTGTAGATTTGTAGGTGAAGAAAGATTGAAATTTGATCAAAAGTGCAATTTTGCAAATTAGTTGTCAGAGTTGTCACCAAAGTTGTCAAGACATGGAAACTCACCTACAGGTTTTATTTTTGGCTTTTTGACAGTGAACCCTGGTGTAATCAAAAGCTTAGATTTGGGATCTGAGGACTACAAAAATAATTTTCAAACCCTTGTATAGAGACCCATTCTCCCCTGGGTGAATATGTCCTTCAACAGAATCTAAAACCCACTTTTGGAGCCAAGTAAACACCATCCTAACCTTCTCAGATTTGTTAGTTAATTGTTGTTTTTGATAGTGTTATCATAATATTTCATATTCCAAGTGTTAGATCTCATAGGTTTAATAGTTAAAAAACTTTTATCTTTCTCCCAAAACTGTTTTTCAGTCATTTCTACCATAAGGAATCCAAGGCAACATAGTGTCCAAAACCTAGGGTTGACTCATCTTAAGGTTTGTAAGTAAATTCAAATCATTTGCAACACTATCCCTCTTCCTAATGAATAATGGAAAGGTTTATTTTTATTATGTGGACACCCCCTTTTGTTTTGACATACTCCCCTTGTCACATCATTCTCACTTTTAGGGGAAGAATCCCCTTTTTTTCATTTCATTTTGGTGAACCTGACATTATACATCCTAAATTTTGATTTGGAGACCTTCAAAGCCATAGATATAAGTTCGCATTAGTGTGATTTCCATTGCATTTAGGGTTTAGTTTTGCATATTTGCATCATTTAAATTCATAAGAAAATATAAATTTTGCTTTAATTTTGTGTACATCTTGCATTGTAGTTACATCAAGAGTGTCTTTCAGTCATTTAGATTCAAATTTTAGTCAAAATTGCATCTAAAAAGTTGTTACTTTGTTCACTATTTTTCATTAGTCAAACTTGCATTAAGACACCTAAAACTAGAAAAGTTTGCCATAGAACTCACAGTCTGCAACCCTAAACAAAGAACTCAAAAATCAAACTACAAACACAAACTTTAATTTTTCCTAACCCTGTACAAAGACCCATTCGCCCTTAGGAAAACTTGTCCTTGTACAAGTGCCTTTTCAAACTTTTAGGTATTATTTTGTCTTTGTTTACTTCATTTCATTTTGTTGTCAGATCTATGTTTCAGTTTCAGAAAACATGAAATTTTGTACTTTCTCTCATTAAGTTCAATTGGTCAAAATTAAGTGCATTATTTGAAATCAAATTTCACATTAAAAATACATCATTTTCAATTTTTTGCATAGCATAATCGGTAAATTATCATGTTCCAAATCTAAAAATTACAAAATATTTTTACACACTTGCATTATGATTCCCACTTTTGGGTGTTCATTACATTTGTATAGTACCTTTTCTCCATCTTGGGTGCACTTTTGGTTTGGTGAAACTTGTATGAGCTTCACAACCTAGTGTCCTATTGCCAATACTTTAGTGAGATATAGTTCGAGACTCATGCCATCCTGTGCTAGTACATCTGATGTCGATCTTGAGTTTTCTAGCTCTTTCACTCATAGTGTTGAAACTAGTCAACCCATTATGGACCATAGTCTTGATACCACATTTCCCATGACTATTTTACCAACAACTAATATAACTAATGTTGAAAAATGGTTGCTAATGTCCCTCAAGAGAAGCTAAAACAAATGGATAAAGCCTTATAAAAACTTGAAAACTTTGTGAGTGCTAAATACATTGATTGTACTATGGTTCCTATCATAGATAACATGAGGAAAATTCTTGATAATGAATAAGGATTAGAAATTGTGCATAGCCTAGCTCATATCATTGACAATCATGTTCCTACAATGGTTAGTTGTTCTCAAACTTTGGGTGCACTCAAAGTCAATGTGGAAATCAAATTCCTCCTACAAATGTGGCCTCTATTCCTACATACACTCATCCAACTGTTACTACAACAAGGCAACCAACTAGCAATGTCAATCCAACTTTAGGTATTTCCATTGGGAATCCTTTTAGCTTTGTGAATTCAAACATCATATCTCCTAACCCATCACCCCTCACAAACTTGCAATTCACTTGTCCTCCAAACACATATACACCCCCACCTTATTCACCTCCATCTCAAAACACAACCAATGATTCTATCCTCGAGCAAATTTTGCAAAATGTTTCATCCCTCTAACAAAAAATTTCCACTTAAACCAAAATCAAAATCGACAACCTTCACAATATGTCAAAAGAAACCCATTATCATTGGAGATATTGAGAGCAAAAATACAATAAGTTGTAGAGATTCCTAGATTTGAGAAATATGGTGGTAAAGGAGATCCTAGCAACCATGTTTTAGCATACACAACCTTATGTAGTGACTTCATTTTATAAGACAAGCTATTGGCTAATCTTTTTCCTAGGTCTTTGAAGGATATAGCCTTTGAATGGTTTTGCTCTCTATCGAATAATTCATTTTTTTCACTCAATGAATTTGTTGATGCCTTCCTCAACCATTTCCAAGTGCACATTGGTCCCAAGATGACCTTAGTTGATTTAATGAAGTGTAAACAAAAGGATGATGAAAAGATCACTAATTTTATAGCACGATACCAATTGCTTTACTAAAAAATCAATATTAAGATTCCTGATGTCGATCTTCAAAGAATATTCATTGAAAATTTACAAAACAAAATCCAAGACAAGCTTAGGATAATGAAATTTCCCTCCTTCACACATTTGTGCATGACTCTTCATGACTATCAGAACTCACTTAACCATCGTGAAATAAAAACTCCCTCTAGCCACCCGGAGAAATCTGAGTTTGTGCCCCATAACAATTTCCAACCATTCAAGAAACAAAATAAGAGCTTTTTACAAATAAACCCACCTCGAACAATTCAACATGTTGAGTCTCAAGTGGTTGCCATAAAAACAACAAATCCATATCAATTCAGATAGCGTAATAGAAATTTTACCTCATTACCCGATACCCTCCATTCCATCATCTTGCAACTCTTAGGTAAAAACTTAATTACCTTATGTTAGTGTGAAAGGGATGCTTTATCTAACTAGTTCATTTCCTAGCTAGTTCTTCACGTAGGTCCTCTTCAAACTAGCTTAACTTTACATAGGGATACGGTTGTTGAGCTTTAATGACTTTAGTCGTCACACCTCATAGGATGACAACACTTGTCATAATCTAGTTACATCCAATCTCTCGCCTTGGCCTATATAGCCAAGGCGTTTCCTTTGTAATCTCAATTCTCAACCTCATAGAAGCTTTGCATTCTCTTGAGAGGATTACAGTTTATTCTTTCTCATATTTAATTTATGTATTTGCTTTCCTTCAGTCATTTGAATCTTCGGTAAGATATTTAGAAAATCTTATTGTTACCTAATTGTGTTGTTCAGCCCAATCAAGTTAGGCTGGGACAACACTGATGTTATTTACTTTGAAGAAGGAAAAAGGTACACAAACGATTCTACTAAAAGATATCCATGATCATGTAAATAGTGCCATGAAATGAATGTCTAGTTTTCATTATGCAATTGCTTTACAAAAAGGAGGAATAGTACATAAACTTTTGCATAAAGTAGTTGTTTTAAATTCATTACAAGAGATGTTTATGAGTTTCCCACACAAGGCCTAGGAGTAACTGAATAAGATACAATAGAAGACAAGTTGTACATCTGAAAATAAAAGACATATAAGAGAGAAGGGATCCGTCATTACCTAGGAATGATGAACCTCATTGTTGACTGGATGCATCTTCAATTCCTTTGTTGATAGCTCCAGGGGTGTCAACAAGGGACAAAGAAAATGATGTTAGAGCTCAGTATTCCATGTCTCTAATATGTTAAACCAATAGATATGCAGGTTGTCTCTTGTTATGCATCAAATACAAATACACAAATCAGATATAGTTATCATGGGTCCAGGAAAAGTAAAGATCATCCAGTTATCATAAGGGGCTTTATGCTTCTTAGATTTCTTAACTTATTTGTTGACTGTGTAGGTACAAGTATAATCTTAGAGCTACTTCATCAACAAGGAAAATAGTGCAAGGAAATCATGGATCAATTCATAGACAATGAGCAGATTTTTTAGGAACAAGTAAAAGGCAGAGTTCAAGATAGAAAGGACAGTATTCTTCCTTTTTTTGATGAGAGGTATGAGTTCCACTTTAAGGTGAAAGTCATGAAGGAAACATGGGAAATAATTTTAAGTGCTAAGGGAACAACTGTAAAGACACAGAGTCAGTCACCCTATCATAAGGGTTTTAAGGGGGAAGTCACTTTGAAAGGTAAAGTGTTGGCATGAACAGCAGGTCAAGAGAAAACTTCATAGTTTGTAGCAAATGAACAATCACAATGGAATACTAGTGCACTATCATCCATCAAAATTGAATGAGCTATGAATAGTCCAAACTACAATAATGGAACAAAGGACAGACCCCGTCAAAGCAAGGCATAGTCATGCTAGTTCAGGTGTAGAGTTTCAAGGCTTGAGATGAGCAATGGTTAGTCGCCTTCATATGCACAATCAAATAAACCAAAGCATTGAGAACATTCAAAAATAGAGCATAATAGCAATGATTAAATGCTTATATTCTTTCTTTACCGAGAAGATATGAAGACGTTCATATAATCATAAGTTCATTGCAAAAGAGATTACATAACAATAAAATGGCACAACTTATGCAAGAGGACAAAGCACAAACACCTTTTTCTGTAGATAGTGTTACAAAAGATCATGTTGTTAAGAGGCTAAATATCTTATGAGTGAAATATCAGTCAAAGGCCATATACTTGATGTGGTTACCTACACCATCCCCATTGGTGTTTTTGTTGAGGAGGACATTTAGTAAAGGCGTATGATTTTTTGAATTGAATGTTGGTTAGTGGTTATTGTCCAAATGTGTTAACATTAAATGCATTGATATATTGCTTTTGCAAAGGTGGTAAGAATGCATGATGCCATTTAACTAAAATTAAATGCTTGTAAAGGTATGGAAAAGGACACAAAAATCATAAGGTAGGGTTATCCATTAAGGCAGAGCATAGAAAGCAACATCACTTCTAGACCAAACAAAAGGGAAATTATTTCCCATCAAGAAATAAATGTATGAAGGAGCAGGGTTTAAGTTTTTTTTAAGCAAATGATAGCCTACAGAGGATTTTTTTTGGAAATCTCTAGCATGTGATAGTCAAATCTTAAAGGGGACTGTGTGTTGAACCTTTATCAAAAATTCTTAATGCTGCACAAAGAAATTAGTAAGGCTCAAGCTAAGCTTGCTACAACCATATATATTATTTTCTCCCTCAATGATTCTATCAATATCAAAGATAATGATCCTAGGATGCCTGCTAATTTGCATCTCATCACTCAAAAATCTACTTTGGGAATAGTATTAATGGATGATATGGAATATCATCAAACCTTGTGTGTGGAGAGCCCGTGACAATTTCTGTTGATGATGGTATTCGTTCTAGTGCATCTTTGTTTGACCCAACAAATCTCAAACCTGTATTTGAGAAGGGTGATTGCACAATAGCTGGAAATATAGAAAAAAATTTGTGGAAGAAGGGAATGGAATCGAGAAGACTTTAGGTCTTTCAGTGAATGTGTGCAGATTGTTTACCTTATTCTAAAATTTATGCAATAATTGTATCACAAGCGTTGTTTAAAGTGCAACTATTGGAGGAAATTTTCTTGAAAGACCAAAAAATAAGTAATGGGTAGAGATTAAACAAGGGATGCCACAAAGTGCTCATGACAATAGATAGAGAAAGTACCATTGAAGAAATGACAAGTTTCATCATTCTTTTGCACAAACAAAGCATCTACAATGTTTCTTTCACAGCAAACAGAATGTGAAACCATTTTCATTCAAGGAAGGAGCTTACTGACACTCAGTCATAGTTCAATCATTGCCAAAGAATTCCCAAAATTTGGAGTGAAGTTTCAAACCCACAGTGACAGCACAACAACAGGAAACAATATGCATGAAAATGAAAGCAAAATGAGCCTACAGCTAGGGTTAATGGAGTTTTTTTTTTAGTTTCTCAAGAAAGACCTAATTTTGGCCAACCAAAATAGGGTATTTTCACCTTTCTTTTATAAAATGCATGAGGATTAATACTTAAGCCATGGTCAAAGCTTTCTTGACATTTTCCTAGTAAAAAAATGTGAAGTCCACAGGAGTTAGGAGATAAACAAATTTATTTTTGCCCCTTCTATTTTTGCATGAAGTTAACACAAAAATAAATATTAAAGGTGAAATTTTACAAATTACTTTAATATTTGTCATGTAATGAAAGAAATAAACAGCTACATAACACTTATTAAAGCAAATCATAACCGATTGTCTTTAATATGTGTTCAAATAGTTTATTCTAGTTCCAAAATCATGCAAAAACAAAAGGAGAAATTGAACTGAAGTGTCAAGCATGCATTTGGAGTTCTATCTTTGACTTCAAGTCAAACTAAGGTATTTTTGGAGTTCTTTTTTATCAAAAAATTTGAGAGGGGGAGTTTGGAGCTAAATTTGCTCAAATTGCAACAATTATGAGCCCCCTTTTTAGGGATTTTTTTATTTTGCTCATGAGATGGATATTTTGGAGTGCAGTTAACTGCAAGTGACACCTCTTAGCACTTTGGGACAGTTCTTGTATTAAAGGAGAAAAATCTTATGCTTTTTTCCTTAGTTCTTACTTTTTTCCTTCTCTTGCATGTTGTTGAGAGACTTAAAGATTTGTAACTCAGATATTTTCATCTTATATACAGCAGTAGTTATTTTAGCTCATTTTTATCAGTGTTTGCAGAGATTCCTTCCATTATTTAATAGAATCAAGTGTTTACCTTCTTATTTTTAGGTTTTGTGTCTCTTGTGGATGATTTTGATGATGACTTGATGTGTTTTAGTAGTAAAACCTTTAATTTTTTGTCTTATTCATAGTTTCATGTATACAAAAGCAGTTAATCATCACAAGTCATAGGTTATGCATTGTTTGTCTCATCTTTCCAAGTTGTGAAAACTTTGTTTTCCTTCAAAGAAGCCTTTTTATGAAATATTCATGTTATTAGACTGCCCAAACTAAGCTGTGTAAACAAGTTTTTTTTAGTAGTTGTGAATCAAGCTACAGGTTTTTTACAATTTGGTGCATCACCTGCTAGGATTAGTTTTTTCCATTTATCAGTTATCTTTCTATCCCTTTTCCAAATCAAATCCATTAGTTTCTAGGAGATCTAAAGGGGAACTAGCCCATAATCTGGAGATTCATCTTCATCATGAGCAACCCACAGGCTCAAAGATGTTTCCATGTTTCACAGGATTGTTGAGCCTCCAAGCTTAGCATATGAGTGAAATCCTTCGTGACAACACTTACATCGTATCAGAGCAAGAATGAGTTGTGGGTTAGCACTATTTTAGGAAATTTGAGAGTGTAGATTTATTTTTTAAAAGCACTGAGTATGCTCTTCTCTTGCATCCTTGGATGATTTGCAGAATCATAAAAGTGTGGAGAAAATATTAGTTTCTAGGGGGTTCATAATTGACTTGTCAATTGTAGGTTATATGAAGCTTCATGGAGAAATTATGTGCTCACCATTGAGTCCATAGCAACTGAAAAAGTAAGATTTTCCCTTTATTTTGTTTGAATCGAACACCGAAGGCCAAATCCACAACAATTTGAAGTGGGAGATTCATTGCCAAATCTAGCAAGGAACCATTACTTTGGAGTATTTCAGGTCAAATCCAACCCTACCATCATGCTCAAAAGACCTGAAAACCATAAAATCAATATTATTTTTTTCAAAAAAATAATAACTTAAAAAATACATTATTATATTTAAAATTATATATATATATACATATATATTTTTTAAATTACAAACATTTTTAATATTATTTTTACAAAAAAATAATAATTCTTAAAATTATTAAAATAATTTTAAAAAATAAAAAATTGGTTAAATTTAAAATTAACAAAAAAATTTAAAAAATAGTATTTAGGTACTAGGTACCTACGCTTTTGCACAGGCCCTATACATGTGACCCTCTTGGGTAGCACGCCCCTCTTTAGAGGGGTGGCTCCTTAAAGGTAGCCGCTACCTCTAAAGAGTGGTGGCTCCTTAAGTAGCCGCTAACTCCATTCTTGGAGCTGAAAACCTGTGGATGCCTAAAAATGGGCACTTAAACTTGCTTGCCTAAAATTTTGTGTGCTTCATGCAATGTGGCATCTGCTGCTCCTTCGGGCCTCATGCCTTGCCACGGGTTTGCTCGGCCATTGGGCCTTTAAGCATTATTTTTTATATTTTTTTAATTTTTTTTAAATGCTAAAAAAATATAAAATTCTTGAATTCCACCCACACCAATAATTTTTCCCGACTGTTTTCTATTTTTTTCTATTTTTTTAAATAACCCTTTTAAAAGTTCACCAACATCGCTAACTTTAGTGGATTGCTAATTTTATTTGGAGATTCGCTAAATTTGATGAAGGTATAAACTAGTTGGCAAATATTTAACTTTGGCAGACCACTAAATTTGGCAGAATTTCCACTAAATTTGGTGGGAAATTTTCACACCCCCTCTCCATTGATGAGTTGGTGCTTAAAGACCAACTTTGAAAGCTCATAACTTGAGTTCCAGAGCTTCGTTTTCAATGAAATTTTTTTATTTAGGATAATTTTTAGCTCTCTTCGCTTTGGTGAAGATGGTTTTAGATTTAGGTGCATGTATTTTTTAGAAATTGTTGATTCTCAAAGAGGACACCTCACTGTTCTCGTTTTTAGACCTTCAAAGTTGCATTACTTTTACATATGACCTCAGATCGAGCCTATTATTTTTTTGAAAGTGAATAATTTTTTGTGTACTTCATATTGGTGTTGCTTATCTCATATGAAATTCTACCAAAATTTATACTTTTAACATATGCTCATTTCTTGAGGACTTGTAAAAGCATTGAAATCCATAAATTTGTAACTGCACTAAATATAAAGTGCCAAATCATTTTTCCTAGGTGGGTTCTTTGATTAGGTGAAGAAGGGGGGTCTCTTGTTTTCTTTGTGCTTGTACATCTCTTCTACTTTGTGCTCTATTTTTCCTTCATAATGGATACATTTAAATTTCCATTATTAACGCCATACAACTACAATACATGGCATAAAAATGCATGGAATGCCTTAATGAAACTATGATATACACCTTATTTTGAGAAGAAGGTAACTAAACCCACAAATGATAAGGAAAAATTACTCTGGATGTTTGAACATACAAAAGCTCTTGGCTGTCTAAGGAGTTTAGTTTCTCTTGATATAATGTTTCAAATTGAAGAATGTAAAGATTCACATGATGCATGGGAAAAATTAAGAACTTTGTATGGTACAACTAATGAAGTTTGTGGTTATCAAATTGACAACAAATTAATGAGTCTTGATCTGAAGTCTTTTGACAACATCTAGGATTATGTAACAAAGGTCAATGACCTTAGAGCACAGTGTAAATCATGTGGCTTAGAGAAGAAAGATATTCAACTTGTCTATAGCACTCTCAACAAACTTGGACCTAAATGCAGCTTTTGTTTCTAGCTTTCATACTCATAGGTTGACAATGGGATCTACATTCACTACACCTTCTTTTGCTTCATTTTCTAAAATTTTGATACAAGAACAAGGAAAGCTTCTTTCCATAGGTCTTCTTAAGCCTTCACACTCACAAGCTTTGATGGTTGGTCAACCAAAGGGTCATAAAGAATTAGGGAAACCTAACAAAAAATAAAAGAAGTTCCAAAAAAAGTCACAAAAATATCAAGCACAATCATCTTCTACAACAAAATTTTACTCCAACTCCTCCTCTTCAAAGGGGAATTTTCAAAAGAAGGAAAGGCCAACTTGTAGCTACTGTAAGAAACCTAGTCATGAGGAACATTCTTGTCATAAGAAGAAAATCGATGAGTTAAAACATCTTCTTAAAAATAACAACATTAATCTGCCTTCTTATGTTGGTCAGCATTCCTCTACTCCTTCCAAATCAAGTAAAGGGAAAGCAACTGCACTTGTTGCTATTTTTTATTCTTCACAACAATGGATTATTGACTCGGGTGCATCACATCACATGGGTTCTATTAAAGAATAAATTTCTTTCTTGGAGCCTTGTTTCTTTGTTGGCCTTGTTTTGTGCCCCACATTCTCATCGGGGATGATTCTCCAATGGATGTAATTAGGAAGGGTTCAATTGATGTTGAAAATGGTACATTTGAGGATGTCCTCTATGTGCCTAATCTGTTAGCTAATCTTCTCTCTGTCTACCAAATCATTCAGAATGGTAGAAAATTTTAATTCACTTTAGATTTTGTCAGCATCAAGAATCTTGAAGGTAATGCACTCTTTGCAGTTGGTGAGGCCAATCATGAGTCTCGCTTGTATGCTCTTCTCATTTTGTACCCAATTCACATTCGACCACATTGCTCACCCATTGCTTTTGTGTTGCTTATCTCATATGAAATTCTACCAAAATTTATACTTTTAACATATGCTACATGATCCACGCACGCTCCCTTGCACCTACATATTGAGCATAAGCTATCAACTATGTTGCTTGCATCTAGAACAAAGTTCCACATAAGGCATTAAAGGGCATCAGTCCACTCGAAGCCTGGTGTGGCAGGAAACCTGTTGTGGGGCACTTTAGAGTTTTTGGCTCCCTAGGATGGGCACATATTCCTTCAGAGAAGCACAAGGCCTTGGAACCTTAGAGTTGACCTTGCATCTTTGTTGGTTACCTTGATGGTGTCAAAGGATATCGGCTAATGGATCTCGAAACACATGAGCTCTTCATTGAGCGTTGTGTGCAATTTGAGGAAAGATCTTCTAGCTCATCCTCTCCTCTTCCTTCCTCCATAGTGGAATTAGAGGATTCTGACATCAAGGCTTTCCCTCAAGCTTCCTCTAGTCATCATTTGATCATGAGATTTCATATTCCTCTTCACAGAGTTCAAAATATCCTTCTCCATCCCTTACCATGCCTCGTTGGGCTCACCAAACACTTGAGTCTATAGGAACTCTAGTTGGAGATATTTAAAATACTAGAGAGGACTTATTCACAACATCATGACATTCCACATTCCTACATTGCCATAGCTTCAAATCCACAATAATTTTGTGAAGAATCTAGTATTACTGAGTGGGATTCCGCAATGGAGGAAGAGTACAACTCTTTAATGTGGAATAAAGCATGGGATTTTGTTCCACTTCCTTAAGGAAGAAAACTAGTTCAATGTAAGTGGATCTATTGAACCAAGTTTACAATAGATGGCTCAATTGACAAATATAAAGCACGACTTGTGGCTAAAGGTTTCTCTCAAGTACAAGGTATTGACTACACTAATACCTTTTCCCCTATTTCCAAAATGAACTCCATTTGCTCGCTACTTTCTATTTCTACAACTTACGGTTGGGTTGTACATCAAATGGATGTCAATAGTGCATTTCTTCATGGAGACCTGCATGAAGAAATTTACATGGAACAACCACAAGGATTTATTTAAGATTATTCATTGGTTTGCAAACTAAGGAAGTTTCTTTATGGCCTCAAATAGGCTCCACGAGCTTGGTATGCCAAAATGGACTCCTTTCTTCTCTCCATTGGGTTCTCTAGATGTCACTCAGATCTAAATGTTTATATCTTGTGGAAGGAGGATGCTCTTCTCTTCTTGGCTCTCTATTTTGATGACTTTATTTTCATTGGGAGCACTTCATCCATCATTGTGGTTGTCAAGACTGCTTTGCACGATAGATTTTCCATGACTAACTTGGGTCTCTTGCACTACTTTCTTGGTATTGAGATCACTCAAACCTCTTTTAGGATCTCTCTTGCACAACCCAAGTATGCTCTTGATCTTTTGTCGTGTTTTCATATGACTGATTGTAAGCTTGCACCAACGCCCTTTCTGTATGGAGTTAAGCTTGAGGAAAAAATTTCCACACCCCTAGTTGATGTTACTTTATATTATCAACTTTTTGGTAGCCTCATCTACTTGACTCATACTTGCCTTGACAGTTCCTTTGTAGTTGGCCTTGTTTCACACTTCATGACAGAACCACATGAGGTTCATTGGAAAGCTACCAAACGCATCTTGCACTATGTCTAGGGGACTCATAGGTACAAGATTCACTATGCAATAAGCACAAGTTTAGAATTACTTGGATACATAGATTCTGATTAGGATGGTGATATTGATGATCACAAGTCTACCTCTGCCTATAATTTTCACTATGGTTATGGTCCCATTTGTTGGTAGAGCAAGAAGAAGCATGCAATTTCTCTTTCTTCAACTGAGGTTGAGTATTAGGGGTTGTCAATGCTGCCACTAAGGCTATTTGGCTTCAAAATATCCTCATTGAACCTGGTATCACCTTTTAGAAACCATCAATTATCTATTGTGATAATCAAAGTGCCATCCAAATCTTCAAGAATCTGATCCATCATCAGTGAACCAAACACATCGAGATCCATATGCATTTTCTTCGAAAGCTAATTCTGGAGCAGCTCACTAAGTTGTGATACTATCCTATAGTAGATCAGGTTGCGGATATATTCACCAAACCCTTCACTAAGAGCAAGTATGTTCATCTTCATTCTCTCTTAGGGGTGAGGGAAATCTCTTCTGGGGGGTCACTTAGACCTACTTCATTCAACCTCTCATGGGAGGGAGTTTTTTCCCTCTAGGTTTTCTCCTTTTATAGTTGAGAGTGATAAGACTTTGAAAAAAATTAGTGGTTCTATGGTTACATTTCTAAATATTGTTCTTTCAATGGTCATCTAAAGGTTAGGGTTTCATTTTTTTTGTTAGGGTTCATCCTTAGGGCTCAAAGCCTCCTAAAACCCTCAACAATGCAAAATCCCAGTCTTTCCTTCTAATTGTTTGTTGACTTAAAATCACCAGTTTTTGGTTAATTAAGTAACGACTTAGGCCTTTGATGTCATTTGATCACCAACCCCTTTATCCTAGTATAACTAGTTGTGATGTAGGGGGATTCGCTACTCATGAGTTCTCTTCATTCAGAGATCCTCACAGGGAAAGCTTCCCTATATCACCTTAATGGAACAACAACGAGAGTTCTGGAATTTGAAAGAGCAGGTCACAGAGGTCCTCTAGACAAACTGATAGGCTTTCGACCAAAGGACATCAGTGCAGAAAGTGGATGATAGCATGACGCGCTGGTGTCTCAGTCGTGCACTGGTCTTGTACGGACCAGAGATCGATTTTATCACAAAAAATTCCTAAGTAATTGCTAACAAGTGGATTACTAAGAATTGACAGAGTGATAAAATAGTAGAACTGAGATCAAGTAAAGAATAAATGATAACGATAAGGAGAAGAAAGGAAAGAGATACTTACAACCATGCGAACGATGAAGCCTCCACCGAAAAAAGGTCTTCCAAACCTGCAAGTGTGATATTTGGAGAGAATGTTGGGCTATATAGGGGTTTACCTCAGTCAAACCCCTATTTTGGTGTTCCCACCTCCACGAACAGCCAAGAAGATAAAGAGAGTGATGAACAAAGTGTGTGGTGAAAGCAAAACCCGCTCAGGAGTAGAACCCGCACCACAAATAAGCATGTGATAAAAGCAAACCCCGCTTGAGGAGGAGAACCCGTATCATGAAGTAAATATGCAAATAGTAGGATATATGGAATCCTAAGATGCTCACAAGCATGGAAGTGGAATTTCAAGAGCCAAGAAGGCTATCAAGAATGTTGTAATGGAATCTTGTGAGAGCTTGAAGCTGCTACAACAAGTTGTATGTGTAAGCTAGTGATGGAGTCAAGCTCAAAACTGGTAGAGTGGAGTTAGTTGTTAAACAAGTCCCCAAAATGAAGTGAACAAAGGACTTTTAAGGAGGGAAGAGAAGCTTCCCGAGTTGTTTCAGAGAATCCTGAGTTGTTTCCACCAACAAACTTAGGTGACAAGTGGAAAACATGCTCAGAAACAGTCGTCTGAGCATTGAAACATCACAGGACACAAGCACAGTGCGCGGACATCTGTGTGACGCACTAGTGTCTAGACATGTCATGCTACAAAACAACACGAACCCAAAAGACACAAAGTCCGACACAGAATTAACATGCAAGGGTGGTTGCTAAAAAGGGGTGCTAGAGCATCTTAAGAGGGAAAAAGGCTAATGCAAGGGCCAAAATGAGCCTATTCAATATGCTAAAGGAGTAGACAATAAAGTGGAAACAAAATTTAAGGGAAATTGCAGGGGTGAAATTTCATTCTTATACATTTTTCCCCCACTTTAGCGGGCATATGCATCTGCATTAATATGCACGCTAAAGGAAATCTATTAAACATAAATAACATCATATGCCAAAAGGATACTATAGAGGAAGCAGATAACTCTTTGAACCATGGAAGCATGCCCCCAGGTTGACGATCTACAAAACCAATACATTAGACAAGAAGCACTTGCACCGGATAGCAACATTAGAACATAAAAAGCTAAAGGATTCGAGTCAGCAAAGTGAAAGAGACCTTGATGTAAAAGGTTGTCTCAGTACTATGTGTCATCCTTAAATAACACACAAAAGACTTCAAAGATTAAGAGAGAAGGAGCATATACTCCGGATGAAGAAGGTGCATGTCTTCGATCTAGTATATGCAAGAGATAAGAGAAATAAACAAAGCATGTGGTGAAAGAAAAACCCGCTCCGGAGTAGAACTCGCACCACAAAAAAGGTGATAAAAGCAAACCCCGCTCAAGGAGGAAACCCGTATCACCAAAAAGCGCCTTACAAGCCCGCAGACCTGCAAGGAAGGTATCCTTCAAGAACTCTCACCTGAAGGAAACCCCAAGAAGTGGACCCCATAGAGTCTAAAAGCGTTGACATGTCTACTCACAGATAGAATATGTCTAAAAGCATCGATACTCCTACCCGCAGATAGGATCCATCTAAAAGCGTCAACATGTTTACCCATAGATAGAACATGTCTAAGAGCATCGATACGTCTACCCGCAGATAGGACGCACCTAAAAGCGTCAACATGTTTGCCCACAGATAGAACATGTTTAAGAGTGTCGATACGTCTACTCACATATAGGATGCATCTAAAAGTGTGGACATGTTTACCCACAAATAGAACATGTCTAAAGCAGCCAGTCACATAGACCATGGAACTTTCAAAGGGGTCCCTCGGGAACCTGGCATGAAAAGAGAGGGGTCCACTCAAGGGACGCGTTGTTTGCAAGGCAAGGTCTAGTCAGGCTTCCCCCAAGCTAGACACAAAGAGTTCATTCAGAATAAAGGCTTTCAAAGAGGTCCCTCGGGAACCCTTCGAAAGGAAGAGGGTTCCTTAAGGACACACAACTCCAAAATGAGTTATCACTGCCCCCAATGTATAGGGGAGGAGAACCATACAAAATACTTTGGACAGGATAGAGGTGAACCTTGATATCACTTGTCAAGAAAAGTAGAGGCAAGTGCGTCAATCAAATGGGAGTTTGATGGTGGGGGCAGGGGCCCTAGCTCGGTTGGCTAAGTAATTTCGTTGCGGCTCTGCTGGTCACGAGTTCTAGTCTCCCCCTGTCCCGTGGTACCGGAGGGCGTGTCGCACCAGCGCCGCCGGTCACATTAAAAAGTTTACCAGGCGCACTGCAGTTTATAGGGGGTCGTGCTACCCGATTCCTGCAGTCTAAAATAAAAATAAAAAAAATATTAATATAAAATTAAAAGTTTGGCGGGGGCCCTAGCTCGGTTGGCTAAGTAATTCCGTTGCGGCTCTGTTGGTCACGAGTTCTAGTCTCCCCCGTCCCGTGGTACTAGAGGGTGTGTCGCGCCAGCGCTGCCGGTCACGTTAAAAAGTTTACCAGGCACCTGCGGTTTAGGGGTTGTGCTGATTCCCTGCGAAAAAATTTGGTAGGTCGCTTCGGTTAAGGTGTTCCCTGGGCGCCCACCATGGGTTCGACTCTCCGGCGCTCCCGTGGTACCGGTTGGTGTGTCCCCCAGCTGCGGTCACGGTAAAAATTTTACCGGCGGTGGGGGGTTATATAGGTCCTACCCGATTCCCGTTAAAAAAATGGGAGTTTGATGGCACCTAAATCACAAAGTTGTACTTTTTCCTTCAAGGCTTTACATTCACTGGTGGAATGACCAAGCACTCTATGGTATGCACAAAAAGAATGTTTATCATGTCCATGAGATTTCTTATGTGTAGGAGAAGGAAGAGTGATTAAGCAGGATTTTAGAAGCCGCAACAAAATATGCTCTTATTTAGATAAAGGATGAGGAATAGGAAGCAATCCTTTCTCCTATGGGGAAAGGTTTGACTTCTCACAAGAAGAGGAAGACACGAAGGTGGAAGACAAGGGAGGATAAAACAACCTGTCAGAACAAGATTGAGTGGAATCCATGTCTCCATCCAACCGTGTTGTTCTTTTAAATTGTCCATCTGAACAACCAAGCCCTAGATTATGCTTACAAGGCACTATTTCTATAGGGAACTGAATTCCTTTTTTGTTACACCCACAACCTTTACGCTCATAGCCACATTTAGAGACGAGCCTAAAGCCAGGGCCATAATGTGTTCGCAAGTCTTGAAAAGAAGGTGGATCCTCGTAAAGAGCATTGTCCCAACAATGGGGGTCACACTCCTCTATGGGGTCACCATCATTCTTATTAATAGGACTACCAACACTATCCTCCTTAGCTGAAGCGTAATCCTCTTCCTCACAAGGAGGATCAATGCTAAGGCTATTACAATGATTGCTCAACCTACTCCGCAATATAAAAGAATAATAATCTTTGATAGCGAGTGTAGGTGATGTTGTTGGAAGGTCTAAGTGGCTCGGGTCGACTTTATATTCTCCAATGAAGGATTCTGTAAAGTCTAGAGAACCCCGATCACTACCAAGACATGCACTCCTTTGAGAAGAGTTGGCAGGAGCACACTTAGGACTCCTTGCTTCAGAAGGATCTTCTTTAGGAATTTCCACCTCGAGAGTACCCTTTGTAGTAGGTACTACTAGGGTAAACATCGACACACAAGAAGATATCGAAGGAATAAGAGTAGGCATAGTTGGAGCTCGACCAGTAGCCGCTATCTCACATAGGTGCATAGCCTCAGGGTTAGCCTTAATTGTGACTACCCGATCGTTACACATAAACTTAATAGATTTGTGCAAGGTGGACGGGATGGCACCCATAGCGTGAATACACGGTCTACCAAGAAGAAGGTTACACGACAACTTTTATGCCATGACATATACAAGGGTAGGAACAGTGACAAGTCCCAACCTCAAAGGCAAGACTACTATGCCTAGGGATTGTTGACCGACATTTTCAAACCCACGGAGTACGAGAGAAGAAGTATTAAGAGAGGATGGGTCAATATTAATCTTAGGAAGAAGATCAATACTACATACATTGAGTGTCGAGCCAGCATCAATGAGAGTGCGTCTAATGCCTATCTTATTGATATTGACTATAATCATTAGATGATTTGCTTGCTTATGTACTTCCAGAGGTGGGAGCTCTTGCGGATAGAACATAATATTCGGCGAACCCGCGCGAATATACGCCATCAACACATCAGCATCTATCGGCCTAGTGGAAGAAGGCAAGAGGATATTTTGCAAGGCTTCCTAAAACATACCTTGATAAATCATAGCAGACCAAAGCAAGTCCCATAGTGAGATCTTATCCGAACTAATATGATGTTGTTCGACAAGATTGCAATTACTAGGTGCTTTAGTTGTAGGTTTAGGAGCTTGAGGAAGTCTTGGTTGTTTATTCATATTGTTTTTGTAAGTATAGGCTACCGCTCTATAAGAGGGAGCCTTAGGAAAATTAGAAGATCTGCTCTTTAATGGAACACCATTGATAGCACAAATCCTTTTAGGAGTGGGACTAGCTGGAGTCGCATGAATGATCAGTCTCTTAGGCCCTTGGGGGTAGCAGAGACATCTACCACATTTACAGACTCATTACAACTAGTAGAATAATTACTTGAATACATATTCTCAACATCAATCCAAATAGTCCATCAAATGTGGAATAGTTACTTAAAGAGACATTCTTAACATCGATCCAAGGAGAATCATATGTGGAAGGGGTTTCATCATTTGCTAATGCATTATCTCTAGAAGAGGGTGCATTAGAACAAAGATGAGATTCATCATTCACCAATGCATCATCTTTAGACGAGAGTGCATTAGAATGAAGAGTAGGTAGACTAACATTGAGAAAGGTATCAATGATTTTGTCTTCTTACAATAAGATATCCTCCGAAGAAAGAGGAATCTCATGAGAAGGATCAAAGATACCAAGTGACACGGACAAAGCCAAGTCACTATCACATGCATAAAATGGAACCTTATTAATATCTTGGATAATATTAGATACGGAACTAACAAAAGTACCTATTAAATCCATTTATAGCTTTTCGAAGAACAATGTTCTTCACATCGGGTTCACCAAAATTTGATGTAGGGGGATTCGCTACTCACGAGTTCTCTTCATTCAGAGATCCTCACAGGGAAACTGCCCTATGTCACCTCAATGGAACAACAACGAGAGTTCTGGAATCCGGAAGAGAAGGTCACAGAGGTCCTTTGGACAAACTAACAGGATCTTGGCCAAAGGACGTCAGTGTAGAAAGCGGACGACAGTGCAGCGCGCTGGCATCTCAGTTGTGCCCTGGCATCTTGTACAGACAAGAGATCGAGTTTATCACAGAAAATGTCTAAGTAATTTCTAGCAAGTGGATTACTAAGAACTGACAAAGTGTGATAAAATAGTAGAACTAGGATCAAGTAAATAATAAATGATAATGATAAGGAGAAGAAAAGAAAGAGATACTTACAACCATGCGAGCGATGAAGCCTCCACCAAACAAATGTCTTCAAAACCTGCAAGTGTGATATTTGGAGAGAATGTTGGGGATGTATAGGGTTTTTCCTCAGTCAAACCCCTGTTTTGGTGTTCCCACCTCCACAGACAGCCAAGAAGATAAAGAGAGTGATGAACAAAGTGTGTGGTGAAAGCAAAACCTGCTCAGGAGTAGAACCCACACCATGAATAAGCGTGTGATAAAAGCAAACCCCGCTTGAGGAGGAGAACCCGTATCATGAAGTAAATATGCAAATAGTAGGCAATATGGAATCCCAAGATGATCACAAGCATGGAAGTGGAATTGCAAGAGCCAAGAAGGCTATCAAGAATGTTGTAATTGAAGCTTGTGAGAGCTTGAAGCTGCTACAACAAGTTGTATGTGTAAGCTAGTGATGGATTCAAGCTAAAAACTGGCAGAGTGAAGTTAGCTATTAAAGAAGTCCCCAAAATGAAGTGAACAAAGGACTTTTAAGGAGGGAAGAGAAGCTTCCTGGGCCGTTTCAGAGAATCTTGAGTCGTTTCCACCAACAAACTTAGGTGACAAGTGGAAAACATGCTCCAAAATGGTCATCTAAGTGTTGAAACATCACAGGATGCTAGCGCGGCGCACGGACGTGTGTGCGACGCACTAGTGTCTGGACATGTCACACTACAAAACAACATGAACCAAAAAGACACAAAGTTCGACGCAGAATTAACATGCAAGGGTGGTTGCTAAAAAGGGGTGTTAGAGCATCTTGAGAGGGAAAAAGGCTAATGCAAGGGCCAAAATGAGCCTACTCAAGATGCTAAAGGAGTGGACACTAAAGTGGAAACAAAATATAAGGGAAATCGCGGGGGTGCAATTTCACTCTTATACACTAGTTATGCCCCCTTTTAAATATTTTCCTAAGTCTTATGTTTTACAAGCTAAATAAATTTCATGTCTTATGAATACACTTTATCCCTAGGTTCAAAAGTGTTTTACTATGTCCAAATCAAATAACCTAAGGATGGCCCTTCTTTAAGTTATAAAATTAAAGCACATGCACTAAAGACTTTAAAAGGCTCAGCTCGGCCCCACATATATCAGATACTCAACTCTCATTAGTTCCCCGCTATCTCGTAGCAATAAAATATTCAAGGAAAAGGTAGTGTGGGATAATGGGCATATGTTGTGTGTCAAGTTTCTTTAGTTGGCCTTGCAAGATTTTAAAGTGGCGATGGTGGTGGGCCTAAGATCTAAGGGCTCATATGTGTTCTATTGAATTGATCTTGACCATTCCTCAACATCCCGCAGGGGTCCCTCTAATGATCTTGATTTTGTGCGGGATAGCAGGCGGCTGCCACGTGGCAGTATCTGGAACATTCAACGAACTATTGCAAGAAGCAAATATTTCACCAAATATTTTAGGAGACTTGTGGAAAGCTAAGGGTCATGCTACTAAATGAATTTGAAACTTTATGGTTAAAAGGTGATTGAGATGCTATAATCTCAGTCGTCCATCTTGCAAAGATTTAAGACATATGTTGAAAAGTTTCTAAGTATGGGCGTAGGCTTGAAAGGTTAAAGAATGCACAAGTTGGACATGTGGAGGCATCTAAGATGCTTTCCCGCTATCTTGCAACCCTTGATATGTTTCCCAACAAACTTGTTGTGCAATTTTCGCACACACGCCCTGCTGAAGGCAGGGACCCTCTTTCGTTTTGGTTTTGGTGTCTTGGCCCTTTCATTTTGAGGTTTTGTCTTACTTTGGCATGTGCTTAAATGTTTATTTTGATTGCCTAAGTGATTCCCCTAAGTTATTCATTGAAGTTCTTTGGTTTTGTGCTAAGTTCGGGTTTTCACCATGGTTTGGGACTTTCCTCCCTGGCCGGATTTTCTCGGATCATGTTCAGACTCTGGTTGAGTGTTGTCATTCGGAGATTTTCGGTCTTCGCGGATTTCTGCATGGGCCGGATTTTTCTGGATTTCATCCTATCATCGGGTTCCCGAGTTTTTTTTCCTGGTTGTCTTGTCGGCGGCATTAATGTCTTCATACGAGCTTTGAGTGAGGTATTTAATTGATTTTCGAGGTCTTTTATGCCATTATGCTATTGTTTTCCATTGATTGAGTTGTGGAGTGCATTCTTGCGAGTGTTGGATTTAGATTTAAGGCGTCAAGCTTGCGAATTGTGGATTTGAGTGGCAATTTCTTGTGCTTTCCTGCCCCTGTTCTTTGTGGACGCCATTGAATTTCGCATTTACTATCTCTGAGATCAATTTTCGCTTCATAATGGTATGTTTTCAATTGCCTTGCTTATAATTGATGATTATGGATAGCACGTTGATGTTATGAGAACTTTTGGGTTTGAATTCTTGCGTATTTGATCATTTCATGCTAGGGTTGTCAAAGCATTGCTTCATTTGTCATCTCCCAAGTGATTTTTGAGCTCCTTTGTCTATTTGCATTTTGACATATCTTGCTTGAGAGTTGTTAGTGATACCCTAGTAGTGATTTAGTGGTTGAAACGTTTGGATTCTAAGCTCACCTGTACACTAATGGCGGATGTATGGGGTTTGAAGCTTAAGGCAACACCATTTGTCTTTATTTTTCTCTCGAATTGGCTTAAAGTGCTAGGAGAGTCCATAGAAAGCCCATATTAAACTTTCCCTAAGCCTAAATCTTTGAAATTCATAATCGATCTGGTGTTTTGAGCGAAATTGTGTTTTGGTGTCGTGGTTTGGGTTTTGTCCTCAGTCCGGGATTTTTCGCCTCTGGTGGATTTTCCCGATCTCCTTGGTTTTCCCAGAATCTGCTATCGTTTTCGAAATATCGTATATTCCGTGGATTTCTGTCGACCCCAGATTTTCCTAATCTCTACCATTTTCCCGATTTCCTTTGAGTTTCTGGAATTTGCTTGCTTTCGGAGTTTTACCTTATCCACGGATTTTCGTCTCATCTGGATTTTCCTGAAGTCCTGTGTCGCCTGGATTTTCTGAAGTTTGCAAAGTGTCTCTGCCTTCGCGAAAATCCGTCTCTGGCGGATTTTCCTGAAATTTGATGGAATGTGATGGAATAGGGGATAGCATGATATGTTAGTAATTCTAAATGCATTTTATGATTAATTCATGCTATCTTATGATCTCCTATGAGGTTTATTGATTTATAATGATTAGTTTTAATTGTCAGTAGGTGTTTTCATGATTTTTTCTCTGGAATCCGTCTGACCTAGAATTTCCCAAAATTCCTCTCTAGCTCAAATTCCACGGATGGTCCTGAAACCCGAAGTTTATCAAGATCATTTTGTATAAGTTTTAATAACACCCTGATTGTATGAGGTCCATTCTAACGGTGTTTTGATGGATTAGTATTGCTTTCCTATGGTTTTTACTTTGCTCTTTGTTGAATACAGGCTGAGTCTAGCAGGGCAGCGACTGGATCCTCAATGACTGATGCAGAAAAGATTAAAATGGACATCAAGAGAAGAATCCCTGAGATTAAGATTACTTTTGTTTGGTCAGAAGTAACGGATACAAATGTTGGGTTGTGGGATTACGAAGAGTTTAAAGGAAGGATGGTGGTCGAGGATCTTCCTTTGGTGGCTAAAAGAATGAAAGAGTCAGCCTTATCACATGTGGCCAGTTTTCCTTCCACAGTCCAGTGCTATGAGCCAGTCCTTGAGTGTGCTAGGCACTATGATCAGGACACACAGATAATAATTGGTCCTCAAGGGAGAGTTGTGCCGAATCTCAACCCTGTTTCCATCGCCCAAACTTTTGATATGCCAGACAAATCTCATGTGGTGGCATTCAGCATGAAGGCAGATCGGGAGTTCTACGATGAATAGACTGTGAAGTCACAACAGTTTATCAATTCCTGGTTGGAGAAGCCCAAGTCACACTACTCCAAGTTTCCTAAGCAATTATTCAGGGCAAAATTCAAGAAATAATATTATGATGCCATCACTCTTCTTAGCAGGGTGGTTGGATTGAAGAATGCTGGCATGTTTGAGAACTGGATGTGCCACACTATTGTGAGGATGGAGCAAGAGAATACTGACTACCATTGGGCAGGAGTCATTAGCAGAGTAATTCACGAGTAGTTGTCCAATGTGTTGCAGACCAGGACTTTCACAATGACTTCATACTTGGTCTATGCTCTTGCCAGATTTCACCCATACAGAGGATTGGATACAAAGGGAATCTTTGGACAAGATATTATTTATGAGGTTTTCCCTCAGTTGCATTTGGGGAGCTCGAGCTACAAGAGGGTGAATGATGCATTCACCATGCATATCACTAGATTACTTCAGGGTGCAGAGCATGTAAGGATTTTAGACCAAGCTAAGGAGCTCATCAAGAAATATGGGGCTTGGTTTATTCAGTTCCCAACTTTCTCCTACATTCGGATTGATGGTTGTCAGAGAGCTCCTTATAGACTTCCAAGGTACCCTACTGATCACATCATACTTTTGGAGGTCACTAGACAGATATGTGACTTTGATGCCATTGTCAAGAGGGACAAGCATAAGACTGGATTCAGTGGAGACTTCCCCTTAAGGATTGGCACTGTGGAGGCATGTCCTTCCATTCATTCAGCTCAAGCTTCAGAGGAGGAGATGACTACTTTTGGTTTATCCTTTCACTCTAAGAGATCAAGGTTTGATATCATAGGAGAAGCTCAAAAGAAGGCCAGTAGAGAGTATAGCCATAAGGTTGATTTGGAAGACTACTGGGCTAATTGTAGTGATGAATTTGAGGTCAGGAAGAAGAAGTTCTCTTGACTCCCAGTTGAGTCAGTTCGGCTATACAATGTGAGCGCAGTCCCAGACCAGCTTGATGATGATGGAAACTTGATCCAGGATCATGCATATGAGGCTAGAAAAGATAGACCAATTGGTGATGTGGATTGGTTAGAGGAGGAAAAAATAGAATCAAAATAGTTAATGGATCTTGTGATCAAATTTACCAATATGTGGCTCAAGCATAAGCTTTGGGGGTTGGAAAATGAAGGTGTGAAATGTACCTATGAGCTGATGGGAGATATGGACCCTCACTCCACTTCTGAGGAATCAACTGAGCAGGATCCTAAAGGAAAAGGCAAGATGGACTCTCCATTCAAGATCAAGATCAAAGGTGTCTAGGAGGAGGAAGTCCAGGAGACCGAAAAGCAAAGAAGGCCGAAGGCTAAGAAGAGGACAAGAACTAAGAAGTCCGAACAAAAGAAAATGGAGAAACAAGGTTCTGAGGTTGGTGTTCTAGTGCCTAAAAGGAGAAGAGTAATAAAATTGTCAAAGAAGGCAAGCTCCAAGGTTAGAGAGGAAGAAGTTACTCCACCAGTGGTGAATGTTGAAAGTTCAGAGGAGAAGGCCAAGGTATATACAAGGAGATCTAGAACTCCTTCTCCCAAGGATAGTGTGCCTAAGGTGGACCTTCCTCTGGTTGTTTCTCATGAGGAGCAGCATGATGATGTTCCTTCTACCCATGAAGCTCAAAGTGAACCTGATGAGTCTGAGAAGGTTGAAGATCATCTGGATACTGAAAGGGAAGAATTCCATGAGGGAGATCTTTATGGTGCAGAGGCAAAAATTGATAAGGTAATGCAATCTCCCCTGGTTGCATATGCAGAGTCACCAGTTATGAATGAAGAGGTTAAATCCCCTCCTAGAGAAGGAGCAGTGAAGGTTTCATCACCTAAACATAAGGAAGAGCATGTTGAAGAGAAAGAAAGCAAGATGGATGAAACTCCTGGGAAACAGGATTTGAATGAAGAAGTGCCTAAAGAGCAATGAGAAGAGGAAAAATAGGCCAAAGTGCAATTGGATTCCGTTGTCCCTAGTTGGTTGGACAAGGAGATAAAGAGAAAATAGGTTGTTGTGGAAGATAGTCCACCGAATTGGGATGAACTACTAGCCAAAATTGGAAAAGATAAAGGTAAAAAGAAGGCTAGGGTAATTTCAAGGATTGAAAGGGATGAAGCTCATAACAGATTTGTTCACATTGCCATCCCTGCTCCAGATAAAAACAAAGATGATGTGGCTAGAAAGGATTACAATGTTCAGACTTTCAATCTAGGGCCCACTTCTGTTGAGCAAGATATCGAGGACTATCAAGGTTCAAGTGCAGTTATCTTGGGAAAATTGAGGAAGGAAATAAAGACTAAGTAGGAGTTAAAGAAAGAAAATGAGAATCTCAAGAAATGCTTGGAAGATTTAATGAAGCCCCTGCAATCCATTAACCCTGCAGTTTCTGTTGCAAGGCCTTTACCCCAGGAGACTATCACCGAGCTTGAAAAGATGAAAGCTTCCACTCTTTCCACTACAAATTGGCTGCAAGGGGTGCAGACTAAGGGTAATGAAGCTATCAAGGAGATTTTGTTGACTGGAAAGGATGCTACGAGGGCAATTGACTGGTTGAAGAATGTGTTGGCACAGGATAAGGAAGATACAGATCTCTTGTTGCAGAAAACCAAGACTATTATGGACTACACCAGGGATAAGCTAGTGACTGATAAGATTCTTCCTTCCTCCAGAGCTGCTGAACCTTGGGAGTGGTTTGAAGCATTGCAGATTAGGCAGAAAGTTTTGAAGAAGATCTACAAACAGAGGAGGAAGATTGATGATACCCTAGCTGGTGTGTACAATGGCTCCATTTCCTTTTTTGAGATTATGATAGGGAGAAGGAAGATTGCTCCTAAGTATTTGAGTTTGGAGCAATTGAGGAAGTGGTGGCATGATTTTTATTCCCCAATTAGTGATGATTCCATTTTTGAGCACCAGTTGGATGATGCGGCCACATACATTGTTGTCATTGATAAATACCTAACCTATAGGGTTGATTGGGATAAGTCGATGAGGCAGTCTAGGGAAGAAATTGCATCAATTGAAAGGCGACTTAGGGTTTTTCCTTTACCTCCTGTGGCCGACTTAGATGGGGTGCTTTTGAAAGTTCATGAGATGTTGGATCGGAATAAGGACAAAGGGGAAGGCAGTTAATGATTGGCTACATCGAGATTTGTGCTTCCCTATTATTTTTCCATGCATTGGTCCAAGCTACATTGGAGATCCCAGGCCGACCTGGATGAAGTTCATGCATTTAATGCATATTTTATTATTTTAAATTTCTCTTGGCCGACTTGTTGTGCCTTATTATTATTGTAAAATCCTATCTTGGCCGACATGTTTTGGGGGTTCCATAAATTTGGCATTTTTCCTCATTTGTAAGGGTTAAGAAGTTTTAGACATAGACACATAGAGAGATAGTTAGAAGCAAATTAAGTAGAGCAAGTGTTAGCAAGTAGTTGATCTCAAGCAAATATTGTAATAGAAGGCTAGAATTGTTGCTACAGTGGATAATTTGATGCAAGTAATGACATTGTTATTTGGTGCCATACTTGTGTTTCTTCTTATCTTGCATGGTTCTTGTTATTCTATATTTAGAATTGCTTTGGGGAAGATAGTATTTAGATTAGATTTTATTTAATAGTGTTTATGGTTTGATATTTGAAGTGTTGCAGCAATCCCTGGTCCATACTTTTCGCAACCAACTGATTGTTAGTTGCTTTGCAAAGTTAGCCTAGACTTTATATTCATTGTGCTTAGTTCAATTGTGAAGGTTTATTCATTTCAATTGCAATAGGGTTGTTTGAATGAATGTTCGTGATTTGAAAATCTTAACACCTTAGAAGATTGCACTGTTTCTATAAGATTGCAGATTTATCTGGGTTAAGTAGAAATCAGTTTCGAGGGATTGGTCCATTTTGAGTGTTGGTCATTTACATTGTTAATCTTAGGCTTAATATTAAGTTTAGAAATCTCCTTGAAACCCTTATCTTTTGTTATTTCTTTGATTATTGGGTTAAATTTAGGATTGAAGTATCATCATATTGTCAGATCTGATAAATTGAGATTCAGTATTTTGCTTGTAGTAAGGTCCCATTGTGATTACCAGCATTTTCACATTTATCACTGAGTTGTTTATGCATTGTCAAGACCTGACATTAGAGACCTTGGGGTTATCTCTTGAGGCTTGCTGATAGAGATTTACCTTTCAAGTGAGATAGGATATTGTATTATGTCTGAGTTGTTGTGCAGAAAACATCATCAACAAAACTCATGTGGGATTGTGGGCAAGTGACACGTAAGTGTTTTTAAAGCTTTCAAAGCGTGGTGGAGCTTGTAATGACAACAAGGAAGCGATTCCACATGGAAAAAATGTATTGGCTCAATGTTGAAGTCAAAATAAGTCAAGTTTTCAAACTTGTGTGACTCCATCTAAGTCATCGTTTGGTCCAAATCATCAAGAAATCAATGGTTGCAATTCAAATTGCTAATCGAGTAGATTGAACCATTTTGGTTCATGTGAGCGATCAGTAATGGTGGACATGACACTATTCCATCAAATTCAAGGGCTTTATCACAATAAAAGTAGGAGCTAAAGCATAATTTGAGATCACCAGAGCATTCTAAGGTATCCAGAGATTGATAGCTACATTTTTCAAGATCCTTGCTTCCAGAATTAGGGTTTCCACCATTTCAAACACCAATAAGTAAATTTTCCCTTTCTGTGTTCAATTTCCATCAAATTCATGTGCAATTGCTAGCTCTATGTCTTGAATTACTTGCTAAGAGTTCTTTTAAGGTTTTACATTTATCAATTTTCATTCAATTTCTTTGAATTTTTCTTGCTTTTCTACATCAATTTTAAACCCTAGTTTACATAACCTTTCATTGAAATGGTACCCCCAAAGGCCCAAGCTTCTAGTTCAGCCCCAAAACAAGCCCAGTTTGATGACCTATTATCCCAATTACCTTACTCAACAAATGAGAAGATCAAGGGTAAAATTATGTTTCAAGGCCCTAGAACAGACAAGGGTATTGTAGACCGACAGTATGCCATCAAAGATGTTGAGGTGTTGGTCACTGGGTGGGAGTTATTCAAATACTATTTTGGGAAGAGGAATACCGGTGTCCCCACATGTAATGGTTGGAGGTTAGACATGGGAAAACTTGTTGTCCCTAATGTATACCTTGATGTTGACCTACTGAAAGCTATAGTTGCCAACTATGACCCCAATATTTGGATCATGAGGTCACATGTTGATGTCAAGATGATCGACCTCACCCATGAAGGAATAATTGAGGTTTTTAAGTTAAACCCTAATGCTAACAAGCCAATTGACCTAAATGTACTAAAAGAAGAGTATGAGAACAACTAGACAACTTTTAGAATCACAATCATGCCAATTTTCATGGGAAAAGGAAAGGGGAGGATAAAGATAAGACTTACATTAGCTAATATAGAACCCTTCCCAATAAACATGTTTGAGTTTTACTTTGAGATGTCTTACTACACCTTATTCCAGATCCTAGGGTTTGACCCTCCTAAGAGGATGCAAGTGGCATTGGCATTTATGTACGTGGCTGCAAACATTCAACATGTAATTGTGAACAAACTGTATGATTTTGCCACTTACTTGTCTAATGAAATTCACAAAGGATTCGTGGCTCTCAAGTCTTGTGAGATAGGAGTGAGGTTTTGGTGGTATTCCTTGTTATTGCACATGTTCTTATTCAAAGGAGTAGATTACTTTGGATAGGATATGAAATTGAATATGAGGGGTGAAAGAAATGAATGCCTCTCTATCTAAACCTAGACTCACCACTTGGATATGCATGATCCAAGTGCTAGTTTTGTCACTTTTACAAAAAAAATTGGTACGAGGTTGAGAGGGTATTTGGTGAGGAATCCACCAAGAATTCCTAAAGAATTGCATGATTTCTTGAGGCCCAAGGAGAGAAGACTTGACCTAGGCATTGATCACAATTGGGGAGACATGATCCCTTATCCAGATTGCACAATTATCAAGGTGTATGGCACAAATGTTGCTCCACATGTTTTCCCAAGAGATGTGCCATTGATAATTGGTTTTCTAGAAGTCATGTGGCAAATAGGAAGAGTTGAAGGTTGGCACCTTGCAGGGCAGAAGAAGGGGACTATTTTCCCTGCATACTCTATATTTTCTGATTTTATCATGATTAAGTATGGGTGGAAAAACATCCTAAAAATGATTACACCTTTGGGTATGAAGAATTGCAAGCCAAGTAACCATGATCCAGAAGCGTTCATTGTAGCTTTCAAAGTAAGAATCAAAGGAGGAAAGTTTTGGCATAACTTCTTCTACCCTAAGGAAATAATCATAAATGAATTTGACTTGCTAAAGGCATAGGAGAGAAAAGTAAAATGGTTGGCATATTCCAAATTGGAGCAAACAGGGAAGGAGAAGGGTCCCAATTTCAAGGGAACTTATATGGATATTGATGATCAAATATTGAGAGGGGAGAAAATTTTGCAAAATTTTGATAAGGTGGTCAGGCATCTTAAAAAACAAAAAGAAGTGCCTAATAATGGAAAGTCTCTTGTGGTTGAAGAAAAACCAACTTATCAACCACCTAAGAATCAATACATCTTTTAAAGGAGGAAGGAAATTGTTAGGAAAGAATAAATTATTGCTACTCCTACTCATTCAGAGGAGTCAATAGCACCTTCCCCTATGAAAAACTTACCACCATCTCCACCTCTGATGTCACCTCCTCCACAAGTAATTTAAATTGACTCACCTCCATGTTTGGAAAATGTGTCTCAACCTTGCAATTATATATGGTTTATTGGTGATAGGATGTATATATATTTATATATATGTTTCCTAGTTACACCGATACGTGTATACAATGGCAGCACGGAGTGAAATGTGAGCGTGTTAACTTTTTCAGGAAACTTCTAGAATGGCCAACATACATTAAATAATGATATAGTATAAATTTGGACCTTTTGTTATGTTACCCCTGAAATTTTATTTCAAGACAAGTTGTTTAAAAACTCATCCTTTTATGGTAAATTTGTGTAAATTGTGGCTTCAACAAAACTTATAACTATCGTGGCCTTGTTAAATTTTTGAACCAAGTTGCTAGGTTTTGAAGTTTCGAAATCACCCAACCTTTTGTAGCTTTTGGAAATGATGTTTTGCGTTGTCGGGATATCGGCAATTCTAGAAATTCTAGAACTTCTGACCCACAATTGCAGGGTTCTAGCTCATAGCGAAGGGGTGACCTCAGCAAGATATACTATTTCCAAAGTGTCAGTGCATTTAATGAAGTGTGTGGCACCTTTAAGGAATGTCTCCTCCAATTTCTCGAGACGGCAATAGAAATTTTAAACGTAATCTTTAAAAATCCTCTGAAAAGACAGCTCTTTAATCAGGAAGTTGGTGAAACGGTTTGACACATTTTTCTTAGCGAATAAATGACCACTTTCTCCTGTCGAAGTTAAATAGGCCTACATGTAAGGGAAGGTGGCAGTGTTTTTTGATTTTAGAGTTTTCTCAAAATGGTACTTCCTGGTGATGTTAGAGAATGGGAAGATGAGCTTGTTCCTGTTCTTCAACCTGATGTGAATTGGCCAGAGGAAGAGCAATTTGACATCATCTCTCAACTGCATTCACTGGCCTAGAAGGAGAAAACCAGGTATGTTGAGTACAACAGGGCAATCTAGGTTTTCGAGGAGGAAGAAGAACGTGCTGAATTCAACAATTTAGTTATGGAAATACAATTGGAGTTGTATAGAGTTTCGACACCACCAGTGGTTTAGCGACATGCATGGAATATTTCGTGACAAAGAATAATAACATCTTTTCTAAAAACAGTTGTCGGAGTCGGTCATTTTCAATACTGTTACTTTTTTTAATGTAATAGTTTTGGTGTGCATGTATATATGGGCCTCCAAGTTAATTGTGGGGGAATCTTTTGGCTATTCCCATAAATAGGGGAAGTAAGGGAAATCTTGGGTATTCTTTTGTATGGTTGGTTGTGTACGGTGTTGGGCCTTTGTGCTCATAATTTTGATATTAGAGAAATAAAGAAAGTGTTTTCAGATCTTTGCATTTGTAAATGTTTCTTTAAATTGTCAATAGACTTTGGGCTCTTGCAATTTCCTTCCAATATTGATTCTATCATAGCAAACCATATGCGTTATTATTTCTAGAACTTTGAATGTAGAATAATTCGTCTGTTGAAAAGGAAATTCACTGCTCATTCTTTTTTCTTATTTCTCATTGTGGGTGTGGAATAAATGGGTTTTGTATCGTTTGTTTGCATTCACTTCACTTTGAATCAATTCATCGCATTTACTTTCATGGTTATGGGTAAATGTTAGTGTTCCTTTCCTACTTTCTAGTTAAAAGCATACCCTGAGTTCTCATTCATTGCAAATCATTCCAAGGTAGATGCACCTTGTAAAATAAGCATAGAGCACTTATGAATACCATTGCAAGTGACTCAACTGTTAGTACTATTTGTTCTTCTTGTTGGGAATTCTGATTCATTTTCTTTCATTTATTTTCAAAGGAAAAATTTGTCAACTAACATGTTATTATGTTTTAGATCTAATGGCAGATATTTTGTTGGCTTGTCTTGCCCTAGAATATAACTCTATTTTATGAGGGTGTTGTATTACAATTGCGGGAGAGATTGTGATGATTTCTTAGTTTGATAGCAGTTGTGTTGTCTCTTGATCTCTGAGTGGTGATACTCCTATGAGAAGCTTGTTATCCAAGTATATTGTAATCTTTGTGATTTACTAAATATATATTGGGCAGCTTTTGGAGTGTGGGTTTTTCTCCTGAAAGGGTTTTCCCCACGTAAATCATTGTGTCATGGTATGCATGATATTTATGTTTATTTCTATTTAAGTTTCTATAACTTTTAAAGATCTATAAAAATTTTAAATTATTCTCCTCTCAATATTAGTGTAGGAAGTTGTTTTGCTACCTTAGCTTCCTTACAAGTGGTATCAAAGCCTGATCACCTTTGGTTTCAGTTGTGGGTTGTTAGGTTTTTTGAACTAATCCAATTTTAAGTGGGAGCTTGCGTAAAAGATACTTTGTGATCTTGTTGCAGGAATTTTTAGATGGCAAGTTCATCAGGGAGAATAGAGGTGGAGAAATTTTCTAGAAATAATTTTGAAGTGTGGAAGCTAAAGGTGGAGGATTTGTTGATAGATCAAGATCTGTGGGATACTGTTGATGAGAATGTTTCAAGGCCTACAAATCCTACTCAGGCTGCTCAATATGATGTTATGGACCGTAAAGCCAAGGGTCTAATCAGATTATGCTTGGCAGACTCTATTATAATTAATTTCCATGAGAAGACCTCTGCACAAAAACTATGGAAGAAGCTTGGTGAGATGTATCAGGCCAAATCCTTAGTGAACAAGATTTTCTTAAGGAAGAAATTGTATTCCTTGAGAATGGAAGAGGGTGAAAAAATCATAGAACACTTGGAAGCATTCAATATTCTGGTGGATCAGTTTCCATCAATTGATGTCAAAATGGATGAGGAAGAGAAATGTTAGATCTGGCTTTGTTCTTTTCCTGATTCATGAGATTCTCTTGTTATGGCTATTGGGAGTACTTCTGTTATTTTGAAGGTTGAAGATGTGGTGAGTTCTTTACTTTCTAAAGAGATGAGGAGGAAGGTATCCATCACTGCCAAGGAGGCCCTCAATATTCATGAAAGACCTAAGGAAAAAAGGAAAGAAGAATGAAAAGTGGGACAAATCCAAGTCCAGGGGGAGATCTAAATCTCCTGGAAAGTCTAAAGTTATTTGTTGGAACTGTGGTAATCCTAGACATGTTCATAAGGAAAGCAAAGAAGAAAAGAAGAAGAAGAAAAAGAAGAAAGTTGATTTTGATTCTTAGTCTGAGAAGGAAGATGGCGATGCATTTATTGTAGCTTTGACAACTTGTGCAGGAAATGATGCATGGTTAATTGAATCAGGTGCATCTTTCTATATGACCTTTAATAGAGATTGGTTTCTGAATATGAAGAATTTGATGGAGGTAAGGTGTACTTGGGTGATGATTCTCATTTAGACATTGTTGGCTATGGTAAAGTTAAAATCAGGTTTCTTGATGGTATAATAAAAAGGATTAATGGTGTGTTGCATATCCTTGGATTGGCACAAAATTTGTTATCTGTGAGCAAACTAATAGATGTAGGTGTGCAGGTAGTATTTTCTGATGCAAGATGCAAGATGGTTAGAGGTGCTATGGTGATTTATAGAGGTGTCAGATATGGCACATTATATAAGTTGGATGCATGCACTGTTGAGTGCAATAGTACTTTGGTGAAAAGCAAGTTTGTGGAAGAAGTGAGGGTTTCACCTTTAGCAGATGGTCATGGCTTTTGGGTACCCAAGGGTGCTCTTTATTTTGAGACAAAGTTACCTACAGATAAAACTATGTTATGGCACTAGAGACTTGGCCACATTAGAGAAAAGGGTCTAAGGACCTTGAAAAATATTTTTTTTTTGAAGGTTTGTCTCATTGTAATCTTGAATTCAATTTCTATGAGCATTGCATTTATGGAAAACAAAATTGCATTCAGTTTTACTTGAGTTCTCATAAATCTTATGGTGTATTGGATCTTATTCATTCTGATGTGTTTGGTCTTGTAGATATTCCTTCAATTGGTAAATCCACATATTATGTTTCATTTATTGATGATTATAGTAGAAGGATATGGGTAAATTTTCTAAAGATTAAATCTAAAGCTTTCAATTGATTTAAAGAATTTAAAGCAATGCTTGAGTTACAAATTGGAAAGAAAATAAAATATTTGAGGACTGATAATGGTGGTGATTTTTTCTCTAATGATTTTTATAGATTATGTAAAGATTGTGGTATTCATAGACAAAAGACAACTATGTATTCTCCACAACAGAATAGAGTTGTAGAAAGAATGAACAAGACACTGATACAAAAGGATAGGAGTATGTTGAGTGGTACTAGCCTAGAACAAAGGTTTTGGGTTGAAGTTGTTACCACTACTTGTTACCTAATTAATAGGTCTCCTAAATCAACTCTTGTTGATAAGATGCCTATAGAGGCATGGTTGGGTCGCAAGCCTTCATTAATACATCTTAAAGTTTTTGGTTGTGAGCTAGCATATGCACATGTGTCAAAGGATAAGCGAAAAAATTTGGAAAACAAGGTTGTGAAATGTATCTTCATCGAATATAGTTATGGTGTGAAGGGATACAAGCTTTGGGATCCTATTGCACAAAAGGTAATATTTAGTAGAAGTGTTATTTTTAGAGAAACTAAGCCTTCTTATGTTACATTGCAGCCAAAACAAAGTAAACAGGAAGATGTGATTCAATTTCCTCCTACACCTGAGAAAGTTGAATCGAGGCCCAAGGATAGACAAGAAGTTGAGGAGAGTTCATCTAGCTTTGGATCTTCAAAAGAGGAGGAAGAACCTCCAACTAAACTTCTTCATAGGTCTACAAGACATACACAACCACCTAAAAGGTATACACCTAATGATTGGAGATGTATTTTTTCCTTGAATACTAACATGGATGAACCCAAATCTATAGAAGAGGCATTAGGTATGAATGATGCAAAATCCTAGAAGATTGCTATGGATGAAGAAATGGCATCTTTGAAAAAGAATGATACATGGGATCTTGTACCATTTCCTGGAGGACGAAAAACCTATTGGTTGTAAAAGGGTGTTCAAGAAAAAGATTGCTTCAAATGGAAGTATTGAGAAATACAAAGCAAGGTTGGTTGTGAAGGGTTACTCAAGTTGAGGGTATTTATTATGGTGAGATATTTTCTCCTGTTGCAAAAATGACATCCATTAGATTTTTGCTTGCTATTGCTACTGCTTATAATTTAGAGGTTGAGAAAATGGATGTGAAAACTAATTTCCTTCATGGTGACTTGGAGGAGGATATTAATATGACACAGCTAGAGCACTACACGGTGAAAGGTAAAAGTAAATTAGTTTGTAAATTAAAGAAACCTTTGTATGGCTTAAAACATAGTCCTAAGATGTGGTACCAAAAATTTGATACATATGTGTTGAGTTTGGGATTTGAGTTTTCTAAATCAGATCATTGTGTTTATTATAAAACTAATGGTGATAGTTTCTTGTTTATTGCATTATATGTTGATGATATGTTATTTATTGGAAAAGGGAAAGGTATGATTTCAAAATTAAAATCTCAACTTGCTGCTAAGTTTGAAATAAAATATCTTGGTGTAGCAAAACACATTCTTGGGATGGAAATTAAAAGAGATAGAGTGAACAGAAAGCTATGGCTTGGCCAAATTAAGTATGTGAATTCAATTTTACAGAGTTTTGATATGTAAGATTGTAGACCATTGTTTGTTCTTGTTTTAGTTGGAATAAAGTTATCTATTTTAGATTTTCCAACATCCCCATTAGAGATGGAAGACATGAGAAAAGTGCCTTATTAGAGTGTAATTGGAAGTTTGATGTATGCTATGGTTTGTACTAGACCAGATATTGCCAGAGTAGTGGGAGTTCTTTCCAAATATATGTCTAATCCTTGTAGAGTTCATTGGAATGCAGTTAAAAGGGTCTTCAGATATTTGTGGGGTACCTCAGACTATTCCTTATGTTATCATAGTAATATGACTGAAGATGAAATTTCCCTTGATATTCATGGCTATGCGGATTTAGACTAGGCAGGTGATGTTGATTGCAAAAAATCCACCAGTGCTTATGTGTTTATTTTATTTGGTGGTGCAATTAGTTGGATGAGTAAGTGGTAGGTTGTGGTTGCTTTGTCCACTACTGAAGCAAAGTATATGGTAGCTACTCATGCTTGTAAAGAAGCCATTTGGCTTAAGAGACTATGTTAAGATATTGGTATAAAACAAGGTGTAGTGAAAATTTATTGTGATAGTCAAAGTGTGATATGTCTAGCCAAGAACCTGACATTTCATGCTAGGACCAAGCACATTGATGTACAGTATCATTTTGTTAGAGATATGGTCAAAGATGGTAGGGTGAAGCTAGTTAAGGTAGATACTTTGATGAATGTTTTGTATTCTTTAACTAATCCTATGAGCACAAAGAAGTTCAAATGGTGTTCAAAGACTATGGGCCTTTCGGCCCCTAGCAATTGAAGACACGATGTTTACACCCTCATGTTACTCTTTCAAGGTGTTCAACAAGTGGGAGATTTGTTGGGAAAATGTATCTCAACCTTGCAATTATATATGATTTATTGTTGATACGATGTATATATATTTATATATGTGTTTCCTAGTTACACCGATAGGTGTATAGAATGGCAGAATGGAGCGAAATGTGAGTGTGTTAACTTTTTCAGAAAACTTCTAGAATGGTCAACATACATTAAATAATGATATATTGTAAATCTGGACCATTCGCTATTAGGTTTTAGATATAATGGCAGATATTTTGTTGGCATGTCTTGCCCTAGAATGTAACTCTATTTTATGAGGGCGTTGTATTATGACTATAGGAGATATTGTGATGATTTCAAAGAGTCTGATAGTGGTTGTGTTGTCTCTTGATCTCTGAGTGGTGATACTCCTATGAGAATCTTGATTTGAAAGTATAATGTAATCTTTTTTATTTACTAAATAATCTATTGGGCGGCTTTTGGAGTGTGGAGTTTCTCTCCCAAAAGGGTTTTCCCCACGTAAATCATTGTGACATGGTATGAATGATGTTTATGTTTATTTCTACTTAAGTTTATATAACTATTAAAGATCTGTAAAATTTTCACATTATTCTCCTCTCAAGATTAGTGTAGGAAGTTGTTCCACTACCTTAGCTTCCTTACACTCCAAGGGAACCTACACCAAGAGGAGAAAGGTTGAATTAGTAGGATTAGTTGATTATCCCCTAGATTTTGATGAGGAAATTGTTGTCACAATAGATGAGATAATACAGAACATGCCTTCACCCCTAAGGGAGATAAATTTTCTAGTTCTACAACTCATAATGAATAAGGTTGTTCTAAAAGGGATTGACAATGTTGATGATGTGAGGGAAAAAGATTTCAAATAATTTATGGATGATGATTCATTTGTAAAGATAGATTTTTTCATAGAATTTGTGTGGAGAAAAAGGAAAGATGAATATGATGACAAGGTGAAGGAAGGGATGGTTTACTCTCCATAATTGCTAAGAGATGCCATTGTCTCAAGAGTCACTATTGTGATGAAAGCAAAGCAGAAGGAGATGACACCGATGAAGGCAGGAAACTTGTAAGAGAAATTTGTTTACTTATCTTACCTGAATGGGATATGGCATCTACCATAGCTTTTGATATTATGAGAAGACAGGGTTCACAAGTTTTTGCAACAGATGAGGAGGAAATGTGTGCATTGCAAGGGTCAGCCTTCAGTCTTGAATGGGATACATTGGAAATTTGGGCATTACCTATGAACACTAGCAAGCTTGAAGTTGTAAAGCTTGCTATAGATTTGAGAGGAGGTTTGATAATAAAGAGAGTTTCAAAAACTCTAGCAATTGAGGCATCCACATTGGCTATGAATGTGGCTCAATTCATGAAAGCCATTATTGAATCTTTACATGAAAAATATGATGCTGAAACAAAAAGGTACAATGATTTGGTAATCTCTTACAATAAGGATGAGCATAGGATTGCAGAACTAGAATTGTAGAATGAGATGCTAAGGCAACAACTACAATCAATCCAATGTGTAGTACCAGTGCAAGATAATGTTCCATCTTCTCCACCACCTCCTCCTATTCATTCACCTCCTCCAGTATCTATGGAAATGGTGGTATACAATGAGGAAGATGTACCAATTGGGTATCTTACCCCAGTACTTCAACAAAACCTCCTCCACCAAGAAGAAAAGTAAGCAAAAGGGATGTATTTAGCAGCTAGACGCATATGAAGAATTATTTGCATTATATGAGGATAATAATATTTTTATTGTTTTAAATGTCCTAGAAAATTGTTTAGGGAAAGCAATAAAAAGAGTGAATAGTGTTCACTCAAATTATTCTTTGATGTTCAATTCAATAAGGATGTTTGAGGGGGATAGGTCAGTTGTTATTCCACTAATGCAGAAATGGATTCCTAGGCTAAGTTCGTTAAAAATTATGGTTATAGGATCCACACATGATCAAAACAAGCCACTAAAAATTGCCCCTACTTACAAGATGGTGAAAGAAATAGTTGATTGTTAGGGGTTAGTGGATCCACTTGAGAAGAGGATTAGAGCATTGCTCTGGAAATTTGATGAGAATGATCTTGGCCTCTTGCCAAACATTCTTGATAATAATGGAGCTATCAAAACATATGAACAATGGAGAGCTCATATGGATTTTGTCATTGTTGTAGAGGCTACCTTAATTTGTGAGCATGGAGATGTTAAGGTGGACATGTTGAAGGATAGCATGAATAAATTGTATGTTACTAGCACATTCCTAGAGGAGTTTCATAAAGATGCAACTTAGATAATGAAGAGGTATGACCCATACAAAACAAAGTTGGATGAGTTCAAGGCCTTTAATTGGCCTTTAGAAGAGGATTATATTTCTTGGGACAAGAAGTATAATGGCATTCCTGACTTGTAAGTTTTCTTTTAGGGTGATGTGGAAATAAATTTTGTTTATTTTGCACAATCATCAGTTTTAAAGGATTTTCAACAATGACAACAAAGGTTTTTGTCTTCTTGCACAAGGTTTTATTCTCATCTGCCAACTCATCTTTCCTAGGTCCACACAAGGAAGAATGAAGAAAGGAAGCGGAAAAGGCTTCAACTAATTGCTTTAGATATTTTAGGAAAGCATGATGAATGCAACAAATTCTGTAACTACTTTGTCCTCAAAATACTCCCTCCATGAGCTTGCAGTTGCAACTATATTTTGAAATGTAAATGTATGTCAAATGAATATGTGACATGTGTAATGGCTCGAAGCTTGTTGCTCCCTTGTTTTATAAAAGGGAATTCAAGGCCATCCATTTACATGGGTTGTTGATTGATTTTCTTGAAGAGCTTTTGTAATACAGAGCACAGATACTTTTATGTCTAATTCTTTTTCTAGGTCTTGAGTTTTGAGTCTTTGTGATTGTTAATGTTGTATAACAGTACTATCATTTTTGGAATATAATGGCATACTTCCAAAGCTAGTGTTCTCCTATTGTATATTTCACATGAATTATGAATGAAATGAATCAAAAATTGTTAAATTCATCTTCATTCTCTTTCCTTTGAATGTTTATTTACTGTTAATGCACTTGCTTAAAGAATGAGTTAAACTTTCTTTAACAGAGATAAAGATTTATGTGAATTTATGCAGGGATCATTTAAGTATTATTGGTTTAGATTTTTGAGTTTAATGGTGTAATGCCTCATTAATTGTCTCAGTTATGTTTAGACGGAATACTGTTGTATTTTTTCAATTGCATTGGTTGAGACTCCATACCCCAAGATAAGACATTGATCACCTTAAGTTGTGTGTATGTTACATCTTCTTGGTCCTTCACAAACAAATACATTCAAATCATTAAATCTTTACTTTTTATTCGGAAATGTATGTTGAAGTGAAGTTCTACCATATTCTCATGCTTTAGAATGTTAAATGTTGTAAAGGATTAGCCAAATCTTTCATCTATCAAGCAACATATAGGAGAATGTATATGTTATTTTACAATGTATGAGGTAATTGGCATAAGAGTATCTTAAATTACATTGTAGGGATCACCCTCCCAGGTTTTGCAGAGCCCAAAGTGTAGAGGGAATTTTTTGTAAAATTACCTATTTGTTGGTCAATCCTTCCAGATAATTGATTATTGGAAATGGAAAATCCATAGGTTATCTATGAGATCAACTTGGGTATTAAAAAAAACACCAACAAAGAGGCTATTATGTATCTGGTTACCTCATCAAGCCTAGTATTCCGGACCCATATTTATATCTTTGCATTGTTTACTTTTCCCTAAGTTGCACTTAAGGGGGTGCTAGTGTGAAAGGGGTTATTTATCTAACTAATTCAGTTCCTAGCTAGTTCTCCACTTAGGTCCTCTTCACACTAGCTTAACTTTATATAGGGATAAGGTTGTTGACCTTTAATGACCTGAGTTGTCACACCTCATAGGATGACAACACTTGTCATAATCTGGTTACATCCTAGCTCTAACCAAGGAATTTCCCTTGGCCTATGTAACCAAGGAATTTCCCTTGTAATCTCAATTCTCAAGCTCATAGACACTTTGCATTCTCTTGAGAGAAATATAATTTATTCTTTCTCATATTTTACTTATGTATCGGGTACGTGCAGATCATGATGGGCCAAAAAGTGGTGATATGAAAAAAGTAGCATTTTGCATTCACCAAAAAATGCGAAAATCCCAAGTTGACTTTTTTTTGGGTTAGGTATTAGTACATTGGTCCAAAGCAATGCCCAAGCCAAAGTAACACAAATCAGATATCCAATTTTTATTGGATATTTGATTTGTGTCAGGTAATATATACCCAAAAAGTGGTCGTGACAGTCATTTTAAACCATTTTAAACCTTGTAGCCACAGTGACAGCGATGTGAGGGCGTATCTGATATCGGATTTGAGTTGATATCTGATTTGTAAGGTAAGTTTTTGGTTTTTTTTTGTTTTAATCAATTTTTGTATTAGTTTTGTATAATTTTAACTAGTTTTTTATGGATTTTTATTAAAAACTAGGGTTTTTTACAATAATTTCATTTATATTGTGTAATTTCAATTAGATTAATTAGTTTTGAACTTCAATCAAGTATTATGGCTAAGAATCAAAACCCACAAATGCCAAACTCTCCACCACCTTTGTGCCCATCAATTGAAGAGTTAGTTGGTGAAAAATTGGAGCAATTGAGGGGCATTTGTGATGTTTATAAGACAATCCCTCGATTATCTCAGATGACAAACACATTGAAAGAAATAATTAAAAATATAGAAACCCTCTCCACCCAACATAATTCCATTCTTTCATGGCAAGAAACCATGAGGAATATTACTCCTGTGGATTGTCTTACGAAGAGGTGAAAGATCTTCAAATAACAAAAACCCAAACAGCCTCTTTATTTGTTAACCCCCACACCTGTTCTGCTAGTTAATGTTAATAAACCAAAAATTTCTATAAAATGGTGCATGAATAAGGACATTGTAGATAATTTTTGGGATTGTTGGTGGATGGTTTTTGATAAACCACCCAACAATAATATTGATGTACCATTTTACTTTATTAAAAAATTATACATTGAGTTTATGTTAGGGCATCATGTCAATTACTTTGACATTAAACCCTTCCAAGACGTCGGTGGAGGTATGCCCCAGGATAGACTAGGAGTAGTTAGAGTAGTCTAAGGCCCATATGTCCCCCTCCTCCCCTTCCTCGACCACCTCCAGTACATCATCCAAATATTATTAAGGATGCAGCCACACAGACTATTCAGGCTATTCACTCTTTGAGTGATCTTTTGGTTTCCCATACTGCTACAGTAGCTCAGCCACATGTTGGTGATGTTGGTGATGGATCGAGTGTTGATGCATCATCCTCCTCAAGTCCACATATTTGTGTGCCACTAGATATGCTTGGGTCCTCTTATATATCATGTTGAGCATCCCTTGGACACTTCTGATTATGACCTCCATGATGTGGATGTTATAGGAGATCAAATGCAAGGGATTGGAGCACACCCTGTAGAGTCCTCTCCTGCTAGAGAGGGGGACATTGGAATAGCTACACAGGTAAGATTTAAGTTGTAAATTCATAACTTGAATTTGTTTTTAAATGAATATTAATAGGAGATAGTATCAAGTACTAATATTTATTTACATGGTCTATTTAATAGTTGATGTCTAAGGAGGAGCTTACACAGGTTACTGATAGCACCCTTAGGTCCATTTCATTTGGCCTTGACATACACGCGGTATATATTTTCGCACTCACTCGTTTACATTTTTTTATATATACTTGTTTTCCATTTGAATTGTCATTAATGAAATTATATATTAACTTATATGTTTATCTTATTTTCCTCTTATAGGAAACACCTAGTGCGAGCGAGGTGTGGCATTGTCCAGACTATGGAGGCGCAATGGTAGATAAGGGAAAGGCAATTGAACTCAAATTTGATTGAATTAAGATTTTTAAGATCTTATAGTGATTATACATACATCGACATAGATTGGTAGTTTCATATACTTGTCATTTTTATGTATAGGTGGTTATGAGCTACACATCCCTGTTGACAAGTGTCACAATTCCTGAAGGAGTAGGTGTTGAAACACCTCAAGGAGGAGGTGTCGAAACACCTAAAGGAGATTGTAGAAACCTAAATTTGGACACTTAATTTATCCAAATTTATCCCCTTTCGTCTAAACATCCCCTTATTTGCATTAATTAAGTAATATCGCTACTATTTAATTAATATCCTTAAATTCCTCTAAATCCCTAAGGTATTTAATTAATAATTAAATACCTTACCCTCTTTAATCCCCCTTTCATCAAGTGAATTAAATAAATGTGACATTTATTTAATTCCTCACATGTCACATCTCTTTCTTAATCCTAATTATTCTCCTAATTTCATTATTAGGATGTGCACATGCTTAATCCTTGATTAGGATGTGTCATATCCTCCAACTTTTGCAAGTTGACCCCTAATCTCTTTTAGCCACCTAACCCTCCTCTAATCCTTCATTAACTAGCCTAATCATTTTTCCAATGAATTTTTAATTCCTTTTATCCTTCCAAGGAATATTAAATTCATTTTTTTCTTCCCCATGTGATCTTTGACTTGTCACATCAAGTCACGTGTGGACTCTTCCCCATGGAATTTTTGACTTGTCATATCAAGTCACATGTGACAAGTGCTTACCTTTTTAGGCACCTTGTCTTATCCATGGTACTTTCTACCTCTCCCTTTGGAACCTTGTCTTATCCACAAGATTGGACAAGATTCTCCAATCACGTGAATTTTAAATTCACTTTTTATTCCTCCAAGGAATCTTTTCATCTCCCAATGTGCTTTCAAGGTACATTTCCTTCCTCCACATCATGTACCCTCCTTCCATCTCATCATGTCCTTTGGACACTTCATCTTCCACATGGCAAGATGTGAGGCTTGTGAGTCCTCAACTCACTACAACCCTAAATCTTTCCCATGGTAGAAAAATCTCAACCGCCCATCCTTTTTAGGGTTCCTCCCCATAAAATTAAAGAAGTTTATTTGAAGTTTCTTTCATTCTCATTCATTATCACTTTCATTCACACACTTGCAACTCAACCAACTTCATCTCTCAAGCTCATACTTGCATTTTTTCATATCCACCATTATTGCTCATCTCCAAGCTTTCATTGCAACCATCTCTTACATCCATTAAACTACCCACATCCTCCGTTTGAATCCTTATCAAAACCTCATCATTTTGAATCCACTTTAGCATTCTTTCCATCAAAGGGAGCACAAAAAATCAACCATCAAGGGCCAACCAAAGGATCAATTCAAGACAAGGCAAATTTGTTATTTGTTATCTTATTTTGTTTTGAATCCAACTAGGTTAATCTTGATGTGTTAGGTGTTTTTATTGTTTCTTGCATATTTGTTCTTGCTGCTCGTTTCTGGAACAATATTTTCACCTGATCACAGAGACAAAGAAAAAGAGATGCCTAAAGAGGTATGTTTTTTATTTTATTTTGTGTTTGGTAAATGTGTTCCTATTACCAACAATTGTATGCTAACTTGTATCAATTTTATGTTTTTGTTCACATATATAGATTGACATTTCAAAAGTTGGTTTGATTGGTTCTTTGAGAGGGGCATATTCTAGGACTCCTGACCCTTTGAAGAGAAATATATATGAGGTAATCAAGATTTCATTATCAAAGTTCAATTATCATTCAATGTCTATTGATTTTTATGTTAATTATTCAATTTTAAATTATACAATATAACTAATCTCAATTGTGGTTTGAATTTTTCTTGTGCATCTACCTTCAGAGCCAAAGAGTGCTTCAAGGAGGCTCCATTTTGATGATCCACCAATAGTTTAGGATGAGATAGACATTTTGGCATGTATATTTTGAATAGATATCAAGATGGCATATGTCACATTTTGTAAAATTTTATTTGAGTTGGAATTGATGCCATTTTTGTATATGGAAATACACTTGATTATTGGATAATTTGATATACAGAAGTTGAGAATCAAAATAATTCGTTCCTCATGTGCATCTTTAAAATCTTTGAAAATTTAATCTTGAGCAATGGTTAAATATCAATGTACAATAGCATAAAAAAATAATGGTTATATTATATAGTTCACAATCAAATATAATGAATAACGGTTAAATTATATCATATATTGCTTAGTTATATTATGTTTATATTATATAGTTTAAACAACTTTGAAGATAAGAACAATGGTAAAGTTTAACATTTAAATTTAAAGTTTAAATACACAAATGTCATTGTCTCACACTACATATTTCATATTTGATGTAGTGACAGGGAGTTCCTCAACTATCCAAACTCAAATTCACTTGAAAAAATCAAACTTTCAACCTTCAATCCCTAACAAGGGTGATTACTCCACAAGTTCTACAATTCAAACCTACTCATCTAGTAGGTGTCCAAACCTCTATTTTTTATCTCAACTCTCAAAATATCTGAGAAACCTATAGACTATGCACCTTTTTGAGCATGCATTATGCCCAACCCAAACATCCCAAGAAATCTCATATAGTCACTTTGGACCAACTCCTCACAAACTAAGCTTTTATGTTGAAAAGGGCTCCAATTAGCCCACTTTTACAAAGGAACACACCTCCAAACTTGTTTCCAACCCAAGATATCACTAGGAAGATCTTAAACTACCTCCAAAACCACAGCTTCTCCAACTTGTTCAAAACTTGCCTTCTAGAGTCCCATTCCTAGAAACCCTCATTTTTCACAAAATAGCCAAGGGTTTATTGAAAAACCCATCTCCAGACCACATACAACCTTGAAACCACTTCAAACATTCTTTATTCAGCCTACACAAGCTTAAGAATGCTTCAAATTATGCTGCCCCCAAACTTTACCCACTTTTACACTCTAAAACCTCACTTTTTCATTCAAAAACCCTCTTTTCTCAACTAGGGCTTCATGCCCAAACATAGAAATGACCTCCCCTACCTTTGAAAACCTTCTATCTCATAAAAATTCACATGCTCACACTATTTCCAACCTACTCTAACTTTTTCTCAAGAAATTTCTTCTTTTCACCACTTCTAGCCTTGTTTTTAAGGCCTAAAACTGTATATTTCCATTGGGGCAGCATGGGAAACCTTCTCAAATAACTTTTCCAACAATAAATTCTTCCTCCTACACATACACCTACTCCAACCAAGCCCATTCCACTAAGATACAACAAGTACAATAGGTAGAATGGCCTATTTCATCATATTACCCTCTCAAACCCTTGATTGAACAAATATAGACCCGTTTACAGAAAATTGCTCTAAGTTGCTTGAAACTCAAAGTAATTCCACAAGAATGGATTAAAATCAAAGTTAACATAGTCCTACATCTGATCCAATCACTGTTAGACCAAGATATGCCTGTATGGATTCAAACAAAGCCTTGAATCCTCATAAAATAATGCAAAACTCAAAAAATTACTAAGAAAACATAATTTTTAATGATCTTTTCTTCACATTCAAACATCTAACTCTTGCCTCAGCTTATGGGATGCCTATTTAAGCCCCTAACAACAACAAAAAATGACCCAACCTCTTCAAATACCTCTCCAACCAACTTAACCATTGGCATTCCTTCTAATTTTCAATTTTTGCCATAACATTTTTTTGCATCATAATAACCCCACCTAGAATCAAAAACTAAAACAAACATTGCATCATGGCCTAACATGGCCTTATTTGACAACATGAACCTAACTAGACCAATCCTCAAAATAGAGGAACATATATTAGATTATCATTACATATTGAAATTCAAAAAATATCATATATCCTTTATAGTCCATAGAAAATATTACTATTTTCTTCTCCTCTCTCACAAATTCAAGTTTTGTTTTATGTAGCATTTCTTAGAAAGTAGACTAATGATAATTATCATGTTTTGGTGTAGGATCACCCACATGCCTATCATGCCTTCGAGAGTCAAAGTTTGAGTTTTGTCTTGTTTTGTGTTGTTTCATATTAATAAGGTCATTTTATACTATTAATGATCATTTGGAGTCATTTTGGAAGTTTGTGGGTCGTTTGGGTAAAAGATGTAAAAAATTGTCAAATGTTGTCAATGTTGTCAATGACAACTTTTTAAAATGTTGTTAAAAGTTAGTTGGAGTTCAGTTGGAGACTAAAAACTGCGTGTAAGGGCATAAATAAATCTTGTAAACATGACCTCAAGGTTGGAGAAGTTGAAAATAAGAATTTGCATCTTTGAGGAAGAAGATTTTTGTGTTTTTCCAATGTCCTATGTTGTTCTTTTGATTTTATACGGTTTGTACAGACTTATTATGATTTTCACATGTGTGGTATGGTTAGATAATTGAGTTAGCTTTCAAATTTCTTTGGTTTGGTCAAACTTTATGGAGATTTGAATAATTTATGGTAATTATACCACTAGCAGCCTGGAAGTTGTTTTTTTTGCAACTTTTATTACGCAACTCGTACGACCAAACCAACTGTTCCAACACGTCCGAATGGGTACATTTAGGTTATTTATAATCCCCTTTCACACTCAAACATGTCAAAGCAGTCTGAGCTACGTTCAACCGGCAAAATCCTTGAAGAGTCTAAAGTGAAAAAGGGCAGCAATCTTTGACAGGTTGTTACTCGGAAACTGTGATGCCTACAAAATTTTTATCTGAGGCTACGAGATCAAGTTGGGCCCCTATATAATTACCTCTCTTGGTTTTTTCTATCTTGGAGGTATTTTCCCGTGGTGAGGAGTTTTCAGTTGAGGGAAATTTGTCAAATGCAAGCAGTGTAAAGTTGCAAGGTGGTGCAACTTTCGTTCTCCAACTCGTACGACTAAACGGACTATTCCAACACGTTCGGATGGGTACATTTACACTAAGGATGGTCCTCTTTTGTGTTGATGTTATTGTAGCTTCGGGCTTCATACTTTCTTAATTATTTGTGATTATTTAATGGCAACATATCTCTAAGATGGCCGACCTCCTTTGTAATTATTATTTATTATTTGTAATTATTTTTATGGTGGCCGACCTTGTCCTTGAAAAGGTGTGACCCCTCTAAGCAACATGTATATATAGAAGGTCACTTTCTCTCATTTGTGAATCAAGCAAAGTTCGATCTCCTTCTCCATTAAGTGTGAATTCTGCAAGAAGAGTAGTGCAAATTCATATACGAGTAGATTGTGAGTCTATTCAAGTGTAGATTGAAGGGAAAACTATTAGTGTGTGCTACAACCATTGTTGGTGTTGTTTATTGGCCTTGTGTGTGGCCTCATTGTAAAGATACTTGTTGCCATTGCTCATATATATGAGTTATATTTTTTGCTGGGTTTTTTCTCCCTCAAGAGGAGGGTTTTCCCAAGGTATCTGCTATGTTATTGAGTCTAATTTTGAATTAGTTTTCTGTGCATTACATCTGATCATAAAACTAACATGGTATTAGAGCGGGTTTGAAGAAGATCTTGATCATATTTTTATCACAACGATACTCTTTATTCTTTCTCTCTTCATTGATTTATTTTATCTCTTCATCAAGATGGTGAACGGTCTTAAGATTGAGGATAGACTTGAGGGAGCATCTAATTTCACATCTTGGAGATTCAGAATTATGCTTACCTTGGAGGAAATTGAATTGGTAGATTTCGTGGAGAGCAAAGTTTCTGAGCCTGCTAATGAGAAAGAGAAGATTCAATGGAAGAAGAAAGATATTAAGGCAAAGAAGATGTTAGTTGATTCCATGAAGGATCATATTGTTCCCATCATCTCTAAGATGAATACATAAAGGGATATGTTTAAGTCTTTGGAGGAGATGTATGAGATCAACAACACAAGCTGTGCACTTGCATTGAAGCAAGAACTTCATCATGTGGAGATGGCGGAAGAGATTCTGTCATTGCTTACACCATGGAGATTTCCGAATTGAGAGATCAACTCTCTTTTATTGGTCATTTTGTTGATGTCAAGGATTTGACCATGCTTTCCCTTAATGGTCTTCCTTCATCTTGGGAGTCTTACATTCAAGGAATCAGTGCAAGATCAAAAATTCCCAAGTTTGATAGTTTGAGGGTAGATTGTATTCAAGAAAAGTCTAGGTTGGTTGCGAAAGGTATTGGTCGAAGCTCTACAAATGAAGACATTCATGTTCTTTCCACTCAATCCTCGAAGAAAAAAGAGAAAGGTGGAAAGAAAGGATATTTCAAGAGGAATAGAGATAAAGGAGCTGATGGTGCTCCCCCATTCAAGAAGAAGTGGGACCTCTCCAAAGTCCAATGTTTTCATTGTGACATTTTTGGTCACTATGCAAAGGATTGCCCCACCAGGCCTAATCAGCATGCTTCATTTGTGGATGTGGATGAGATATCTCCTCAGAAGGATTCTAGGGAATTTCTATTCTAAGTCATAGGCCTAAATTCAAGCTGTGAAGATTGTGTGTTGATCTGTGCACAAGAGCAGCATATCTTATTGCGCCCAATATTTGCATTCATCTGAATATTTAAAGAGATAAGTATTCTTTGTTTTCTGAGTTATATCATTTATTTGGATCTTGTAATTAGTAAAGAGAGATAGTGGTTTCTCTTGAATTGTGTTCTCTAGCATAAGATCCTTAGAAGATTTTATTTATTGCAAGTTATTTCATGTTGGGTGTGAAGATTTCTAAGTGTGACTCTAAAATAAAAAGATAATTGCAATTTCAATGGTGATTAGTTGGTCACATCGATATCATTCTCTAATGCATGAACTGTGATAGAGCCTTGAACTCTTCGAGAGAGTTGGTTCTACATGCTAACTACATAATGCATTCAAGAAATCTATAGTTGTGCAGATTTTTTTTGTTGTTGTGCTAAGTTTGGCACTCTCGAGAGGAGTAAAAGATGGAAGAAAGAGTTATATCAAAATTTAATAAAGATAAGTTTCTTTATCCCTTCATTCTAATCTTTTGATATATTTCTCTTATAGGTTGACTCATTTATTTGTGTTCTAATATTGTTCATAAATTGTTATGTATTCATGCTATAACTTGGAACAGTAAACCTTGTATGATTCTAGCCTTGATATTTCTTTGGATAGTTATAAACTGTTAGTAATCTCTCTCCAAAATGCTTTCAAGATAATTCTAGGAGCAAGAAGGTAATGAGAGATTGCTTAGTGATGAAAAGCTTGAGGCATCTTGTGAGGAAGTCATGCCAACCAAAGAAATGATCAAGCGTGAAGTCACCACTTGCAGCCATGGGACTGAGTTGGTGGCTAGAGGGAGTTCACTTCCAGAAGTCTTCTTTGCAATCTCTGAAGCAGGGATCAAGAGGGAGTTTTGTAACTCATTGAGAAGAAGTCAAGATTACTATATTGCAAGGCTAGGTGCTAAACCCTTAGAGGATCCCTTCAGCTACTGAGATCATAATTGCTCAAGACTGTCTTTTAGATTTGTCATTGGTAGCTCCACAAACCTATTCAGAATAGTGTGATCTGGGATGAGGTCGAGGAGGACTATTCTGAACTCTCTATAGTACCAAAGGTATGCACTAGAAAACATTTATCTAAGGCAAGTGTTGCAGTCAATCTTGGACAAAGAGGTCACAAGTTTGATGTAAGAGCTTGAAGATTCAGAGGGAGCCAACTAAACTTGAAGAAGATGATAATCTAGTTGATCTTGGTTCTTTATGTTGATTTATGGAAACAAAATTTTAGAAGCTTAAGGGGGTTGCAGCTAGTTCAAATCTGGTGGATCCTACTAGGTATAGTTAGTTGATTGGATCGTTGATGTATCTATACTAGACTAGATTGCAATAAGTGCATTTTGTCAAGTTCATGTGTGAACCAAGGAAAATACTTCTAGTTGCATCGAAGCATATCCTGAGATACTTGTGTGGCACAGCTGGATATGGGTTGAGATATTCTTCAGATGTGGACTTGGAACTACATGGTTATACTGATTATGATTGGGCAGGGAGTGTCACTAATCGGAAGAGCACCTCTAGATGTTGCTTTAGTTTGGGATCTGCTATGATTTCCTAGTGCAGTAGGAAGCAGTCATCTGTAGCATTGAGTACAGCAAAGGCAGAGTATATTGCAACTTGTATAGCAGCTTGGGAAGCAGTGTGGCTTCATAAGCTCCTTGCAAGATTGTTTGGACAATCAATGGAGCCTACTGTCATTCATTGTGATAACCAGAGCTGTGTGAAGCTTTCTGTCAATCTTGTGTTTCATGACAGAACCAAGCATGTTGAGATCAAATACCACTATATCAGAGATATGGTATTGAGGAAAGCTATATAGTTAAGGTATATCAGCACTAATGAGTAGACGACAGACATTCTCACCAAGCCTCTCTCCAGGATAAAGTTTGTGTACTTTCGAAATAAGCTTGGTATGGTGGAAAATATAGCCTTAACTGAGAAGAAGTCTCAGTATTAGTGATCCTCATTAATTATTTCTTCTCTGTGAGAGAAGTTTGAGGTGAAATCCCTTGATTAATGAGTTCTTCTCTATGAGAGAAGTTCAAGGTGAAATCCCTTGATTAATGAGTTCTTCTCTGTGAGAGAAGTTCGAGGTGAAATCCCTTGATTAATGAGTTATTCTCTATGAGAGAAGTTTGAGGTGAAATCCCTTGAGTAATGAGTTATTCTCTGTGAGAGAAGTTCAAGGTGAAATCCCTTGATTAATGAGTTCTTTGTGAGAGAAGTTCGAGGTGAAATCCCTTGATTAATGTGTTCTTTGTGAGAGAAGTTCGAGGTGAAATCCCTTGATTCCACCCTCTGTGAGAGCCATGGTGGATGTCATGTGTGTGACTCCATGACAGCATCATGTGAGAGAGTATGTGATGATTCCTCTTGTACTTGTGTTTTCATCCTCTAGGAGAGTCATGGTGAAAGTCGTGTTGAGGTGACAACATCACACAAGTGATGAACACTTGTACATACCATACATGGTTGTAGCCATTATGGTTGATATCACGATGAGGTGATATCATTTATTTTCCACATATGGTTGTAGCCATTGTGGTTGGCATCACAATGAGGTGATGTGTCTTGTGCAGCAGGAAGTATTCCTCCCTAGCTAAGAGGGAGTGTTGATATTATTGCAGCTTCGGGCTTCATACTTCCTTAATTATTTGTGATTATTTAATGGAAACATATCTCTAAGATGGTCTACCTCCTTTGTAATTATTATTTATTATTTGTAATTATTTTTATGGTGGCTGACCTTGTCCTTGAAAAGGTGTGACCCCTCTAAGCAACATGTATATATAGAAGGTCACTTTCTCTCATTTGTGAATCAAGCAAAGTTTGATCTCCTTCTCCATTAAGTGCAAGTTCTTCAAGAAGAGTAGTGTGAATTCATATAGGAGCAGATTGTGAGTCTATTCAAGTGCAGATTGAAGGGAAGACTATTAGTGTGTGCTACAACCATTTCTGGTGTTGTTTATTGGCCTTGTGTGTGGCCTCATTGTAAAGATACTTATTACCATTGCTCATATATATGAGTTATATTTGTTGTTGGGTTTTTTCTACCTCAAGAGGGTTTTCCCCTATTGTGTTATTGTGTCTAATTTTGAATTATTTTTCTGTGCATTACATCTTATCATAAAAACTAACATTTTGCATCCAAATACGCCGAATCACTTCGAGCTACATTGGACCGGCGATTTCCCTTCTGAGTCTAAAGTGCTAAAAGACAGTAATATTTGAAGGGATATGTCTCAGAAACCGTCACACTTACAGAATCTTCATCTAAGGCTATGAGATCATGTTGGGACCCTCTACAATAACCTCTCTCAATTTTTGCTATCTTAGAGGCATTTTCCCATGGTGACGAGTTTTCAGTTGAGGAAAAAGTTGTTAAATGGAAATAGTGTAAAGTTGCAAAGTGGTGCAACTTTCGTTCTGCAAATCGTACGACTAAACGAATTGTTCCAACACATCTAGATGGGTACGTTTATGCTAGGGATGGTCCTCTTTTACAGCCAACTACGCTGAATCACTCTGGGCTACATTGGACCAACGATTTCCCTTAAGAGTCCAAAGTGCTAAAAGATAACAATCTTTGATGGGATATTTCTTAGAAACTATGATGCTTACAGACTCTTTTTCTAAGGCTATGGGATCATTTTGAGACCATATACAATAACCTCTCTTAGTTTTTTCTATCTCATAGGTTTTTTCCCATGGTGACAAGTTTTCAATTGGGGGAAAAGTTGTCAAATGCAAGTAGTGTAAAGTTGCAAAGTGGTGCAACTTTCGTTCTGCAACTCATACAACCAAACAGACTGTTCCAACACATCTAGATGGGTACTTTTACGCTAGGGATGGTCCTCTTTTACACCCAAATATGCCGAATCACTTTAAGCTACATTGGACTGGCGATTTCCCTTAAGAGTCCAAAGTGCTAAAAGGTAGCTATCTTTGAAGGGCTATTTCTCGGAAACCATGATACTTACAGACTCTCTGTCTAAGACTATGGGATTGTGTTGGGACCCTCTACAATAACCTCTCTCAGTTTTTTCTATCTCGAAGGTGTTTCCTGTGGTAACGAGTTTTATGTTGAGGAAAAAGTTGGCAAATGCAAGCAATGTAAAGTTGCAAAGTGGTGCAACTTTCGTTCTACAACTCGTATAACCAAACAGATTGTTCTAATACATTTGGATGGGTATTTTTATACTAGGGATGGTCCTCTTTTGCACCCAAATATGTTGAATCACTCTGAGCTACATTGGAGAGTGATTTCCCTTAAGAGTGCAAAGTGCTAAAAGACAACAATCTTTGAAGGTCTATTTCTTGGAAACTGTGATGCTTACAGACTCTCCATTTGAAGCTATGGGATCGTGTTGGGACTCTCTACAATAACCTCTCTCAATTTTTTCTATCTTGAAGTGTTTTCCCGTGGTGACAAGTTTTCAATTGAGGGAAAAGTTGTCAAATGCAAATAGTGTAAAGTTGCAAAGTGGTGCAACTTTCGTTCTGCAACTTGTACGACCAAATAGACTATTCCAACACATTTGGATGGGTACATTTATACTAGGGATGGTTCTCTTTTGCACCCAAATACATTGAATCACTCTAAGCTACATTGGACCAACGATTTCCTTTAAGAGTCCAAAGTGTTAAAAGGCAGCAATCTTTGAAGGGCTATTTCTCAGAAACTATGATGCTTACAGACTCCCTGTCTGAGGATATGGGATCGTGTTGGGACCCTCTACAATAACCTCTCTTGGTTTTTGATATCTCAGAGGTCTTTTCCCATGGTGATGATTTTTCAGTTGAGGAAAAAAAATTCAAATGCAAGTAGTGTAAAGTTGCAAAGTGGTGCAACTTTTATTCTACAACTCGTATGACCAAACAAACTATTCCAACACGTCTAGATGGGTATGTTTACACTAGGGATGGTCCTCTTTTGCACCCAAATATGTCAAATCAATCTGAGCTACATTAGACCGACAATTTCCCTTAAGAGTCCAAAGTGCTAAAGGTAGCAATCTTTGAAGGGCTATTTCTCAGAAACTGTAACGCATATAGACTCTCCATCTGAGGTTATGGGATCATGTTGAGACCATCTACAATAACCTATCTTTGTTTTTGATGTCTCTAAGGTATTTTCCTGTGGTGACAAGTTTTTCAATTGATGAAAAAAGGGTTAGATGGATGCGATGTAAAGGTGCAAAGGGGTTTAGGGTTTGTTTTGTTCTTCATGAGTAAGTGAAAAAGTGATTCATTTACTTAAATACACTTAAGTCATGAACTACACACATGAATAAAAGTATACACATTAAAACACGTAGGTCATAAAGTATACATTAGAATACTCAAATACACTTAAGTCATGAACTACACACATCAATACAAAGTATACGCATTAAAACATCTAGGTCATTAAATATACATTGGAATACTCATAAGTGACAAATTATACACACAAGTTGTAAAGTATACACTTGAATACACATAAAGTGTACACAATATGCATAATATTATCATTCAATAATTGCTATCAAATATAGGATTTACAAAATGCCATGTAGGCATACAAAAAATGGCCCTAATACATAGTCATTTCCTAGTAGGGGAAGGAAATAGAGCACGCATTGCCTTCACAATCGGCACAATCTTCCACAAGAGTAGCATGTTGACATTCTGGAGTGACAAGAACCTGTACAAACCATCAAGGTAGCAATTAAACTACATACAATAGAAAAGATGCTTAGAATAACCATTCTATATTATTCTAAATGACATAATTGATGATGAAATGGTCATGCAAACTATAAAAGATGCTTACAATAACAAATATATATTATTGTAATCTTTTGTATACCTCTCCTAAAGGATCACAGCTGGCTATTGTTGCAACGGGTCCATGATCAATCGTGCCATGAATATCGTAATATACTTCAAATGAGAAATCTATATTGTCACAATAGAAAAGATGCTTAGAATAAGAAAATATATATTATTCTAAACAACCTGAATGATGATGAATTGGTAATGCAAACTATAAAAGATGCTTAGAATAACCAATCTATATTATTCTAAATGACCTAATTAATGATGAAATGGTAATGCAAACTATAAAAGATGCTTACAATAACAAATCTATATTATTGTAATATGTTGCATACCTCTCCCAAAGGATCAGATTTGGCTATTGTTGCAGCAGGTCCATGATCAATCATGCTAGGAATATCGCAATATACTTCAAATGAGAAATCTATATTGTCATAATAGAAAATATGCTTAGACTAACAAATCTATATTATTCTAAACAACTTGAATGATGATGAATTGGTAATACAAATTATAAAAGATGCTTAGAATAACAAATCTATATTATTCTAAATGACCTAATTGATGATGAAATGGTAATACAAACTATAAAAGGCACTTACAATAACAAATCTATATTATTGTAATATGTTGCATACCTCTCCCAAAGGACCACATTCAAAAAGTGCATATTACCTTCTTAGGACAGTCAAGTTGCAATCATTAAATGAGAAGAATTCTCATGAAAAAGCATTGCAAGAGTATACAAAATATCAATATTAAAGACACCTGCATTGCAAGAGTATACAAAATATCAGTATTAAATAAAAACACTAATGAACTGAAGCATAATTAACCTAAGCATTGTACCTTCCATTCTTGAATATGTTATTCAAGTGTGCCTGAAGGGTCATCTCTTTGCTTAAGAGTATCCAATATTGCTTCATGATCAACATTACTAAGTGTGCATAGTTGTTTTGTCTTTGGTTTGGCATGATGCTTCAACAACATAACATTTGTTGCTATAACAAGGTGCGAATACATGAGAATGGTTTTATGTTTCTCGTAGTCTTCAAATGCAAGTATGTCATTCTTTCTAATCATGTATGTTCACAACCAAGTTCTTGCAACCACAACTGAACTTGTAGGATACACGAACCCATCATCATCTTCAATCAGTTGTGTTAGCTTATGCTTTACCTACACACATCGAGCCAACCAATAGTCTAATCTCTCTTCATTCCCCTACGGTGCAACAACTGCAAAATCATTTCCTGGTTGCAGTATATCTGAAAGACGGTCGTAATCAAATGAACTTTCCATTGTGTCATTTTTCATGGATATTCTTTAAGATAAAGGAGTTGGATACTGTAGAACCCATGTATCCACCCACTCACTTGACTCGCATTGATCCCACTCGCACTGAATACAACTCTAACAAAAACAAGCCAACTCTCGTGTCCAAATGGTCCATGTGCTTGCATCTGAGCTTCGAAATGAATGCATCTTTGAAGAATCTTTGATTGTATGACAATCCAATCTTCCTCCCACTGTACCCTCCTCAACCAACCAAAAGAGTCTGCGCACTGTTGAATCAAGTGTCCCTCCTTGTGACAATGCTAAACTACACCAATCAACAATAGAACATGCATCACTGAATTTTTCTCCTGAAATCTTCAATTGCTCCTTAACTAGAGCTCTCTTTACACATGCACCTGCTCCATCATGCTCCCCTTTCCCATGCCCAAATTCAAAAAAACTCCAAATATGAGGTACACCCCTCTCTACATGCATTCTACTCAACCAATAAAACATACGAACATTCTTGAATTAACATGTGTAGTTATCTGACCAAATGAGATTTCAACTCACTGCTATATCATGCTCCTTCAAGAACTCAAAAAAAATCTTGAAACAATGTTGAACATACTCAGACGAGTGAGATCTATCATCACTCATATAAAAATGATACTCTCTTATTATCTTTCAATCCTCTTTTGTACTATCAGGTGCATGTCTAAATGCTATGTGGACAAAAATAGCAATCTAAATGGAATTGTAATACTGAGATCATACCTCATTTTGTGGTTGCAATGTGTAGTTTTTTGCAAAATCAACCACTGATATAATAATTCCAATCGAAAAAGAGTCCTTACACATCCTAAATTGTTGATCCAACCATTGAGACCTATTGTTATGCCTTGCATACTTGTAGAAAATATTGTCCTTAAAATCTGAAATAAAATTAGCAACACTGCATTCTTTTGTAACCAACTCACATCTAGAACCCTCACCTCCACTCTACAAAGTATATTTGACTATCTCATATCTCTTTTTCTCAACAAGCTTCTTTCCAAATTCATGTTTGGAACCCTCATGAAAACATTGAACAAACTTTGACAAGCCACCACATTGTGAGCACTTCGCATTTAAACAATCATTTCTATAGAAAAGGCAACCATCATCTCTAGAACATAAAAATAGATCTAGCAAGTCCCTTGATTATTTTAGAAGATGCATTTCACCACACTCCTGCAAAATTTCATTAGTATGTAAAGTAGAACGGGTATAGCATAATAGTTCATGGTACATTGAAAACTCCACATGGTATTTGCAACAACAAGTATTACAAATTTTAAGAGGCACACAATAAAATGGCTTCAAACCTTCAAAAGTCCTTTGTGATATTTCCATATTTGGATGTGTTTCAACAATTTTTTTGAACAACATTGTTTGGCTTGATTCCAAGAAATGTTTAGTATGTGATGTACAGTCTTGATTGTCAATTCTTAACTTTAAAAAATCCTTTGCATTGGGTGATACTCTAGAGTTATCATGCCAAAATTGTTGAATTGTCTACTTTACATTATCGGTTAGCTTCTTATCAACACGTGGAAGCCTCCCGACAAAAGCCCATGTATCATTTTGAAGAGGATCATCTATTCTTTCTATTCTTGCAAGTTCTCTATCCAAATTTTTATGATTTATGTCAAAATCAATACAAGTTTGTCTCATAAAGCGATCCTTTTTCAATTGATGGCTTACTAGGGCGGTTGTAATCACTCTCCGAGCAACTCTCGTATCTTTTTCCTTGTTATTTTTTAAAATAGACTTGAGAGCATTAAAAAGATTTTTGACAATAATAGAATTTTTTTCGGTCTTCTTGTTCACACGAATCTTCAATTTGGCTAGCAAAGGTCTCATCTTTTGTATCTTTAGCAATTGTAGAAAAAGTTGGCATTGCTCGATCAATGTCTTATTGCTAAAATATTGGTTGAAAATTTGTGTAGCCCACAACCGAACGGTTCGTGTTGACCTATTTCCTTCAAAATTGTTTATAATGTTCTCATCAATTTCAAGTAACCATTTAGGGGTTCTTGAAGGTCTTGAATTTGGAATATGTCCTTCTTTCACACAAGGTTCTTCATTTCTCATGTAATCTGGTGAAACATAATTTACACTTGGTTCAATATTATGTTCAACATCTTAAATTCCAACATTTTCACCTTGAACATTCTCAATATCAATTACAATAATTTCATTCCCAATTTCAATATCATGTTCAACATCTTCAATTCCAACATTTTCACCTTGAACATTTTCAATATCAATTTCAACATTTTCATTCCCAATTTCAATATCATGTTCAACATTTTCACCTTGAACATATTCAATTTCCTCTTCACTTGAAAGACCAAAGGGCTTAGGTTCACCAATATTTAACATACCTTGTCTTCTCTTCCTATGACCTTCTCTATCTCTTTGTCTATATGCTTCAATTTGTTCTTTTGTAAGCTTTCTCTTACATTTTGCTTCTTACGACTGCTGCTCCCCATTATACCTCATAAAAGATACTAAAAAAATGATTGCTTATGACAAATTTGAGTAGAAGATGCTCCAAAAAGTTTATCTTTGTCTCTTCCTATCTGAAATCATGCTTTTTTCACCTGCAAAGCCTACAAACATAATGTAGGGTCCATTGGGATGCCCAAAACGGCCCACATGGGGTTTTTCTATGGCCCACAAATCAGATAAAATATGATATCTGATTTGAAAAACATTTTAATATGTAATGTAATGGTAAGATTTTGGTGTTATAAATCAGATATCCAATTTTTGCACACATAGACCCAAGATTAATTAGGAGGTGGAGGATGGTCAAGAGAGAGAGGGAAAGGGAGAGACAAAGAGAGAGAGGGAAAGGGAGAGACAGAGAGGGGTAAAGGGAAAGGGAGAGACAAAGACAGAGAGAGGGGGAGAGAGAGAGAGAATTAGGAGGGGGAAGGGAGAGGGTA
>VDFB02047230.1:282947306-283030965 GCA_007258455.2 Sequoia sempervirens | reverse complement strand
GGGGAGAGAGATAGAGGGAGACAATGAAAGAGAGAGAGGGAGGGAGTGGGAGAGAGATAGAGGGTAGAGGGGAGAGAGATATAAGTGATTGGGTGAGAGACTTGGGAGAGAGAGAGAGAGAGGGAAAGAGATAATATTTAAATATTTTATATATTAGTAATATTAATTAGTTATATAATATTTTATATATTAGTAATATATATATATACATTAACTAAAATATAGAAATAATATTTAAAAATTATAAATAATAATATAATATATTATATATTATACATAATTACGTAAGAGATTATCATAAATTGTATATTATATATTAAATTATAAACTATATTGTATATTCTAAACTAGATATATTAAAATAAACTCTAAACTATTTATTGCATTTTTTAAATCATATATTATAAACTATATTACATTTTTTAAAATCATATATAAAATATATCCGATATTTGATTAGATCGGATATTCGATTCAAATCGGATATTTGATATTTCTAACACAAACCTTACTGCCTAGGGGTTAGCCTCAGGCTTGCTTTGGAATTTGGCTAGGACATGCCAATCCTAAGAAGTCAACACAAATTACATGTTTAACAGCTTACCTTGCTTTTCTCTACTTCGCCCATGTGGCTAACGACATTTTTTTTACCCAAAATTGATGAAACGAAAAGGGTTTCTAAAGGAGATTCTCATATTTCCACCAATATAAATTATGCTTTACTTTGAATTTAATAAATAATTATTATTCATTTTCTATTTGAATTATGACTAAAGTCCTGATTGATATGTTGATTGAAAAACAACTATAGCTTTCAAACTGTATCACATTTTTTGAACCCAAAACATGTGTCACATTCTATGATTTGCATACTATAGGATTAAAAAAAAGAATGAAGTTTTGACCAAGTTAAGGTGGTCAGACATACGAGTTTTTATATTTTTTAAAAGTTGTAATAAAAAATCATAATTAATTGTTTTAGTGGAAAAAAATTATTAAAAATGTATCACAGCCGGAACATGAGTCTCTGCCCCTTATCTAAAATCTTATAAAAATATTATCATTTTATTGTGGTTAGAATTGAGTGAACCAGACTTTTGCTAACTTATTTTTCCCTAAAATTTAAGTACCTCTTTGCATTGAAATTTCAAATTTTCACAAATAGATTTTTAAAAAAAAATAAACCTAGTAGTTTAGAAGCTACATTCAATTTGCTACAGATTCTATTCTTACATATTTTTGAAATAATATAGATAACTTATTCAAATTTTTACGTCAAGTTGCCTAACTCTGATTTTTTTGAATTTTCATCACCACTTAAGGGCCTATTTTTTCCATGATGATCTTGCACATACCCTATTTGCTTTCCTTTAGTCATTTGAATCATGGGTAGGTTATTTAGAAAATCTTACACCTTACCTCCTATTAGAACCCTTGATCCTACTAAGCCTTTACCTCTGAACTATAATTCTAATGCCTTTTGCCATTGTCACTAACAAATGGACATGATACAGAACATTGTAAGCATCTTAAACACATCGTGCAAGACCTCATTGATTCTAATCACACCCAGATTAGTGGTGTTAATTATCAAGGAAATAAGTCTATTTCCCTACCCAACCAAAATTTGCAAATCTTTACCAATCCTATGTCAAATCATAAAATCTCATTTGTTAAAGCTAGTGACACCAAGAGTGATGAATGTTGACATGACTAATGATAATATTAGTAATAATAAATATGATACTCCGATCAGATACATTGACATTCAACCTTGTAAGAGCCAAAAAGAATTCTTTTGACATTGTTTTCTCACCAAATGACATAATCAGACATGCACCCAATGGTCCTCTTTACATTGCTGGAAGAATAAATGACAAGCCTACTAATGGGATATTAATTGACCCCGTGTGTGTAGAGAATGTGATCACTAAGGAATTCTTATTTTTGCATGAACTTTATCAAGACTCTTATGAAAAATTGAAAGCATGGATCAAAACACATAATGGTTTTGCTTACCCTATGATAGGTTTGATCACTCTTCCTTTAAAAGTTGGACCGGAACAATTGAATGTCTCATTCTCCATCATCCCATCATCAGAACAATTTTGTGTGAAGCTTAATTATCCATTGGTATGCTTCATGAATGTTGTCCCATCGTTAGTGCATAAATGCTTAAATTTTCCATTTGGCAATGGCATCTTTACTATGCATCATAGTGGCTTTAATCTCGTGTCTTCCCATGGGGATTTCTCATTGGATTTATTTTGGCCCAAACTTATGGAACTTATTAATCCTCATGAGGACTTATTTTTTAAATCTTATAAAAAATTCAAGGAAAAATGCATAGTAGAATTATCTCTTAGCAACATACCTCAACCCATGATTGAGTCTCCTACATTGATGAAGCATGATTGAACCAAAAGTCCTTCCAAGTAACCAATACAAATCAACCATGAGCTTAGATGATAACAACCATGATGATCCTCCTATAAAGAGTGACTCACCATGTGTTGAACTTGGTGATGCTCCTAGTATGGCACTTGTCATTGTCCCTTTGGCTAGTTGTTCGCCTTTTGCCTATGATGAACAAGATTTGGATGTGGATGACCTTCTATAGGTTGACTCACATGTGCCATACTAGTCTTTTATTTGTCTTCTTTTCATGTTCTTTGTGTGATTGCATGTGTGTAATGTGATCCCTTGTGTCATGTTGCTTGGTGTGTCTTTATGTTTGTCAGCCTAATTTGAATGACTTGTGTCACTCTGTTGGTGCAAGGATACAAAGGAAGTGAATCTGTTGTGAAATTCTTCTATTTGTATCTTCATTATTCTATTTGTCATAAACCTTTATTTTTATCTTGTCTTGAGTTTTCCTTTTGGAGATGATGCAAGGAATTGAGACCTTTAGGTCTCTTTCATATTGACCCAAAATATTTTCTTTGTTTTCACTTTCTATGTGTCATTCTTCCTTTGTGCTCATCATTCCATGAGTTATTTGGGGAATGATGATGATTTCGAGCTCTATTATACCATTCTAGGAAAGACATAACATTGACCCCAAATCCGTGGATCCCTTATGTGTTATCTTAGGATTGCATATGGGGGTAACCTCCTTTCCATAATGTAGCTCTATTTTGGAAACATATTTTTTACATAGGGCTTTCCAAATAAGCTCTCATGTATTGGTCTTTATCATTCTCTACTTTAAAGTAATTACTCATTGTATGGTGTTTAGCAATTTCTTTAAAGTGGGGACATATGTATCCCCACTCATTGTTTGCATAGTCCCTTCAAAGTGTGGTCTTCTTACTTTCATGTGATGTTCCTTCTTAGTGGTGACATTTGGTTTGATGTTCTTTAAGAGCGTGACCTTTCTTGGCACATAGCATTCCTCTTAGTGGTAGTGTTATGGCTTGCATTCCCTAAGGGGTGAATCTTTTATCCTTGACTAGTCCTCTCTTGGTGACATTAAGCGTGATGTTCCCTAAGGTGTAACCTTTCATGAACTAAGAAAAACCCCTTTGAATATCCTATCCTATTGCATTTACAACATTGTCATGGCCACCAAGCATAACACAACTTGCATGCTAGTGGTGCCTTTTTTTTTCATGTTTGTCTAGCATAATGCAACTTGCTATCCGTGTGGAGCCTTTGACCATTTTTGTGTGGCACCTTATCAAATTTATCAAGAGGTATAGCTTTTGGTATAGTCGACGTATGGGAGCCTGTAGACCTAGCATGACTTTCCCATCAGCCACCCTTTTTGTGGGTACATACCAACCTAGTGTGTGTTTCTCACTTTCTTGGGGCTCACCTAGTGGACATCGGATTTCAGTAGCCCTCGTGAATATATTTTTTTCACATAGTGGACAACGAGGTTTCACTTGTGAACAAATTTTATGGACAACATCACAACCATGGCTAGTCCTTTTCTTTTTTTTTGTATTAATTTTGACATTGTATGATTGTGCATCTTGTGTTTCTACTACGGGCATGTGTCTCTCTGTGCCTTAGATCTTGGGGGCTTGATCATCCTCCTTGATCTTTGTCATCTTATCTTTCCAACACTTGTACAATTAGACCTCTCTTGACTTATTTGTCTACTTTAGTGTGAGTTTGAGTGCAAGTTCATACTCTCACTAAATTAGGGGCTAAATTTAGTGTTGAAAATGTACACCTTTACATTTTCACACTATGTTTGCATCCCCTTAATTAGTTGGACTTAATTAATCCTTTGATTGGCCCAATTATGCATTCACAAGCCTAATTAATTTTTTTTTCTAAAAGGGAAACCCACATTTAATCATTGCCTACACCTAATTACACATCTTGGAAAATGTGTCCTAGGTTTAGGGCCTAGGACCCATTCGCCCAAGGGTGAATGGGTCCTCCTTAAGTCTTGGATCCCATTTTTTAATGTCTTTTTGGTGGAATTTTAATGATAATTCAAATTTCAAAGCTTGTATTGTGGTGTTTAATTGCCTGGTAATTAAGAAAACACCTTTAAATACAAGGTCTTTTTATCAATTCAAACCTAGAGGGAAGCAAGAAGTGGCATAATTCAAATTTCACAAGAGAAAATATTATTTTCAAGAGCATTGAAGAGCATATTTATCATTCATTTATTGTAGCTTCAAATTCCTATCATGATGTCAAGATTTATGCGTGTTCATGCATGTTGTTGGAGCTAACATTGTGATGTAGGTTTCAAGTTTCAAGCAATAATTCAATTGTCAAGATATATCAAGAAATCAAGTCATTTCATGTAAGATCCAATCCTTAGAGAGATTTGTTAGACTTCAGTCCTCTAAGGGAAGCCATTAAAGGGTTTGGTGAGGTGTAACAAGCTTTGTTCATTCATCAATTCCTTCATTTTATCATTATTTCATTATCAAGGTTTAACTACCAAGTTCTAGGGTTTGACCAAGGAAAACCCTTATCCACCAAAAACAAAACAAAAATCTATCTCTTTGTATGTGAAAATTTTCAAGTGAAGAAGGATTAAAATTGATCAAAAGTGCAATTTTGCAAAGTTGTCAAAGTTGCCACCAAAGTTGTCAAGACACAGAAACTCACCTACAAGTTTTATTTCTAGATTTTTGATAGTGAAACCAAGTGGCATCAAAATCTTAGATCTGGGATTTGAGGACTACAAAAATAATTTTTAGACCCCTATATAGAGACCCATTCACCCCTGAGCGAATATGTCTAAAACCCACTTTTGGAGCTAGGTAAACACCATCCTAAACTTCTCAAATTTGTTGGTTAATTGTTGTTTTTGATAGGGTTATCATAATACTTCATATTCCAAGTGTTATATCTCATAGGTTTGATAGTTAAAACACTTTTATCTTTCTCCCAACACTACTTTTTAGTCATTTTTGTCATAAGGAAGCCAAGGCAGCATAGCATCCAAAACCTAGGGTTGACTCACCTTAAGGGTTGTAAGTCAATTATAATCACTTGTGGAACTATCCCTCTTTCTAATGAACAAGGTAAAGGTAGATTTTTGATTAGACATACTCCCCTTATCACATCATTCCCACTTTTAGGGGAAGGATTGCTCATTTATTTCATTTCAAAATTCAATCAAATAAATAAAATTATTTAACAGGGGTAGAGGCCTAGCTCGATTGGCTAAAGCATCATGTTGCAGGAAAGAGGTCACGAGGTCTAGTCTCCCCTCGCCCTCGTGGTACCAAAGGGTGTTTCGTGCCATCATCTTCGGTCACATGAAATTTTTTTACCAAGCGCATTGCAATTTATAGGGGCTTCCTGATTCCTGTAGTCTAAAAATAAAATAAAAATAAAAAATTATTTAATCAAGGTGAAAAGAGGGAAATTGAATTTTAATTAAAAAATTCAAAATTATTTAAAGGGAAATGATGAAAACTGATGAATTAATCAAATAACATTAATTATTTAATTAATAGAGGAAAATAGTGAATTTAATCAAATAATTGGAAATTATTTAATTAAATTTGAGGAATTAGGAGATAATGAGGAAAATGGTGTTAATTATGAAAATTCGAATGTGTGATGCATTCAAACAATTTTAGGTGTCTACACTACTAACATTTGTTTGTTTGTGGTGTGTGTTTGCACTAACAACATTTTACAGGTCATACGCTACCCAAAGATTTGAATGAAACTACTAACATTTGTCTTGTAGCCTCGCGATCAAAGATATTTAGTTTTTCACTAAATTAGGAACTAAAGTAGATTAAAGGGTCAATTAATTTACTCGCTTTGTTAGAGGTATAACCTTGGTGTATGATCTCTCTTCACACCATGTGGTGATCTTGGAGATCAAAAACCTTGATTTGACCCAAGTCTTGTTTTGTTAATCCTAAGGCTTACTAGTTTGTGTGTATGCTCTTCCCTTACACTTAGTGCAATCTTGGGTGATCAAAAACACCTAATATAGTCTTTCCCTTTAGGAGGTTTACTTAAGGATTTCATCACCCCAAGGGATGACCTCAACCATGTGTTATTGGTAAGGCATAAAAATGGGGGAGAATGAATGTTGTACCCCAATCTAGTCATATCGTGTATACTGAAGCTCTGATATTTGGGTGATTCCAAATTAAGAGTGCAGTGTTGGTCTGAGCGACTTAACTAATTTTCCTGACCCACACTTATCATGGGATTGTGTTCATGGTTGCACCTCACATACCCTCCTGGTATTTAGTGGACTCCTCTAGAAGCTTGTAAAGCCTAGATAAGACCTTCGGTTGTTGCTTGGTGTAGTGCAGGATATAATATCTATATCTATATCATAAGAATAAGCAAACCCTAAGTTCAGTGCATAAACCTAGGATTGATTTTAGCTCCTTTTCAAAGGTACATTAGAATGCAAATCAACGAGGTGAATAGATTGACTTTCAACCATAAAGGTGAGCCAATAAAACCTGGATCTACATTCTTGGGGCCTTGAATGTGGATTAGAAATGATTTGATATGATTAACCTAATTAGACTATATGATCTAATATGTACAATGCAAGATCCTGATAATGTACATACTGAAATAGCAATTTACAAGTAGATCTAGGAAATGCAGAGGACTGTGTACCTACACATAAAATTTGGATCTGAGTTTTGTAGCAAGACTAGGTCATCCTTGGGTGAATTGGTCTTTATATGGCACTTCTGCTCTATTTTTGAGGTCCTCTTATGTCAGATATGAGCTTCAAATTCCCACTTGCAAATTGTTAGAACACTATCGAATATTCTATAATTGATTTTTTGTGAGTTGATAATATGTAGGGCTTCAAACACAATAATGGATAGTTTTTCTTCACACTTCCTTCAATCCTCTTCAACCTGAGATCTACACATTCACATAAAGAAGATGTGTTGTGCCATTGTAGGAGATTTCGTTGGTCAAACCCCATGTTAGTGTTTCCACTTCCACAATGACAATGTCAATGATAAAATGAACAAATGAATATGAAGGAATGATGAAATCATGAAGTGCTAAAACTCACCACCCTTCAATGGATTCCTTGAAGAGCTGAAGTCATGCACATCACCTCAAGGTCTTGATCTTGCTTGCTTGAATGCTTAGGAGACCTACAAAAGTGTTAGCTTCATAAAATAATAACATGACAACATGAACTCACATACACTGTGACATGATGCTCGGATCTTGAATTTCTTCAATAATACTCTAAAATGCTACTCTTTTCTTGCTCTTGAATGCTCTTAATGTTCACCTCTTTCTAGATGGGTTTGAAATGATGTGATAACTAGGTATTTATTCTAATTTCGTGATAATTAAATCCTGATAGACAACATTTGAAATTTAAATTTTGAATGTTAAGATGGCCATTTTGACATGCCCAAAATTGGGTATGGGCTAAGAAGGGGGACCCATATACCCAAGGGAATATGGGTCCTAGCCTTGATTTCCAAGAAATTAAGTGTCAAGGGAAACATATGAGTTGGATGCATTTATTCAATGATTGCAATTTATTAAAAAGTGGTACAAATGGGATATGGAATTCATAATTTTAAGAAATTAGGGACTCAATTAGGCTCAATAATTTAGGGAGAGAAAAACATAGTGTGAAATTGTCATGGGTGACAATTTACGATTCTAAATTTATCCCCCACTTTAGTGAGAGTATGAACTTACTCTCAAACTCACACTAAAGTAGAAAATATATGTCAAAAGGTGTCCAAATGTTGAAGAGATAGGATAACAATGAATCTTTTGAAAATGGAGGTAATTATGTAGCTTTAAAACTTGTAAAACTATGAGATTGTAGATATAATTAAGTGTTCTTTGTTACAAATTCTTTGCAGATGATTATCTTTTTAGAATCATTTTACCAATTGTAGAAGTAGACAGAAGATTGTAGAAGAATAAGACAAGAAGATAGAAGTGACATAATATATATCGTGGAGAAACCCTTTTGAGAAAAAACTCCACCACTAGAATCAATAATGCTTGTATTATTTAACCTTAAATAAGATTACAATAATTCTGTATCAATCCTTGCTTGAGATGCTTCTTTTTCCTTCAACAATTCTTCTTCACAGCCTGCAATAAACTCTGATAGAACTCTCTTCAACTTGCTGCAATTAATAGACAATTATGAACATTGTAAACTCCAAAGAGTTGATAATTACAAGAGGATAAAGGTCCTCACAAATATCTACACCATTCTTGTGCAAGTAGAGTTCTTCCATGAAAAACAATGTCAAACCAAGTCCTTTATCAATTTGGGCATCCCAAACTAAAGACTTAACTCAACGTTGATTACAAAGATATCTTGTAAGCTTCTCCTCAAAGTTGGCGCCCAAGAATGGGCCCACTTAACTCAGCCTTGTAAATATCTTCTCATGCAAAAGGTGTTAACTCCAAGATGTCAACTTGGGTGCCCAAGGTGGGTCCAAGTCAATCTTTGTTAACTAAAATATATCTCCATTAATTCATGCAAACATGATGCATGATTGATCATCCCCACTTAACTGAATGTATCACCTATTATCTATCATGCAACTCAAGTCATTAGTCATGCATTCCAAGTCAACTAAAGTCAACTAGCATTCAACTGAAACTAACTACATGCAACTGAAGATAACTAAACTAAACTAAATTGAACTAAACTGATACTAAACTAAACTAAACCGATACTAAACTTAACTAAACTAAACTCCATGCATGTAAACATCAATCCCTAACTTCTAGGATCTTTACATGCATTACTGAAGTGTTATCTTTTCTCCAAACAATTAACTTAACTCAAGGTAGGTTCCACCTACCATGTGGGTGCCCCATGTTCTCCTATTTTGTAGGAGCTCTTATTGGGAATCTCCACATGTTCCTATCATTTAGAATTAATTGCAAATGTATATTTACATGTTCATTTCATTCAAATTTAATCTCTTTCTAATCCTAGTGTTGGGGAACACTTTCCAAGGACTTAGGAGATACATGAAATAACATTTAGGATTGTAATTAAATGGCATCCTATTTACAACATTCTCTCACTTGACATTATACATTGCCAAGGAATCATTATTATAAATAAGTACAAGACTCAAGGCCAATGGCCTTCCTGCACCAAGAGAACTTATTTGTAAGAACTGGTTTCGTAAGATAATTTATAGCATTGATCAAAATTTCAACTTTCTCAATCAATACCTTCCCACTCTCAACCATTTCTCACACAAAGTGATACTGAACATCAACATGCTTAGTATGAGCATGATACATAGGATTTTTGGCTAAACAAATAGCATTCTGACTATCACATTCAAGTCTAATTTGCTTGCAATTAAAACCACTACCTTTCCCAAGTCTTTGTAACCAAATTGCCTCTTTAGAGGCATGTGAAACCACCGAGTGTGTTGAACTCACATCCAACCAAGGTGTAGGCTCCTCATACTTCTTGTTGAAATCTCATCAAGAGTAACCATCTCAACACATGTCTCTATCCATAAGAGAACTCAAGCCTCACCTATTTCTCCAAGTATCCATGAGGACCTGTAACCAACCAATCCATGCCAAACTCCAAATGAAACATAGCACTATCATGAAGTAATCAAGAAAATGATTAATGTACCCAATACATAAGAGAACTACTACGATCAATGTCAAAGCTCCAATCATGAATTAGAAACATAAACATGACATTCATGATCTAACCATCTCCTCCAAGGAGATCACATGCATCATAACATACATAAGCATCCTAGTCTCAAGAGAACAAGTACCATGCCAAACTATAAATGCAACAAGAGTAAACCATGACATAATAGAAACCACTCTAAACCAGGAAAACATATCCCCAATCACATGAAGATAACCATACCAATGATGCATCCACGTCACTGCCAACAACTCCCACTAAATCGTGGTACGAGCTACACATGGCATCATGAATACCATCCTCTTCATGAAGATCACTCTGAAATATCAAGAAAAGAGTCATCACTAATATTTTTACATGAAATGATCAATGCATCATTACCGTCATCTGAGGATTTCTCTGTAGAAGAATCAAAACTCTTTTTCTAGTTCTTACAATCCTTCTTCACATGTCCCAGTTTCCCATAGTTCCAACACTTTACCTTACTCTTACCAGGGGTTTTAGACCATCCTTTGGACTTGCCCTTTCCTTCCTTGTCTCCCTTTGGCTCCTTTTTCTCAGGCCTACCTCTTACAAACAAGGCATCTTGGATTCCCATTTTAGACTTCCTCCTCATCTCCTCTCATAGGAGAGTGGGAATTATATTGTCCATCTTAGGATCTGCACCACTACCACTAATAGCAACAATTACATTTTCCCAAGATTTTGGTAAAGAACAAAGAAACAAAATGCATTTATCTTCATCTTCTAGCTTTACATCTACAGATGCTAACTGACTTAGAATCAAATTAAAAGCATTCAAATTATTTGCAATAGAATCACCATCTTTCATCTTTAAAGAATACAACTGTCTTTTCAGATACAACTTCTTAGTAATACTTTTGGTTTGATAGATATCACCTATTCTCTTCCATAGTTTATATGCAGTAGTTTCATCTAAAACATTCAAGAGAACAACATCAGCAAGACATAATCTTATGGTTCCTCTTACCTTCTTATCAAGCTTAGCCCAATCCTCATCTGACATCGTTGTAGGTGAATTTGTCTCATTACCAACAGTTAACCATTGATCTCTCTCTCTTCAAGGAGGAGATCCTCCATTTTTAGTTTCCACATCTCATAATTAGATCCATTGAATCTTTCAGTATTTAAACAAGAATCAGAAATCAATGTAACACACTTATTTTACAAAATCACCAATAACACAATAGTAAAAGCTCCCACTACAACCAAAAAACCTTCAAAATTTTAAGAGAAAAGCATCCCAAACTCTACCCAACTGTTAGCTCTGATACAAAATGTTGAAAATGGAGGTAATTGTGTAACTTTAAAACTTGTAAAACTATGAGATTTTAGATCTAATTAAGTGATCTTTGTTACAAATTCTTTGTAGATGATTATCTATTTAGATTCATTTTACCAATTGTAGTAGACAAAAGATTGTAGAAGAATAAGACCAGAAGATAGAAGTGACACAACATATACCGTGGAGAAACCCTTTCAAGAAAAAACTCCACCACCAGAAATGATAGTGCTTGTATTATTTAACCTTAAAATAAGATTACAAATTTTTTGTATCAATCATTGCTTGAGATGCTTCTTTTTCCTTCAACAATTCTTCTTCACAACCTGCAATAAACTCTTAGAGAACTCTCTTCAACTTGCTACAATTAATAGACAATTATGAACATTGTAAACTCCAAAGAGTTGACAATTACAAGAGGATAAAGGTCCTCACAAATATCTATTCCATTCTTGTGCAAATAGAATTCTTCCATGAAAAACAATGTCAAACGAAGTCCATCAATTTGGGTGTCCCAAACTAAAGACTTTGTTGGATCTCAGTTGTGTTTACAGTTTGTCCTTGATGAAAAAATACCTTTCAGATGGTTCTCCTTGCATACCACAGTGTATTTCATTTGATTACATTCTTTGAACTCACATTTTTGAAGGCTTACTCATATTGGCGTGAGAATGCTAAGGTCTCCCCGATCCATTTTGAAATGTTTGTGTTTCCTATCGGCAAGACATTTCTGATGTCATGTCAATTGGATTTTTTCATTCAGGTAGGCAACTTTCGGCAAGACTTCTTTTTTGTTTCAGCAACAGAAAGTGATCTCTATCGGCATATGTTATTCTGTCGGTATGTGGTCTCAACGAAATTGGTATGTCACACTGATCAGAGATTAAATGGAAACACATCGGCAAGAGCTTTAGGCTTCGGTGAAGGGTCATAACGGATGTGCAATGTCACACTGACCGCCGTTGGAGAATTGCATATCGGCAGGATTTTCTGGAAGTCTTAGCGAACAGGTGAGTTTTTGAGATGTTTCGGTATGACTGAAACGATCTACAAGATGTCTCCCCGATAGTTTGAAGTTACAACGAATTTTTGAATGACTTCTTTCAAATTTCTCATCGATGAGAAATGTTCTCTTCGGAATAGGTCTTCCCGAGAGCGATATGTTACGGCGACAATGTGTATCAAGTGACTTTCAGCAAAACATTATGAAATCTACAAGAGGTCTCTCCGATATCGTTTGGTCACAGCGATAGTGAATGAAACAAAAGTAAATCTCGGTGAGAACTTTCCTTATGTCTCAGTGAATGAATAATACACTAAGGAATCCCATCGATGAGACATGATGTATTCATTATGTCTTCTCCCCGACTCCGATGTGTCACAGCGAAAGCGAATTGAACCAAAGGGACGACTAACGATTGAATTAGGGTTGAACGTCTGGCATTAAAGTTGCCTTTGACATACTGTTACATCGATTGAAAAGAATGTTAGGGTAAAATTTTTGAGTTTATTCTTTTAGCTGGGTATCGAACCCTAGCCTGGCCACCATCATGAGAGTTTAAGTATCAATTGTTGCTGGTTGTAACGGCTTTATCTATGGCATATGGAAGCTTTATTTGGTACATTTTTGGCTGGAAGCTCGACAGTAATTGATGGAGCCATGGGAGTTATAGATTTGTCTATGGTGGGCAGTTGTGTTTTTTTTAAGCAGTGAAATGATCACATACATTTTAGTTTTGTTGAGGTCGGCTCTTAGCTGGGTGAAACAGCTCTTGTATTGGGAAATCAATTTCACCTCAACTAATAATCTTGCTAGGTACAAGATGAAGATTTATATTTTAAATAGCTTTGTTAACTTTAGTCTGAATCTTCTCAGGTTGGTTGTTCAACCGTTACTTCTGAAGATAGTTACTTTTCTAGCATTTAAATCAAAAAGATGTATAAATAGAAGCAGAAAACTATGTTTTCTGTTCGGTTGTTGTAATTCTGAGATTATCATTTCTTGGCTGTATGAAAATGTATGGATAAAACTCTGCAATAAAATCTGAATAACAAGATGTAGAGAGATTGTAAATTTCTTCTCTATATAGTATTTTAGGGATTCAATTATTGAATCTTTAAGGTATTATGTAGATGAGAAAACAGAGAAACATGTGCTTAACTGAAAACAGAGAAATCCTCTGAGTTATTATTGTTGTTCAAATCATAATTTGAGGGGTTGGTACTCCTTGAGATAGATATCTCTAAACGAGGGGTTGGTGCTCCTTGAGTGGGTGCTCAAAAATCAGCCTATAAGGCATTGTGAATAGTTGTTTAAAAGATTAGCCTAGAAGGCATTTCGGGAGTGGTTTTTATACCCCGGGAGGGTTTTCCACTTGGCAAATTTTTTTTGTGTCTCTTTGTTCTTCTATGTTCTCACAGCTTTACTATGTTGTTGTTTCAGTTCACTATTGGGATTATTAATTTTCTCAATTCTTTTTATAAATGATTACATTCAACTCATGAATGCATTAATCAGAGTAATATTGAGATCAAATCTGAGCTATGTTTTTGATTTTGTGAAAATTGGTCAAATCTGTTAAGTCACTGATTCACCCCCCCTCTCAGTGTCATTTTAACTCCAACAGACTTCACTCAACGTTGATTATGAAGATATCTTGTAAGCTTCTCCTCAAAGTTGGCACCCAAGAATGGGCCCACTTAACTCACCCTTGTAAATATCTTCTCATGCAAAAGGTGTTAACTCCAAGATGCCAACTTGGGTGCCCAATGTGGGCCCAAGTCAATCTTTGTTAACAAAAACATATCTCTCCATCAATTCATGCAAACATGATGCATGATTGATCATCCCCACTTAACTGAATGTATCGCCTGTTATCTGTCATGCAACTCAAGTCATTAGTCATGCATTCCAAGTCAATTGAAGTTAACTAGCATTCAACTGAAACTAACTACATGCAACTAAAGATAACTGAACTAAACTAAACTAAACTAATACTGAACTAAACTAAACTCCATGCATGTAAACATCAATCCCTAACTTCTAGGATCTTTGCATGCATTACTAAAGTGTTATCTTTTCTCCAAATAGTTAACTTAACTCAAGGTGGGTTCCACTTTCCATGTGGGCGCCACATGTGCTCCTATTTTGTAGGAGCTCTTCTTGGGTGTCCCCACATGTTCCTATCATTTAGAATTAATTATAAATGTCGATTTACATGTTCATTTCATTTGAATTTAATCTCTTTCTAATCCTAGTGTTGGGGAACACTTTCCAAGGACTTAGGAGATACATGAAATAATGTTTAGGATTGCAATTAAATGGCATCTTATTTCCAATAGAATCTACGAAGATGACTAAGCCCTCAAGATCCAATATCCCATGGCAAGCCAACATAAGCACAAAGGAACATGCACATGTATGATATGCAACAATACAACATACACAAACATACATGTCAAAAAACACGAAGCATGCACAATGAGAACACATAGCATGATGGAACATAAAGATGATGAAATAAAAACAAAAAAAATGTAAACATGAAGAAGACACACAAAATACATACAAAAAACACAAGGTTAGTACTAAAAAGATTTGAGTCAATAAGGCAAAGAGATCTCAATCTTAAATTGTCTCAAATATCAAATGTCATCCATTGAATGTGTTTTCAAGATAAAATTATGCTCTCACAAGGATTTAAATCACTTAAGAACACATGGCTCCATTGGAAATCATGTTGTGTTATGTTAGGTGGCCATGTTAAAAATGGGTGCTCATGTTCATGACCCAAAAAGCTCCATTATGCTAAATCCATGAACTATCTTGCAAAAACTCACCTCCGAGGGTGCAAAAAAACTCACCATAGGGGGTGCATAAAGTTTAATATCTTGGGGGACAAATTAATAACCAGGCCTCAAGGGGCATTAAAAACAACCCCATCACTAAAAGGGGTTATGTTAATAGGTCAAACATCATAAGAAGAAATGGATAAGGGTAATATATTCCCCCTCTTAAAATATCAACATACTTGCTATGTTGGTATTTTAAGGAAAAAGAGGGGAAAAGGGTGATGAGGATAATTATTAGCTAGTTTGCTATTATTTAGTGCATACTTGTAGACATTTCTAGATACTCATTTCATATATATTCTTGAACTTTACTATCTTTTTATGATCATCATGCAACTTTAACTTGGTTTTAGTATATGGAAATATGATTATGGTATGTTAGTAATTGTATGGTTAAAATGTGTGAATATGTATGAAATGAAGTGTAGATCTATGTTTAAATTATGGTTATTAGTATTGTGTATATGTTTAGGTGAACTAACTCTTTTCAGCCAAAAAGCCAAACCAAGTAGACTGTAGCCCACAACAACTAAGGAGTGTAGCTCACAGCCAAAGGATTTCAGACAACGATGTAGGGGGAGTTCTAGAATAAGAACACAATAGTTGCAAAATTGGAGGAATTCATTAATGAGGATGATTATGAGTCACCGTGTCATTTAATAAGACTACTCAAGGAGAGGAAATATGCTATGATCAGGAATCTAACGTGACTATTTCCACAATCCATGTTTTTTTTTACCATTGTAGCAAAGTTGCAGTCCTAATCAACTTCTTCTACCTTTTCAGTTATGTTTTTAGTTATGCAAACTTTGTCACACTCTATTTCTTAGGGGAGTGGTGATTTGTATTTAGATTTCCATTTTGAGTTAGATTGTTTCAATAAAACTCCCTTGAACCTATATATCTAGCTCGATGGTTGTGGAGAATAACTAGCATAATAGATATAGCAATTAGATATGTTTAGATAGTTTTCTTCTATTTACATAGATAATACTTGTTTCTAGTTATGTTTTTATAAATAAGATATCTCTGAAGATTCTTATTGGATTGTGAAATCTCATTTTAGGCAATGAAGAGGTTTTCATTTTACCATTATGATTAATTGATTTGAGAAGGTAGATTTGAGTTTATCCTCTGGAGATAATCACTTGAGCAATGGCCACTCAAGGTAACTGTTCCCCATATTTATTTCTATTGTTATAGTAGTTACCTTCATTATTACATTTGTCTTAATCAAATTCTTCATGTTGTGAATGTGAATAAAATCATGAATAAGATCTTGTCTTATATTTCATGCTTTATTTATCTCAATGCATTATCCGCTGGAGTTCAAGTCAAGTTAACAGAAAATTAGTTAGTTATAGAGTTTAGTTTTGACAGTGAACTAGTCACAATCTTTAGCTGTGAGTACCCGTAGCAATAGTTTCATATTCAAATTTTTTTACTGTTATGTAGTTTATGTTTTCCCACATGTGTAAACACCTATATTAGGAATATATAAGTAGTATAGAGTCTTTGGATGCACATACAATGCCAAAATCATCACAAGCCTATGTTAGCCCTGGTTGAAATTAAATGGAGACTTTATAAGGGTTTAGTGGACTATTCAAATAGGTACCACCTTTGAATTGTGTGAATATCACCAAGTTTACTAAATATTAGTAGGGCCATATATTTTTGGAACTGTTGTCAAGGATGGTGCTACATTTAAAGATTCATCTATGTTATTTCAAGATTTCTTAGTTTAGCATTTTGTTTACAGTATTATAACAATTAGGTTTTAATCCATCAATACTAGAATATTTTACTAACATTATACAGGAGTAGGTGACAAAAAAAATCATAAGTTTTATATGTGGAGGTAGTGAGATGCTTTGGGAATCTTTATCCCCTCAACACACAAAGCTAAAGAGGATATTGGTGATCGTAGTGACTAGAGCGAGAGTATTCTCGAAGAACTTTCCTTTTCACTAACAACCATTGTAAATACAAAGGAGACCTTCCAAACCATGGTTGATGCAGTGGTGGATGACCCACCTGAACATGTAATTTTTGAGTTCCCCATTGCCAACCAAGAGAGGGAAATTGTCTTGAAGAACATACCTCCTTTAGCATTGTCTATCTTCTATGGTTTGGTTATTGAGGATCCAAATACCTTCTTGTTTGAGTTTGATGTCCTATGTAGAAGTTATGATTACACAACAGGATGCACACAGGATCAAACTATTTTCAACAACCTTGAAGGATGCTACTTTAAGATGGTTTATGGGTTTGGGAAGAGATGCTCCAAATTGGAACACTACAAAGACAAAGTTCTTGGAGAAATACCAGGAATACTATAGAGGAATTGACAGAAGAAGAGATGAAATTTTCAAGATGTCTCAAAAAGAAGATGAACCATTGGAGGAATATGTAGAAAGGTTCCATTTTTGCTTGAAGAAGAATCCACAAAATAGGAATTCAGGAGAATCTTTGAAGTTAGTGATTTTAAGAGGATTCAATGATGATTGCATGGATGCCCTTAATCTTAGTGGGTCAGGAGATGTATCATAATTACCTTTTGAATAAATCTACAAGGTTTGTAGGAACTATTCAAGGACCTTTACTAAAAGGAATAAAAGGGATAGAACATCTTCCATTAGCAAGACATCTAATGGAGTCTCTAGAGTGAAATTGAGTAATCTATTATCAAATGTGAAAGAAGAAATCATAATCCATTTAGCTACCTAATTGGAAACTCTACATATGAAGAAAAAGCAAGAAGAGGCAAAGGAAATCCTTACTGAATACTACCCTAACTGCAAACAGAGAAAACCTAATTGCAAGTGCAAAAGAGTAGCAAGGATTTCAGAGGATAGACCAAGGAAACCAGAATTTCGAGCACTGGAGGGTTAAGATGGACAATTATTCTATATTGCACAAAGAATACCATGGCAACCAACACAAGGTATGCCTCAAGATCCTTTGAATTTCAATACACCATTTCTAGTTAGCAAGAAAAAATTATCTAGTTGGAACCCTTAGCCTTGGGAAAATACACAAAAACAATGGAAAAATCCTCAACCAAATTGGTACTGGAGCAATAACAAAACATGTGGCCACAACTAAACTTTCAAAGATCCAACTACTATCCCCAATGGCCAGCACATAAAAACCAATGGCAACCTTAATGGAAAAAAGGCCAACAATGGAAAAACCAAAATCTGAATTATCAACAAGCACAATAGCAAGCCATCATGCCCAATCCAATAAATCCATCATGTCAACCACCTAGAGCACCTCAACTACCAGTCTAACTTGCACCTAACCCAAATAACAAGCCTATTCAATAGGCCTACACTAACAAGGTTGTTCAATACCCTACTTATGGGGTAGAGGTGAGTGATGTCCACCTCAAATTAGGGAAAACATTGGCGAGGCCATCATCTTATCAAATCACTGAGTTGATAGATTAGGAACCCTCAATAGAGACCTTGGACAACCCACCTATAGAGCCTAAGTCAAATTAGGTCAACCAAACTAATTCAAGTCTGGAGCCTCCATTCCCTGAATAATTAGTTGTTTAAAGACATCAAACCCAAGCTAAATTTGGCCTATTGGGGTAGCTTAAGGATGTGTGTATAAAGATACCCCTCATCTAATCTATCAAGGACATTCCCATTTACACTAAAATTGGGAGAGAACTTTACCTTAAAAATATAGGAAGGAAGAGAAAAGACCCTCAGACTATACATGTCTTAGGGAGACTTGTTGACATTATGTTGGGAAACATAACTATCCCTAGGTATGCAAATCCTAGAAGTTGAATGGTAGATGTTAAGATAAATAACACTTTCATCAAAAATACCTTGATTGACTTGGGGGCAGCCATTAATGTGACAACTAAGGAAACAATGCAAGTATTGCAATTAATAAACCTTAGACCTACACCCACTATTATATAGTTGGAAGATAGGTCAACGGTGAAACCTAAGGACATCATTGAGGACATGGTCATAGCATTGGATTCATGGGAGTACCCTACAGATTTCATGGTATTACAACCAAAGGATAACCTTGCAAGTTATCCCCTTATTCTAGGAAGACCATGGTTAACAATAGTTGATGCATTTATAGGTTGTAGGTCTGAAAATATGATTATCTCAAATGAAAATGTGACCAAGAAGTTGGTCCTTTATCCACCAACCCAACCTCATGCAAACTTAGAGTAGACCATTTGGCCTACCCAGCTAGATGAGGAAGAGCAGTATTATTTTTAGACTCTCATGACTATTGAACATAGCCCCTTGTTTATCAAACAAGATGAGGATGATTTAATAACACATATGATATAGAATAATTGTGGTAGGGACATGTAATATTAGGACTACATGTCATGTCTGCAAGATCCTCTATAGAATATTATACATGTCAGTTCATCAAAGTCAATATCCCAACTTTTCTATTATTTACTACCACAACGTGTTCAAGAGTAGTACTTGACCTTTCATCAGTACAAACAATATCCAAGACATTGGAAATCATACCAGGTAAAATGTTAAATGTTGGCAGTGAATTAACTGTTGAACAGACTTCCTTAACCATTGTGTTGAAGGCACACACAACAACCTTTGTATGGGATTACCATGATAGGAAGGGGATTGATCCAAATTTGTGCATGTACGGTTGAAGGCACACACAACAGCCTTTGCATGGGATTACCATGATAGGAATGGGATTGATCCAAATTTGTGCATGCACGGGATATACATTAATGATGGTTTCAAACCAATCAGACAACCTTAGAGGAGAATGAACCCTATACTAAAAGACATAGTCAAAACTAAATTACAAAAATTGCCAGATGCAATTTTCATTTACCCTATTTCTGACAATCAATGAGTGTCACCTCTAGTTATTGTCCCAAATAAAGGAGGTAAGTGGATAGTATGTGTGGATTATAGAGAATTAAATGTAGCCACTAGAAAAGACCACTTTCCACTACCATTCACTAATCAAGTGCTTGACTCCCTAGCAGGTAAAAAGTACTTCTCTTTTCTAGATGGATTCAATGGCTACAAATAGATTATAATAGCTCTAAAGGACCAGGATAAAACCACCTTTACATTCCCTTAAGGCACATATTCCTATTATGTTCTTCCCTTTGGACTATGTAATGATCCAACCTCTTTCCAAAGTGCAGTGCTGAGTATATTCTCCAATTTTGCACATGACTCCATGGAAATCTACATGGATGATTTTACAACATATGAGAAAAAATATGATGAAGCACATAATAACCTAGTGAAGGTATTAAAGAGGTGTCAAGAACATAATCTATCCCTAAGTCATGAGAAATATTTCATGATGATGACCTAAGGGATTGTGCTAGAAAATTTTGTATCAAGTGAAGGGATTCAAGTGGATCCAAATAAAATTGAGATAATCTCCATACACCCTGTGCCAAAAAAACTAAGAGATGTTAGAAGTTTTCTACGACATGTTGGCTACTATAGAAGATTTATTCAAAACTTTAGCGAAATTGCAGCCCCTTCATTTGTTTTACTCACAAAGGATATATAGTTTGAGTGGACCACACAATGCCAACACTCTTTTGAAGCACTCAAGACAACATTGACCAAAGCACCTATCTTGAGAGGACCAAATTGGAATTTTCCCTTTCACATACACACAGATGCTTCTGAATTTTCTATAGGAGTACTTGGACAAAAGGAAGGTAATAAAGAGTATGCCATTTACTACATTAGCAAGAACCTACAAGGGGAAAAACTCAATTACATGGTCACAGAGAAAGAGATGTTGGAAGTTGTCTATGCAATTAACAAGTTTAGGCACTACAACTTAGGGTATCCAATATTTATCCACACTGATCACACTACAATAAGATATTTAATGAATAAAACTATGGTTTGTGACAGACTTGTCAGATGGTTGTTATTACTACAAGAATTTGACATCACCATAGTGGATAAGCCTGGAAAAGCAAAAGAGGTGGCAAATTTTATGTCTAGATTACTAACTCAGTTAGCAGAAGATGTTGATGATTCTTTCCTAGATGAGCATTTATTTTCTCTAACTTTGCACACACCTTGGTTTGTTGATATTGTCAATTATCTAGTAGCAGGACAAATACCACCTCATTTCTCCCATAGAGAAAAGAGACAATTGGTACACAAAAATTTTCCCTACTCCTGGGTAATTAGTTATTTATTTTACATAGGTCCAAATAATATTATGAGGAGATGCATAAGAGAGATGAGGTCTATGACATCCTCAAAGCCTGCCATGATGAACCCTGTGGAGGACACTTTGTAGCAAAGAGGACTACACTCAAGATTCTCACCACTAGCTATTACTAGCCTGCTCTTCATAAGGATGTAGTGAAATGCACAAGGAGCTATGATAGGTATCAGAGGATGGGCAGGCCAACTAAAACAAATGATATGCCTTTGCAACCATAGTTGGCACCAGCACCATTTGATAAATGGTGGCTAGACTTAATTGGCCCAATATCACCAACATCAAATCATAGGGAGTATATCTTAGTTTGCATAGATTATCTAATAAAGTGGGTTGAAGTTAAAGCAATGCAATTTGCTAGAGATGGAAATATCACAAAATTCCTATATGAAGACATATTTACAAGGTATGGAGTGCCAAGAGAAATTGTAACAGATCGGGGTCCCCAATTCATATCAGAGCTAATTACCAAATTGGTATAGGAATATGAAATAAGGCATAGGAAATAAACACCCTAACACCCTCAAGTCAATGGGTAGGTGGAAGAAACAAATAGGGAGATTGAAAACATTCTAACCAAAATAGTTTAAAATTCACAAGAAATATTGGGCAACCAGGTTACCTGAGGTAGTATGGACCTATAGGACAACTTGGAAGACTACAACAAGTTTTACATCATATGAGTTGGTGTATGGTCAAATAGTAGTCCTTCCCATTGAATTTGAATACAAAACACTTAGGACAACACTTGGATTGGATATGGACTTGATAACAGCACAAAAATAAATATTACACAATCTAAATGGATTATATGAGATAAGGATGGAAGTTATGCACTATACTGAGATTGTTCAAAAATAGAGATTCAAATGGCATGATCAATTCATCAAAATAAAAGAGTTCAATATGGGTGATTGGGATTTTCTCTATGATTCAAGGTACAAAGATTATAAAGAGAAGCTACAAACAAGGTGGTTAGGACAATATAAAATACAAGTAATTCCAAATGGAGCAGTAAAGTTGCAGATAATTGATGCAGTCATATTTTCACTACTGGTTAATGGTCATAGATTGAAAATTTATAAAAATCCAACACAGAAGAATGACTTCCTTCTTTCCTTAATGCATCAATATGGACCAACCAATGATTCTAATAATAACATTGTACCAAACAGTAATCCTAATAAAGGAATTATAATAGCAACAAAGATTCAACAATAGATACTACAAGTTCTCTAGTTGACTCGATAGATGAGGTACACAACTCACCTAATGAGGTCAACAAGGTATAATTTCCTATCACACTTCACATGCACACACATCCTAAGTGACAACAATCAACAATCATTTTCAAGCACAGTCCATGATGCAGTAGGGACCTGTAGCTTCATCAATAAAAAGGTGACACAATTCAAAAAGGGACCTATCGATGCAAGCACCCATAACACTTGCCTGTTTGAAATTTCCAAACTTTCAACTAAATTAATTGCATGTCATCCACATACACTTCATTTTTTCATACATGCATCCATATAGCTATCATTTTATTACATGCAACTTCACCTATCATATCCCATGTCGCATTCATCAATTTCAATGCATTAAGCATATCATTTCATATCCCATTACCCATACATTATGCAACCTTTCAATTACCACATGCCAAGCTGTCATTTCATATATCACCAATTTCAATTTAGAAATGGTCAAATCATGATCTCGTTGCGGACACTCCTAATCAGCTTCACACGAGCTAAGTTAATCACTCCACTTTAATGGGTACACATACTACTTTTCCATAATTATCATAGATTATAATTGTTTTTTGACATGTTTACATATTTAATTTTGCATGCTTCATATTCTTTATCATATTTCCATTACATATAATAATACCCTCAACCTAGGAAAGTATGATTAAGTGAGGTCACTTAATAGCTTAAGTTGGGGGAGAGTACATTTTTCTTGGTTTACAAAATTTTCTTGAGTTTCAAGCCAAAAACCTTTCTAAAACCCTTTATCATTTGTTTTTCCCCATTTCCAAGCCATAATTCAAGCTCAGAGGGAAAGAACTAGTTGAATTTGAATAACAAAAGTATACAAACATAAAGGATTGGTGTGGTTGAAGTTGTAAGCATAAAATTTGAGCAAAAAAAGAGCAATTTTCCATCATGAGTGGAGATATAGTTTGGAGAGAACCATCTGGACATCAATAGTTATTGGAAGATAGGTTGGTTTTACCTATTTTCAGACAAGAAAGATGGTTGGATTATTTCTTGAAGTTGGCAGAATATAATGTTGGACATGACACATCAATATGCAAAAACACTTGAAAATGATGAAGACATTGTTCATGGGTAAGGGTTGGTGCTTCGAAAGCTGCAATTGTAGAGGTGTCCAACTTTCCAAGAGAAGGAGATGAATTCCTAGTCAAGGAAAATGATCTAGTTGCCATAGATGAATTCCAAGAACATGGAGAGAACCTCGACTCAACATCCCAAGGTACTAAAAGGTTATCATTGCCATGGATTTGGGATTTTGTTGCTGCACATGTTGTTAAGTATCTTACATGTGATGGTAGGTAGTCTCTATTATATACCATTCATTTCAATATTTTGAGCCATCTTCATCATAATAGGAGGGCTAATGTTCCCAATTTTCTTTATAACCTATTGAAATGAATGGGTTTTGAATATAAAAGGAAGAGAAATAATACAACACTGTCACATTATTGCTTAGTCACCCTATTGGTAAAAAAAATTTAAGGGTTGAACATCCACATGTTTCATGGGAAAGCTTCTTAATTTGTAATCATATCAATAACATTCTCAAAGAACCAGCTATCCTAGAAAATTTAGAATCACCTGTTGCATCAGTGAGGGAAATTCCCTTTAGCTCACCTACTACTTCACCTACCTATAGTAGAGGAGAGCTAGAGGAGTAGAGTCTACAAAATTCACCACTCGTAGCCTCTGAGTAGCCCATAGTAGAGGATATCCAAGAAATACCCACTTCTTCCAAAACACCAAGAACCAAAAAAAGGAAAGGTGGATCTTCCTCTGCACCCACAAAAGTACAAAAGAAGAAATCCACCTAGCCAAGGCGTCTACACTGCCTAAAAAAGAAGGGTGTTATGAGGGGTTCAATCAAGAAGCAAGAGAAGGAAAATATTGTGATAGTGGAAACAGATTCAAAACTAAAGGAAAATGTTTATGGGAATTTTCATACACTAGTTAAAAGGAAATGGTATATTTCAAGCACCTTTGAATCTAATTTAGAGGATGTTTTTGTTGCTAAAAATATGAGGAAGAGAACCCCACAAAGACCTATTAGTGAGGGTTGTGATTATATTGTGTGTGATGATGATCAGTTTTTAGAAAAGGATGAAAATTTGTTTATAGAAGAGAGGAATGCCAAGAAAGAGTTGCAAGAAGCATTGGAAAAAATAAAACAATTAGAGGAATTGGTAAAGTCTTATGAATAGAGAGACAAAGAAAGAGACTTAAAAATTAAGGAGTTAGAAGAGAAGCTTCACACATATGGGCATGGGTCTAAATTGGACTTTCTTTCACAACTTACCATAGTGAAGGTAGGAAATACAAAAATTGTAGCTAAAAGCATAATACCCCTTCTCATAAAAACTCCAACTTATCACACTACAATGTCTCTAAGATATTAGTTATGGAAAATAGCTCAAGAATTATCCCAGTAAAGAAAAGAGTGGGAGAAGCAAAAAGAAAGGATGATTTTAGACCACAAAAAAGTATTGGAAAACAAAGAAACTGAAATGAAAAAGATGACAGTTAAAGTTGAGGAGATAGCAGACAAGGTTGCTCAAATCATTAAATGCATACCTCTTGCTAGAGTTTATTCTTTGTTTTTGTAGCAATAATTTTGCATAATTCACATAATTTGTCCATTTAATTAAATAATTTTATATAGAAATACTGGATTTCACCTACTAACACCATTTCTAGTCTATTTTGCATAACTCATCCATTTAATTAAATAATGTCAATTATTTAGTTAGATTCATATTTTCCCCTGTTAATTAAATAAATCAAAATTATTTAGTTAATTCATTATTCTCCATACTAATTTTATTCTCACTTGATTAAATAATGCAAATTATTTGAATAATTGTCACCCTTCACACTTTGATTAAATAATTCATGATTATTTAATTAAAGTTTTTTTCTCATTCACTTGCACAATTAAATGATTTTAATTAATGATTTAACTAGCTAATTTCTTTCAAATCCTCCAACTTTCCCCACTTGCATAATGAATATTCCCTTGGAATATTCCATTTTCAAATTCAAATATTTCCCCCCAAATGGAAATATCTTCAATATTCCTCCAACACAATTCATAAAGATTGGGGAATTGGTTGAGTCTCTCTTGGATCCTAAACCGTTGATTTGATCTTTGATCCATGTCTCATGGATTGTCAACCATCGGATTCATCCCTTATCCATGTCCATTCTTCTCATTCAATTTCATCCATTGATTATCCTTTTTCATCTTCACCATTGATTTTCATTTAAAAAATCTATAAATAGTGAGTATTTTTCTATAATAATCATCCACAAGATTTGAGTAAACTTACTCTCTTGAATTGAATCTCCAATTTGATCAATTTGAGAGCACTTGTGAGACATTTGAATTCATATATTCATTAATTGCTTTACATAATCATGGATTTTATTTAGGTTGCAACACTCCACATCCAACTTGGACATAATCCCACAATGGGATAGAGGTTTGCATTCCTCAATTAGAGTTCAACTTGATCTACTTTAAATATTTCATGCTTTTGAATTCTAGTTTTGGTTTTGTGAACAGTTTCATTGGATTGTATGGTTAATTGATCAATTATTTAGCTAATTTGGTTTAATTCATGTTATTTAATCAATCAGTTTTATACATTCATAAAATGGCATGTCTAGTGGGACCCCATGTCTCTAACTAATCACTTTTATTTGAGTTTTCTCAGAATTTGTGGGAGTAGGAAGTAGGGTGACACATTTGTAGTTTTACAAACAACATAGTTAAAATATTGCGACACACTTGAATATCGCAATGCATTTGCTTGATTTCTTTCTTTTTAATTGCAGGTTTTTGCAGAGTGACATATTTGAGTTCAGGTGATGCAATTGAAGTTTGACAGAACGACACACTCGAGAATTGCAATGCACTTGCACAGAAGTAGAGCGACACACCTATCTGACAGTTTGACATAGTTGCAATGGAAGATCGACGCATTTGAAGGTGAAACAAAGAGCAAAAATTTAAGGTTTTCTTTTGAATTTCCACTTGATTTTATATCTAACCATAATTTATTTTTTGTTCTCTATTTTTGGTTAAGCCTATTATTTTATAGAAAATAGGTGAGGAATCGAGTATGGATTTCATCAAATTCTAAAGTGTTTATCAACACTTATGTGAAGGATAAATTTAAAGCTTTAGATTAGAATCTCACATTTACTTTGGGGCTTATGAATTAAACAACTCAACTTTTATTTTTCAATTTGGGCCTAAAATTGAACCACACAATCTCACCTTCATTTAGGTTTTAAAAAGAACAATACAACTTACACACTTCCATTGGTGCTTTAAAATTTATTGACATTTACAACTAAAAAGAACGAGTGTGTGCTTTGTTTTCAGTGTTTGGTAGACTAGCAAGTGTGTATCCTCTCCCCTTACGCTTTATGTGATCTTGGGTGAAGAGAAACACTTCTAGTTTACAATTTGTTCATTGTAAACCCTATAAGGTTGTTGCTATGTATCCTCTCCCCTTGTGCTTTGTGTGATCTTAGGTGAAGAGAAATAATGACACCTTCATTTTATTTTCTTTGGAAGTAGGAGGCCTTCCTTGAGACACATCCTAATGGAGAACTCAAGGGTTTGACCTCAAGCAACATTTAGGGGTGTACTATATAAACTGGCTAAGAGTGAAAGGTGTAGGTCAAGTTGTGCATGTAGCACTTCATACTTGCATTATGAGACTACAATTTTTGGTTCTCAAAGGTGATGGCTGAGAGGTCATGATGTTCACCTAATACCCACTAAAAGCCTATTTATTCTAGAGACCTAAAGGCCATCAAACGTCTTCTTAAGAAGGTGTAATGGAATAGCGTCATTTCATGAAGTTATTTTCCATGTACTAATCATAGTTTAGGTGACAAACACCTTGTAAGTAACTTTTCCTTTCAAGGTAAGAGGTGTATCATGTACACATGCATACTCTAGTTACTCACTCTGTGGATAGTATTTTATCGTGTGAACCTGACTTAGGAAGATAAACCCACTTGAATAAATAGGATTATGCTTGCTTTGTGTTCTATTAATCTTTTCTAAGTGAGATTTATGGAGGAAATCTTGTGAAATATCCCCCTTACCTATTGAGTCAGTGAATACATTGCTTGTTATCAAAATAATCAAAACAAACATTCAACATGGTTATGACAAAACTTCAAACCCTTTGAACACTTTGTATGCACTTGAAGGGCATTATACTACTACATGCATCTAAGTATATTTGTTTTTATCAAAACAATATCTTAGTATGCTTCCTAGTATTTTTGTTTATATCTTTGCATATTGTGTGAAAGTAAACCTAGGAAACTATAACTTAGCATTTTTGTTTTCACAAATTTGAGCTTTTGTGGAAAATAACTTGCTTTGTTGTAGACATCTTAGTATTGGACAACTCATAATCAAGAACTTTTATGTGGTAAAAACAATTCATGCTTAAATCAAATTTTAAAAATTGAACCTCAAATTCACTTGGTTACTTGATTCAAAAACGCTTGGTCAATTGGTTCAAACAAAACAAAGAAGGAAATTCATGATCAAGATTGATTTTATCAAAAAAAAATTTGAGTTATCATTAGACAAAAACATTATTCTTCATCAAAAATTGAAACATTATACAAAGTTTTTTATCAAAATCAATTGGAAGTTTTCAAACATAAACTTAGGTTGTCATTTGGGACAAAGAGATCAAAATTATTCAACATCAAACATTCACCATCCAATCAAACATCATAACATCTCACATCAAATCAAACAAACTCAAACATTGGGACATAAATCACTTAGGTTTAAAATTTTTATCACATCAACTAATTTATCCTCATACTTGAAAATGATATTTTTTCAAGGTGTTTAGATTGAGTCAGCAAACATCATTGTGGAAAAACTAACTTTGGAGGCATGAGTCTACTCTCAAAGTAGTGAATTCATAATCATCAAACACATCAAAACATTAAATCAAACAATTAAATCCTAAGTGTAGTTCATAATCAAAGGTTCCATATCAAACATCATCATCATTGATCCAAACCCAACCTAAAACATCATCATTTGACAATAAAGGAGAATAACAAAAAATATTTCAATTATTTATCTCCTAGGGTTGATAAAACCTTGTATGGTCACAACTAGGGCTCAATATAAAAAGATTATGGATTTTAATCCTAGGGAATCAAGAGAGCCTAATATTAATGACCAACCATATGGAATTCCTCAAACAAGTGAGCTTCCTCCTACTACAACAAATATTCCAATTACAGATACAAAAAATCTTCCAACTACAACACCTCCAATTGCAAACAAACCTCAAGTGGAGACAATTTACATCACAGAAGAATAAAAATCATGTGAGCTTACTCAACATGATATACTAGAAATGCAACAAAACAAAGATTTCTGTCATGTGGTGGAAGTGTTGATCAAACAAGATCCTACACAATACATGCTTAAACTTGCACAAATGGGTGCCAAACTTCCATCAAAATTTGATGTCAACACATTGAAGGAACAACCTCTTGAACACATATGCAATCACAAGATAGAGCTTTTTCCCAATATGCTTCAAGGAATTGACCACAAGGGAGTGAGTCCTTTATACATAGTGTGATTCAACAATTGCCAAAATCATCTTCTTGTTGCAAGTATGAGTAGTTGGTGTTTTCATTGATGTCAACAAGCTTATGTTTATGTTGTCATTGATGTCAACTAGTAATGGTTGAGAAGTTGTGACAATGCTTTGATTAGTTTCATTATGTTATTATTGGTAAGTGCTACCGGTGTCAACCTCTAGTGTTGTCTTTGATAAGCTTATATTTATGAAATGTTGTTGGTGATAATAAGGAAGTGTTGAAGATGATAAGAATGTGTCTCTAGTGCTTGGTTTCCAAGTGATTTTGAGAAAATTTGCATAAAAGAGGAAAATAGTGTGTTGCAGAGGTGTTTTAGTGTATAGTGTGGTGTTCTATTTTTTCCTAGCATTTCTTCTATATTGAAGATTTTCTTGTGGGGTTCAGATATGTTGGTCAAAGGTGTTCATAGATACTATATCCAAAATTTCTTGGTCTAGATCATTATGCAAAAGAAGTTATTTTCACCAGTGTGTGAATTGTGTTGTAGTGTTATCTAGGAGAAATGGTTTTGCTCCACATTCCTCCATAGTTTGGTTTTTGGTCTTGTGGTTCTAGAAGTATGTTGATGAGGTTCATATCTACCTTCAATTGAAGTTGTTTGTGGTTTGATGCTCTGCAAATTAATGGAAGGTTGTCTGAGTGTACTAGGTGTGTGCATTCTTTAGGTGGAAGTTGTTGCAGAGGAATTTGTTGGATTTCAAGGTGTTTGTGGGATATTCCGGATTGTGTTCAAGTGTTGTGTGTGGTTTGTGAGTCATATTTGGATTTGAGGAAGTGTGTACTTAAGCGTTAATCATGTTTACACAGGTTCAACTAACCTTGGGTGTTTACACTAATTGTGGATTTGTTTTGGTGTTTGTGGAAGCGTGGCATGGTGTATATGTATGATTTGGGTTTGAGTTAAGATGTGGTGTGGTCCGCTTTCATTCCTTTCCACCATGGAAATGCTTAGTGCTGATCTAATTTGAATTTTCATGGTTGAGGTGCATAGCTGACCTTGGAGAATGTTTTTGAGGTTGAAGAAGGTATAAATAGGTGTTATGTTGATGGATAATTGTAGTAGAGTGGTGTGTGGTGCGAATTATATAGTTGTAAAGTGTGAATTTGTGAAGTGCAATGTGGTATTTAATGAGTTAGACTACTGGAAGTAGTGAGAAAAAGGTGTCTACAATCTACAGAGAGGTTGTGAATATGTTGGTGATGCTATGGTGGATTTTTTGTTGCATTGAGATGGATTTCTCATGATGTATCACTCTTCTTTCTTCTTTTATGTAATATGGCAGTGAGCCCTTCTTTCTTTTGGGCAGTGAGTCTATTGTATTTGGTGTTGTAATTACTTTATATTGTGAGCTAATCCTCACTATGGTTTTTCCCTTCTTGGGTTTTCCATGTAAATTTGGTGTTTTATTATGCATGGTGTTGATGTGTTTCAGTTTATGTTATTTGCTTTCATGCTAAATCATTCTAACAGATTAAGGATTAATTTAGTTGGTGTGGATCTAAATGTTTATGAAGGTTTTGATGTTTCAATGTACAACTAATTCACTCCCCTCTTAGTTGTCTTGTGAATTCAACAATTGGTATTAAAGCAAGGTTCCTTGAAAGAAAACTTAACTACTTGAGGTAGATCTAGGATGGCACACAAGAGAAATGCTCCTTTGTTTGATGGATCAAACTATGTTTTCTAGAAGACAAGGATGAAAGGTTTCTTAGTACCACTTGGATTTGGAGTTTGGAAATCTGTTGAAATTGGTTATACTATGCCTACTAGTTATCCAAAAATTGATGATGAGATCAAGACCTATGAGAACAATGGTAAAGCAAGGTATGCTCTTTTAAGTGGTCTTTCTAACACTAAACTTGTGAAAGTTATGAGTTTGAAATCTACTAGAGAGATCTAGACAAAGTTGGAAAGTATTTATGAAGGAGATGATAAGATCAAGCAAGCCAATATGTAGAATCTAAAGATCACATTTGAGAACCTACAGATGTTTGAAGATGAAAACATTACAAGCTACATGTAGAAGGTGGATGAAGTTTTCAATTCCATCAGAGGTCTTGGTGGAAATTTTGAAGAAGAAGTGGTAAAGAAGGTACTGAGAACTCTTCCTAAATCTTATAGTCACAGAGTTTATGCTACTAAGTTCAATATTTAAGAAAATAGTCTAGAGATTAGTTGTATGTGTGCGAACCCTTTTCCTAGTACCTGCAAAACAACATGAATAAACGAGTTAGACAATGAATTGCAAGCTAAAAGAAGGATTCCCCATGAAATCCATTTGCAAACTCAAAATAGGAAAGAAAATATTGAAGAACACAAAGCAAATGATAAAACTAGATTTAATCCTAATTAAAGAAGCAAACACTTGATCCCATGGGGGAATTGGTGCCAATTTGATGTGAAAATTGGCCCTTTCCAAATCCCTATGATGCAAGATTCGAATGTTGAAGAGATTGTTGATCCACTTTTGATGAAAAGATGAATGGTGAGAGCTCCAAGCCAAAATCTGCAAAAGACCTAGCTAAGAATTCGAATGATGGATATAAATGGCTAAGTATTTTAGCATGGTAACTTTGCTTGGATTGTGGATGATCAAATGAGGAGAGGAGCTCTTCATTTATAGGATTTCAAGATGGATGAAAGTCCAAATTTGAGCAATGTGGGACTAACATTCATCCAATGATATGATGCCACTTGTCAAGATATGAATGGATGATGGTTGTGCAAGATTTGGGGTTTGTGCCAATAAATGCCAATATTTGAAATTCAAATTTGTTGAAATGACATGTAAGAGGGAAGGGAAAATGCAATAAATGCCACTTGGCTCAAGGCAAAGGACATGTAAGAGGTCTTAAATGCCTTGTTGGATGTACATGTTGACTTGGAATTTTTGAATTCAAATTGAGAGGATATTCCAAAAGATGCCATGTGAGGGAAAATAGGGATTTAATAAATGAATTAAATCTATTTTCATGTGCAACTTGCATTATCTAGAGGATGTGACATGAGATTAGATTAAATTAATCAAGGTTTAATTAATTTAATAGGAGATTAGATGATGTGACTTATTTGACTTAGATTTATGGATTTATTTAAATCAGATAAGAGGAATATGATAAGAGGCTAATTAAATAAATATTTTGATTTATTTAATTAAAGGGTATGGTGTTAGATTAAATCAAATAAGGTTTTAATTTATTTAATTTAATAGATAGAATTTAGAGATTTAATCAAATAAATTGATTATTTAATTAAATAGGGATAATTAGATCAAATGGATTGATTTAATTAACAAGGGAAAGTGACTTAATTAGACAAAATGATTTATTTAATTAAGAGATGAATATTGATGAATTTAATCAGATAAGGGAATTTAATTAAATGGTTAGACCGAGGGATGATTTAGGAAGAAACGATGTTAGTAAGTCAGGATCAGGTGCACGATGTCAATCAGTGTATTTTCGATGTCTACAGTATGGTGCCTTATTTTCTTTTTAAATGAGAGAATTTGGTCCAAGTAACGCAAAAACTGAGACTAATTTTAAGGTTGGGAAATCAGAGAAGACTAAGGAATTAGATCAATATGATCTTGATGAGTCAAAGAAAACTTTGTGAGGAGAATGAAAAGGGTATTGGTAAATACAGAGGTAATTTACCTTTCAAATATTTTAGTTGTGGTAAGATAGGTCATTATGCTTCAAGATGTCCAAACAGAGCTTTGAATGATAAGAACAAAGAAAATAAAGGTAAAACAATTAAGAAAAGTTATTATGTTAGAGAAGATGCTAGTATATTTGATGATGAATCTGATTATGGGGATGATGAGGATAGTGAATGCTTGTTCATGACTAGGAAATTTGAATCTAATTATGCTAACTATGAGAGATGTGTGAAGGAAAGTGCTCTGTATATATGTCACAATGCTATGGTGACTACTCTTCGTGTTATAAAGGAGAACTACTAGATTATTGATAGTGGTGTTCAAGTCATATGACCGATGACAAGAGTAAGTTTGTTAAACTTGAGAAATATGAAGGAGTTCTAGTTAAATTTTGTGATGATACATCTGCTAAGATATGTAGAAAAGGTTCTATAAGTTTTGATGGCAAGCATAATACACGTGATGATATTTATATTAAGGTTTTGAGACATAACCTCTTGAGTGTTGGAAAAATGTGTAGCAAAGGATATAGTCTTATGTTTCAGGATGATGGATGTGAGATCAAAAAAGGGTCTGAAACTATGGTTGTTGTTGGAAGGACAAATGGAAATGTTTATCAACTTAAAAGTGTTGATGGTCATTGCTTTATGACTCAAATTAATGAAAGTTGGCTATGGAATAGAAGGATGTGTCATATTAATTTTGATATCCTAGTAAGGATCTGTTCAATTCAAGTTGTGAGAGATATCCCAAGGATTACAAAGCCCATTAATGTTTTCTATAAGGAATGTCAAATTGGGAAGCAAGCAAGAAGAAGTTTCAAAGCTAAAGAACAATCTACTACCGGACTGTTGGAGTTGGTGCATACAAACCTTTGTGGTCCTACCAGAGTAAGAAGTCTTCAAGGTGATAGGTATTTCATGTTATTGATTAATGATTATTCTAGAATGACATGGGTTACTTTTCTCAAAGAAAAATTAGAAGCTCTAGATAAGTTTAAAGCATTCAAAGTTATGGTTGAAAATGAAATGGATATGAAAATAAAATGTTTGAGATCTGAAAAAGGTGGAGAATCAACCTCCAATGATTTTAACAGTTTTTGTGAGAATCATGGAATAAAGAGGTATTTATCTACCCCTAAGACTCCTCGGCAGAATGGAGTGGTTGAAAGAAAGAATAGGTTTGTTCAAGAAGCTACAAGAACAATGATGAAAGAGGAAAACCTATCAGAAGTCTATTGGAGAGAAGAAATTCATATTGTTGTCTATATTCTTAATAGAGTTCAAGCAAGAGAAAACAGTACAAAGACTCCCTATGAGTTTTGGTATGGAAGAATTCCTACTATTAAATACTTTAGAGTGTTTGGAAGCAAGTGTTATATCAAAAGAGATGAAGAAAACTTAGGGAAGTTTGATACAAGATCTGATGAAGGTATCTTCCTTGGATATTCTACAAGAAGCGAAGCTTATTGGTGCTACAACAAGAGGATGAAGAATATTGTTGAGTGCAAGTGTCAAAGTGGATGAAGACTTACAGAAGAATTATTTGGTGATAGATGGATATGCATTAGATGAATCCTCTTGCAGGGAAAATGAAAAAGATGAAGATAAGGAGAAAGAAGTTCAAATTGAAGAGGAAGAAGCTCCAAAAAGGATCCCTAAGACTCCTAAGTATGTGCAAAAGAATCATTATAAAGATTGGATTATTGGTGACAAAATCAAGGGTGTGTTGAGAAGAAGAAAAGGTATTGTGGTTGAAGAACAGGTAAACCTATGTTTACTCTCTAAATTTGAAGCTAAAATGGTGATTAAAGCATGCAAGGATGAGTATTGGACCATGGATATGAAAGAATAACTAATGTAAATTGAAAAGAACCATACTTGGGAATTTGTACCAAAACCAACAAACAAGAATGTGATTAGAACTAAGTGGGTATTCAAGAACAAACTGAATGAGAATGGAGAAGTGGTAAGAAATAAGGCAAGGATTGTGTGTAAGGGGTACTCACAAGTAGAAGGAATACATTTTGATGAGACTTTTGCTCTGGTGGCAAGAATGAAAGCTATCAAGATGTTTTTGGCTTTTGCAACACACAAAGATTTCAAAGTATATTAGATGGATGTGAAGTTTGCTTTCTTGAATGATAAATTGGAAGAAGTATACATTGAACAGCTGGAAGGATTTCAGTTATCAAACAAATTGGATATGGTTTGTAAATTGAAAAAGGCATTGTATGGATTAAAGCAAGCTCCCAGAGCTTGGTATGCAAGGTTGGATAGGTACTTGATACAAAAATGATTCAATAAAGGTACCATAGATAGTAATATTTATTTAAAAGTTGAAAAATATCAAATCTTGATTATAGTTATGTATGGTGATGATATAATCTTCAAAGGAAATGAGGTTATGTGCAAGAGACTTATAGAAGAGATGTTGAAAGAGTTTGAGATGTCTATGTTTGGGGAGATGAATTTCTTCCTTGGACTTCAAATTAATCAGATAGAGAAAGTTATATTTCTTTCACAATCAAAGTATGTCAAGGAAAGGTTGAAGAAGTTTCAAATGGAATATTCTAAACCGGTATGTGCTCCTATGGTTACTAGTTGCAAGATAAGTAAGAATGATGAATCTCTTAAGGTTGGTCAGAGCAAGTATATATCAATGATTGCAGGACTACTATGTCTATTTGCTACTAGATTGGATATCATGCATGTAGTTTGTCTTGTGACTATATTTCAAGAAGATCCTAGAGAGTCACATGTTGCAACAGTGAAGAGGATATTCAAATACTTGAAGGGCACTCTATAACATGGTCTATGGTATCCTAAGGATAGTGATTTCTCTCTGAATTCTTATACATATGTAGATTGGGTAGGATGTGTTGATGATAGGAAAAGTACAAGTGGTGGTACATTATTTCTTGATTGCAAATTAGCGTCTTGGTTGATCAAGAAGCAATATTCAACATCTTTATCTACTGCAGAGGCAAAATATATTGCAACAACATCTTGTTGCACATAGGTGTTGAGGATGAAGAAAACCTTAAAAGATATCAGAGTTGTATATGATGAACCAATTTCTATCTTTTGTGATAATACAAGTGTTATTAACATTTCAAAGAATCTAGTGATGCACTCAAGGATAAAACATATCTCAATCTGGTATCACTTTTTGAGAGAGAAGGTTGCAGAGAATGAAGTGAAGCTTGAGTAATTGCCTACAAAGGATCAAGTTGTTGATATATTCACTATGGCTCTTCCTAAGGATATTTTTAGTATCTCCAGGGGAAGTTAGGGGTTATTACCCCTCCTTTAAACTAGATGTATATGGATATGCATCAGTCCAGTGGATTTCAAGATTCATTCTTTGTCCTGGACTGATGTTGGAGGCTACCTCTCACGGGGAGTAGGTAGTGCTTGGTTGGTTGCTATAGTCAGGGGGAATTAGTGTTGGTGAAAATTGGTGTTTTCCTTTGTTTTTATTTGTTGTGTGCTCCTAAGGGGGAGTATACAGAGCAGTAAAAAGAAAAAGGTAGTTGTGAAGAAGTAAAAAGAGAAAGTATATATGTTTGATGTCAAAGGGGGAAAGAGATGCAAATGTGTTTCCCTTTTCCATTGATGTCAAAGGGGGAGAGGAAGCAATGTAAAAAAGGATCAGTTAAGAAAAGGGGAGAGGAAGTAATGTGAAAAGGATAAAGAGAAAGAGTTGGTATGAAGTAGTGTGTTGATGATTAGAGCTATTATGTTTGTTGTTGATGGTTTTTTACATCATGTGTTGCCATCAATGACAAAAGGGAAGATTGTTGCAAGTATGAGTATTTGGTGTTGTCATTGATGTCAATTTGTAATGGTTGATAAGTTGTGATGATGCTTTGATTAGTTTCATTATGTTGTCATTAGTAAGTGCTATCGATCTCAACCTCTAGTGTTTCTTCTATAAGCTTCTACTTGTGAAATTTTATTAGTGATAATAAAGAAGTTTTGAAGATGATAAGAATGTGTCTCTAGTGCTTGGTTTCCAAGTGATTTTGAGAAAAAATGAATAAAAGAGGAAAATAGTGTGTTGTAGAGGTGTTTTAGTGTACAATGTGGTGTTCTGGTTTTGCTTCACATTTTTTCCATGTTGAAGATATGCTTGTGTGGTTTAGATATATTGATCATAGGTATTCATAGATATTATATCTAGAATTCCTTGGTCTGGATCATTGTGCAAAAGAATTTGTTTTCACCAGTGTGTGAACTATGTTGCAGTGTTGTTTGGGAGAAATGATTTTTCTTCGCATTCCTCTGCAATTTGGTTTTTGGTCTTGTAGTTCTGGAAGTATGCTAATGAGGTTCATATCTACCTTCAGTTGAAGTTGTTCGTGGTTTGGTGCTTCACAAGTTAATGGAAGGTTGTTTGAGTGGACTATGTGTGTACATTTTTCAAGTGGAAATTGTTGTGAAGGAATTTGTTGGATTTCAAGGTGTTTGTGGGATATTATAGATTGTGTTCAACTGTTGTGTGTGGTTTGTGAGTCATCTTTGGATTTGAGTAAGCGTGTACTTAAATGTTAATGGTGTTTACACAAGTTCAGTTGACCTTGGGTGTTTACACTTATTGTGGGTTTTCTTTGGTGTTTGTGAAAGCATGGCATGGTGTATATGTATGATTTTGGTTTGAGTTAAGATGTGGTGTAGTCCGCTTTCATTCATTTCCACCGCGAGAATGCTTAATATTGACCCAATTTGAATTTGCATAGTTGAGATGCATAGCCAACCTTGAAGAATTTTTTTAAGGTTGAATAATGTATAGATACGTGTTATGTTTATGGATAATTGTAGTATAGTGGTGTGTGATGTGAATTACAAAGTTGTAAAGTGTGAATTTGTGAAGTATAGTGTGAGCTTTAATGAGTTAGACTACTGGAAGTAGCGAGCAGAAGGTGTCTACAACCTACAAAGAGGTTGTGAATATATGGGTGATGGTGTGGTGGATTTTTTTATTGCATTGAGATGGATTTCTCACTATAACATTCTTCTTTTTTTATTTTTTATAATCTGGTAGTGAGCCTATTGTATTCGATGTTGCAATTATTTTATATTGTGAGCTAATCCTCTCCATGTTTTTTCCATTCTTTGGTTTTCCATGTAAACATACTATTCTATTTTGCATGGTGTTGATGTGTTTTAGCTCATGTTATTTGCTTTCATGCTAAATAATTCTAACAAATTAAGGGTTAATTAAGTTGATGTGGATATGAATATTTATGATGGTTTTGATGTTTAAATGTACAAATGATTCACCCCCCTATTAATTGTCTTGTGCATTCAACACTTCTACTATGCATCAACCCTTGATTCAAGGATAAAATCAACCACATAACCCAAATCATCAATCACAAAACATTGGTCAAAATCAAAACTAAGGTTCAAATCTAAACATGGGTCCAAATCAAAACCAAGGTGCAAATTTAAACATAGTTCCAAATACAAATATTGGTCCAAATCAATACATGGGTTCAAATACAAATGTTGGTCAAAATAAAAATATGATTGGTGCAAATCAAAACATGACAAACATTGGTGCAAATCAAAACATTATTCCAAATACAAACATTGGTCCAAATCAAACCATAGTTTTGAACACACACATGGTTTCAAACACAAACACTGGTCCAAATCAAACCATGGTTCCAAACATAAACATTGGTCCAATTTTAAACCAAGGTTCAAATTCAAACATGGGGTCAAATCAAAACATTGGTTCAAATACAAATATTGGTTCAAATTTAAACACGGGTTCAAATACAAACATTGGTCCAACTCAAAACCTTGTGCCAAATCAAAATGGTGTTCCTAATCAACACATGATTCAACAACAAGGTTTTTCTCATGAACAACTGCAAGCTCAACAACAAGCACAAGCCCAACAAATGTATACTTAACAACAATTGCTTACTCAACAACAAAACTTGGAATATGGTCCTCAAGGTTAACAATACCTTAATCCTCGAGTTCAACAATATCTTAATCCTCAAGGTCAACAATGTATTCAATCTCAAAGAAGTACCACACCATAATACCAATATGGGGGAACATATAGCACACCATACAACACCTAATTATCAAGATCATATGTATGTTCCACCATTGGTCACCACAAACATGGAAATTTCATCACAAATACAAATGTTGAATCAAAAGATACAATATATTCAAGTAGGAAAGGTAAATAAATCATATGCAGTTCAAGACTTATGTCCCTATCCATTTGATAGAAGCATTACATTAATACCTTTTCCTTCAAACTTTGAGATTCCAAAATTTGAAAAATATAAGAAAAGAGGAAATACTGAGGAGCATATACAAGATTTTTATGTTGCTTGTATGAAAGTATCTTACAATGATTCATATCTTATGAGACTATTCCCACGAAGCTTGGGGGGGATTAGCAATGGAATGTTTTTCACATTTACCTCCTAGAATTAAGACATTTCAAGAAATCATTGATCAATTTGTCATGCATTTCTCATATAACATTGATGTTGATGTAACATTGGAGGATCTTTATACATTGAAACAAAATAGAGGAGAACCCTTTGTTGCCTTTCTACAATGTTGGAGACAAAAAGCTAGCAAGTTCAAATGACCTATACTAGAAAGAAAAGAAGTCAAAATACTTGTTGAGAATCTAGGTACTGACTTGGCTTTTCAATTATGTATGCATTGTTTTTCTACATTTGAAGAATTAATCTCCAAAGGGATTACAATCGAAAGAGCTTTAATTGCAAAAGGAGCCATCCAAATATCCAATGATGGACCATCATCTAGTAATAGTGACAAAACTCAATTTTGGGCTAAAAACAAGAACATTACTAATGATGATGTTGTGGATGCAAAGGTGATTATCAATACTCCTCCTAAACATACATTCCAACAAGACAATTAGCAAAATGTGTAAACTATTAATAATCAACAAGGTCAAAAAGGTCAACAAGGATTAAACAACTACCCTCCAAAATGAAAGTACACTCCTTTGGGAGAACCCATCGAAATTGTCTTGCATAAATTAATTCAAACTAATCTTATCAAAATTCTTGATTTTTTTCAATATCTCGAACCTGAAGTTGAACCTCCATGGTAGAAAGACATTGATTTTTGTGAATACCATCGTATCAAAGGTCACAAAAATCCAATTGCATGAAATTGAAAAATGTCATTCAAGATCTTATAGAACATGGTGATATAAATGTGGATCAAAGATCAAGAACTTCAAGAAACAATGACCTTGGAATATACAAGAATCTAATGCCAAATCATGGACAAGGAAATGGTGTAGGAAAAGGAAAATGGAAGGTATATAACTAAGTGAGCCATACCTATGACAATATCATAGGAAACACATATTCTTCCGATAATCGTGTATCCGTCATTACTATCCAAGGAATAAATCTAGAGTGTGGAGTCACCACATGACAAAGGAAGGTAACCATATGTAAGGGGAAAATATGGAATGGATTATTAACAATGAAACCACATACAAATGAGATACGATTGCAAGCAAGTTATAAATTTAAACAAAGGTTAATCAAATTGAAGACACAATTAAATCTAAAAATAAGAACAACCTTACCATCCCATTTTGGAGTAACCTGTGTTGTTTGATATGTCAGATTGCTTCAACACAAGAGCCTCCATGATAGCTTGCAAAAGCTTGATGCAAGGTGACCTAGATGCTATGATAATGCTCTCAAGATAGATGCTCAAGATGAAAATGACTTAGCTATGAAAATTCTAGGTGATGAATGATAAGGATGAAGGATGATTTTATAGATTTTAGGAAATTAGATTGACGATCTAGATTAAGAGGTGTTGATTTGAGATCAAAGTCTGAGAATAAATGAGAGGAATTGATTGCCCAATTAATTGACTACAACTGGTTGCAGGGTTCTAGTTAACTAGTTGCATGAGATATTGATTGAAGCGTTAAGGGAAGTAATTGGTCAGAAGACTCTGAGTGAGTGGGAGTTAAGAGAATTGATTGATCAGAAGAGTGATAATTCAATATCAATTGACTGAGAGAGAATGTAAATTAAGATTTGAGGGAATAATGCATGATATAATTAATTAATTATTGGAGGAGCGTGCAAGATAAGATTGAGATAGAAGATGAGTTTGAGATAAGTTAAGTCAATATATTTTGAGGGAAACTAGGATAATTAAATAATTTAAAGATAATTATTTAATATTAGAAGGGGTTTAATATTTAATTAAATAATTAGTTGATAACTATTTAATTAAAATAGAAGAATAAGTTAAGTTAGCGACATAATTAAATAATTAATGTTTATATTGATTAATCAGGAGGAATGAGGTTAAACTGGTGATGAAATAGTGAATTAATTAAACAATTCAAAATTATTTAATTAATAGAGGGAAATAAGGTTAAATTATAGAAATGATATTAAAAGGGGATTAATGATGCAAATGATGCCAATAATGGAAAAATGTAGTTTCGAGATGTGCGATGTGTTAGAAATTTTTACATGTCTACATTTTGCCCCTCTTTGATACAATGTACTTGTTGCATTGTTTCAAAGAATTTGATGCTTAGATCAAGATTGAAAAAAATTAATATGCCCCACTGTGCCTCGAAGGTCAATGAAAGAATGATAGGACACTAGGTTGTCCCCTCGAGAGGTCAACCGAAAAAAATAGTATTACTTTTTCAGGTTAAGCTCACAAAAAGGTTCTAATGATATTGTGATGTGGGATGGAGATGTTACCCAAAAGAAATGCTAGTAGGATCAGAGGATAGATGAAATTGGATGATTGATGATATGTAAAACATGATGAGTTTTCTTTTGCTTCATGGAGACTAAGTATAGAAATCATTATTAATGTAGTAAATAGACACGATGCACCAGGGTATAAATGACCAAAATGACTTTGTATCTATTGCGTGGACTTTGACTTCATAAATAAGGAGTATTCTTGATCATACCGGACATACAAAAACCTTGTTAATATAATATGAGATAATAAAGCCATCAAAGTAAGGAGGCTAATACACAAAAGGTATGAAGAACCTGATATGCACCAGTCATTATATTACTTGAGATTATCCTTACACACACAAGGAAAGTATTCACCATGGTCATATTCCAAAAAATATCCAACAAGCACGACATACGAAATTGATGATCAATGCCCCATTCCTTCCTCTCTAAATCTTCATAGACATCCTTAAGAGATCCTGGGAATGAGACAATAAGATAAATCAAAAGATAAGATCACAAAAGATAAACAATGTTGCAGTATCACTTGCCATAAATGTTTTGATGCTTCAGGATATTATCCATCGATAATGTCTATTGTAGGAATGATTTATCTATTAAGACACATGTCAGGACGTTGATGATGATTTCAAAAGGTAGGTAGTCAACACTTAGGCATTGTTTTAATCTGATAATGATCAAGTCTTTACGATTGTCACTTGGAAGTTTTGGATTTTGATGTTTGCTTTACTTGTTGTTTGCTTTGTCAAAGGGTGAAGGTGATGTTTTGTTTATTATGGAGGGAGAGTTTATTTCTAATAGGCGATAATGGAACATAGGATTTTTGAGGGTTTTTTTTAATGTTTTTCGTACTTTTGAGGTTGTTTTTGATATTTTTAGGATATTTAGATTTTTTGGTGTTTTTGAGAGATTTAGAGACCAAGAGGGGGACCTAAGGGGATTGACCTAGTGCCTTGGGGGCTCATCAATGATGGCCTTGCCTACGTTATACACACTGAGACATCGTAGTTCACTTATTGGACTCAAAGCGGATGTTACGAAGATGACCAATGATATTTTTGGGATTTTGATGTTTTGCCTTTTTTTTTTAATTTTTTATAGTTTTTTGAATGTTTTTGATATTTTTTGCATGATTTTGATAAGTGGATATGGATTTGTGACAATATTAGTGATCTTTTTGAGATTTTATTGAAAACCAAGCTAGGATTGATTGATTGTCAATAGTGATAACATTGTCGAGGATACACAACAATGTAAGGATAGCGTTGAACAACACAAGGATTGGGAAAGGATATATCCCGAGATGATGGTGGATTGATTGGATGAGATGGATCAATATTTCAAAGCTAGGCTTGGAACATAATCTGTTGGAATGATTTGATGTGACGTTGAAGTGCAAGTTAGAAGCAATTGATATTGATTGCTTGGATTGATGTTTGATAAAAGATATAGCTTAATAAGGAACATCTTACTCATCAAAATGTGTCATGGGCTAGTGATTTGGATTTTTTGATTACAAATGTTTTGACCAATTTGATTTCATGTTTGTAAATGTTTAGGTCAACACATTAGTTGGATGATATAGCTCAAAGATTTATTCTCAAAGCAAGATGTAAGTATGATAATTCCCCCAATACCTAGCAATGTATGGAATGCCATGGGTGAATACTTGGATAGGGTAGGATCAATGATAATGACCCATGTCAAGAATTTTTCCATAAGAAAGTATGAGCATACACCCAATTTTTGTCAAGATCAAGATAAGAGATTTGGATGAAAATGGGTTGGATGACTGTTTCATGGATTTATTATGGATAAGATGGATGGAATGTTGGATTTATTGTGGATGAGATGAGATGCTTCCACTTGAAATGAGACATGCAGATGCTCAATTCTACACACGACACTTATTTTCTAGGTTTTCATCATGGTACTTGTCCAAAGCACTACCATAGTGGTTTTCACTGGAGGATGATTTTTCTCTTGACTATTTTTCTTGATTTTTTTAAAAAAATTTAATTGTTTTGAAGATTTATGCTCATGTTGAACCACCTAGTGGTGTTGATGTAGATGTTGCTGGTGCTGATATATATGTTGTTGTTGTCATGATATGCCAATGATATCCCACTTGAAGGAGTTGTTTTGCTAAGATACAGGTGCTTGAATGTAACCCCTGATAATTCTTGTCTTCTTTGTCGATACCAGAGTTAACCTTGCCTAGATGTGCACATCATGATAGGGTGCTTTTAGATTCCTTATGATAAAGAGTCATTTCCAAGACATGGTCAATGCAAGATTTGGATATACTGGATGTCAAAGTGGATGGTGAAATGCATTGAGGGATATGAGATTCAAATTGATTGATCAATAGTTTGGAATCTTTTATTTTCCAAAATTGGGAGGATGAGCAATGATGTGTGGATATCGAGATTTGATTGGTAACAAATTCTTCATATACTTTATAGGTCGCTCTTAAATCTTTCTTTTGCATCGTTGGAGATTTTGATGGATGATTTTCCCTTTTTGATTTTTCCCCATAGTTTCTTTGACTATTAGAGTTTGATATGGATTATTTTCTTGCTTTTTCTTTGGTATCCATTTGAATTTTGCTTGTCCATTTTGTTTTGCTAATTATTTTTCTTCAATGACTTGTTCCATTATTTGATATAACATTTTCTCTTGTTGTTGGTACCAATTAGAGGGTGGAAAAATGTGTGGATGATGATTCATGATATGGCTAGTTGTGTCATTGGTAGCATTTTCATCATAAGGACTCTTCATGCTCCCCATGTTGGTGTTTGCATTAGATAAAGTTGCCCCCAGTATTATAGAGGTATCACTAACATTCTTAGATTTCTCAATTGATGAATAACCAAGTCCTTAATATCTAGGATTATCAAAAGGTTTTACTAGCTCCAAGATACCGTGTTCATGTAGGCCCAATCCCTTTCCTTTATATTGCATTCTAAGACAAATATTGTTTGCAATAGGATATTTGTTGTTCTCACAACAAGATGCTAACTCTTATTTGTGTTGGGAATCATCAATGGTTGTCATCTTCTCATTATTAAGAAGGATTTCTTTAACAAATGTGAGTGATCCAAGTTGATAGGATACTGGTGCTTCATCGATATATGGGATAGCTTCCTGATTGGTATCTTCAACCTGATTTTGTGAAATATCGAATTCTAATGGTTCTTTAAGAGATATCGGTGCTTCAAATTTGATGTAAAAACCTTCTCCATGGTCAACTTCTAAAATATCACCATAAAGTCTAGTAAATTTGGTCATAGATTGATCATTTGCAAATATGTATAGAGTAAGAGATTCTTGTTCTAGAGGAAGATCATCTATGTGTCTAGTAGGAGTAAGGATCTCATGGGTAGATGTAGGAGTATGTGATATATGGATATGATCAGCGTTTGCAAAATCTTGTATGGATTGGAAGATACCCATTAAATCATTGTAGTATCTTATAGATATGGATCCTTGATCTTGGCTTTTATCGAATTTATCCTTGCTATCATATTGTAATAGACCCATTAGATCTTGAGAAGACATGGATCCTTAATCTTGACTGATTTCATAATTGATTTTGATATGCTTCAAATCAAGTTCTTGACATGGGTCAACTTCAAAGGATGGATCATTTGCAAAGGGTTCTTGAATGTCTTCCTTAGGCATGGGTATTGGTTTAAGATTCTCTTGATCTTCAAGTGAATTTGTATCAAGTGTTGAACAAAGGATTTCTTCAATATTGGAAACCATAAGGTCAAATGATGTCAATATGTCTTGGAAAGGACCATTGGTAGACTTTGGTGAAGGATTTTGATCATGCTTGGGAATAAATTCTTGAGATATGTCATAAATTCTTGATGTAGAGAAATTTTCAATGTGATCATTGGTAGATGGATCTTGGGTGTTATTCTCAACAATTGTGGTATAAATCTTGTCAATGTTTTCAACCATAAGATCAAATGATGTTAAGGTTTTTTGAAATGGATCATTGTTAGACACTAATGGATTATCTTGATCATTCTTTGAAAAATTGTCTATGTCTTCTAGCTCATTATTTGAGGTATACAAATTATCCATATGATTATTGGTGGGTGGGATTTGAAGGTTATCCTTAACATTGATTGCCCCTTGATCAATAAGGTCTTGTATAAGGTTCTTGAGTTTTATGCAAGCTGACGTTTCATGACCTTTTACTCCATGGTATTTACAATAGGTGTTATCATCGTACCACATGGGTTTGAACCAAGGTTTGTAATCAACTAATGGCTTTGAAAGTTTCATGAAATTAGCTTGCACCAACTTTTCTAACTTGAACTCGATTGGTTCCCCTAAAGTGTGTACTCATGTTTGGTGCTAATGTTGGATTTAGATGTGTTCATTAATGGATTCATGTTTTGATTGTTTGATTGACAGATTTGTGAGTTTTGACAGTGATTAAAATTTGCCATGTTACGAAGTATTCCAAAGTATTGAATAAGGACACCCATAGTTGCTATGTTGTTGTAGCTAGTAGGATATGATGAATCTATAGGTACATATAGAGTGGAACTGGATTTGGGTAATAGATTGACATTGACATGTTTTTGTTGACTTCAAGACTAGGCAAATGCATGGACAAAGGGAATGCTGGTAAACCTTTTGGACAAATGTTGTTGTTTGATTGATGGGGATTGATGATGAATTCTGGGATAGTTTTATGACCAAGTTTGATTTTGGATTTTTTGGATGTTTAAGAATAGCAATATTTTGATACTCAAACCTATGATGAAGAGATGAGTTGATTTTGGATGTTTAGAGATGATACCAGTCCATGGACATGAGGATATGTTTAGAGATTGTGTTTGATGTTTGCTTAGTCTCAAAAGATGTTGATAAAGGATATGTTGATCTCTCTACTTGAACTAGACTTGCAAGTGCAAGTAAGGGACGATGATAGTAATCTATAAACTTAGGGATAGGATAATGTCCACTAAATTTTACAAGACCACAAGATGATAAGTTGATTTGATAAAGACTCTAGCAGGATGATGAGGTTTGATATGTGTCCAAACGTTGGTTTGATGTTTGATGTATGATAATGATGCAAAGGCTTGTCTAAAAAGACTAATGATATCCAAGGATGGCGATATAATTTGATGCAGATCTAATTTGATGTTTTTTTCCAAGAGGTCTATGTTGACAAAGCCTAAGTATGCTGTGATAGATATTCTAACAACTGAGCAGGATATTATGACGATGTTTGAAATTAATTTTGACAAACCTGAGCTAAGCAAGAATACAAAAGTGAGAGAATTTTTAGAAAACAATGGAAAAATCTAAAATAATATCAAGATTTTACAGAGGCAGTAGCGACAATAATGATAGGAGCAACTTTGTTTAGACACTGTGATTGGTAAATGAGAATAAACAATAGTGACCAGTTTCACAATAGCAACCACATGTAATGCAATAGTGACCAAGTGTTGAATAATAGCAACTATATTTTAAGATAGTAGCAACTTGATGCATAATAGCGACCCAATTTTTTGACAGGTGCAACTCTATTTCCTGATTTCCAGTTTGATGACAATTTTGATAATTTTGCAAGTTGAAAGTTTAGGTTTGGTGTTCAAAGTGATTTGTTTGAAAGAGAAAGTGATACACAAAATAGAAAAAGTATGAAATAACTGACTCAAATGGTAAGGGGGATATTACAAAACCTTCTTCCATAAGGTTCACTAGTCTAGCTTGAATAAGATATCAGTAAATTACAACCTAAGGAGTAAAGGCACATTTCTTCACAATAGGCTTACCTCACCCCCAAAGGAGTGATGTAATTCATTTATAATGGAGGGGTCGAATAGGACATACCAAGGTCATGTACCACCTTGATACTCCTGGATTTTTGCAAGAGAATAAACTCTTAAGCCTTACATCTCAACCATAGACCAGACATGGTAAGTAACTTTTGGGAATGATGTTATTTTGATGCACTACTATGATGAATAATTTCAAAAAACTTGGATTGGACTCTAAGTACAAGGTTTTTAATGACTTAGTGAACAATAGAGGTATACTTCAGACGCGAGACACTAAAGTCTCTAATCCTCATCCGAGAAACCCATGCGTCCACCCTAGATTTTGACATGCAAGGTATAACATCCACAAATACATGCTACTTACTTTTATTTTCACACACTTTATATAGCCTTCCTAGACACGTGCTTTTAGGGTCACCTTGAGTTCTCCATTGTGGGATGTGTCTCAAAGTAGGCCCCTCTAATAAAAAAGGAAAGCTTAGATATCTTGGTATTTCTCTTCACCCAGGATTGTCAAATGATGCAAAGGGAGAGGATACATATACATGACGCTTTTGGTGACTCAAAAATGTGAAGCCCAAGAAGTTTTTCGTCACCCAAGATCGCATTAGGCACTAGGGGAGATGATACACATCCGACTTGCCAAGCATGAAATACATGGAAGATAATTCATTGCAATTCATTTTTTAAGCACCAAATTGAGTGTTCATATCATAGCAATTTGAGTTTTAAACACCCAAATAAATGTTCAAGATAACAAACACATATAAATGCTTGAAATAACTGATACTTGGAGAAGGGGTTGCAAGAAAATTGTTAATAGTTTAAGCTTGGATGTCTTTGACCATTCGAGCCCCTAAAAAACTAATGGATTAGTAGTTTTAGATGATACACCTTCACCCTACAAGAGGTGCATAAAACCAAGTTAGATAAACTCAATCAATCAACAAATAACAACCATGTTAGGGTTAGGGTTAGAAAACCAAAATCTATAAGTTCAAAAAAGAAAATAGTAAGCAAGGAAAAGATAAAAGAGGCCTTGTCTCCTACAATAGTTGCCCTATTATGTACAATAATGACCTTTTTTATACAATAGCTAGCCTATTTTACAATAGCGGTCCCTATTTTACAATAGCTAGCCTGTTTTACAATAGCTAGCATATTTTGTACAATAGCTAGCATATTTTGTACAATAGCTAGCATGTTTTATAATAGCAACCTATTTTTATAATAGCAACCATGCTTATTACAATAGTGGCCCTACTTATTACAATAGCAACCTTGCTTATTACAATAGCAACCTTGCTTATTACAATAGCGACCCTGTTTAACAATAGTGATTTCTTTGGCTTTGTTCTTCCTTCAAACTCTTTTATTGAGGTGGAGAGTTTTTGGGTTGCTAGAATGGTGGCTTTGGTGCTTCAACTTATGTTGGTTCTTCCCATCTCCTATAGAGGTGGAGATAGAGTTTGTTGGTGGGTTAGCCTTCTCGAGTGGATGGAGGAATGGCTAGTGTAATCTTGCTGCTACAGGTGTTGAGTGGCCTAGTTGTTCCAGGAATTCTTTTGGGCATTCAATGTGTGGGTTGTTTCTTGTTCTTTATAGGATTGGTTTTTGTCCTAAGTGCTTAGTTATTCTTGGTTGAAGTGCCAAGTTTGGGCTATTTATATGTGTATGTCTCAGGATTGATGTTGGTTTTGAATGCTCTGTCTCTCCTGGTCTTTGTTGACCAGGTGTTGTTTGTGTTCGGCTGTGTCAATGCGGGTTCGTTGTTGGTTCTGTTCATTTTTGTTGTTTGGTGTGTCTTAGCTTAGTTTAAGGTTCTTGGTCCTTGCAAAACCTTGTTTCCTAAAAGGCCCATGTGGCTCATTGTGTAAAGGGTATGATGCCTTGTAAATGCTACTTATCTTATAAAAAATAATAGTGATTTCTATAAAATATGATTGTGCTCCAAAAACTTGCAACTCATGAAAAACTTGATAAAAACGTTAGATCAGGGATTGGTGTCCCACCAGATGTGCCATTTAATGTAAGGGGAAAATAAAAAATGAGCATACAACAATGAATTCAATGAAAGAAATCAAAAACATAAATGATAAACCCACTTACCAATGAAATACAATTGTCAAAAGCTATGAATTTACCATAAAAGTTAGATGATAGAATCAAACATAAATGAATTCAAAACCAAAACAATCTTACCATTCTATTGTTGAGTAACCTTAGTTGAAAAGTATGTGGGATTGCTTCAACTCAAAGCCTCCATGATAGTTCGCAAAAAGCTTCAATATTTGATGACCTAGATGCTATGATAAATAATTCTCAATTGCTCAAGAATCAAAAGAACATAGCTTTGCTATGAAAATTCTAGAGGTCATGAATGAGAAGGATGAAGGGTGGGTTTATAGATTTTAAGAAATTAGATCAATGATTTGGATTAAGAGGTGCTGATTTGAGATCAAAAGGTTGAGAATAAATGAGAGGAATTGATTGCCTAGTTAACTGACTGCAACTAGCTATAGGATTCTAGTTAATTGGTTGCATGAGATATTAATTGAAGTGTTAAGTCAATTGATTGATCAAAATAGTGGTCATTCAATATTAGTTTACTAAAAGAGAGTGCTAGTTGGGTTTTGAGGAAACAATGCATGATATAATTAATTAATTATTGGAGGAACATGCAAGATAAGATTGAGATAGAAGACAAGATCGCTTTCTTGTATGATAAGATAATTAATTAATTGAGGAACACACAAAAATAAGATTGATTAATAAATAAAATATTTATTTATTAATGGATGATGTTTGAGATAAGTTAAGATATTTTTGAGGAAAATTAGGATAATTAAATAATTAAAGATAATTATTTAATTCAAGCATGATGGTAAGTGATTTAGTTAAATAATTAAAAGATAATTATTTAATATTAGAAGAGGGTTTGATATTTAATTAAATAATTGATTGATAACTATTTAATTAAAATAGAAGAATAAGTTAAGTTAGCAACATAATTAAATAATTAATGTTTATTTAATTATTTGGGAGAAATGAGGTTAAATTAGTGATAAAATAGTGAATTAATTAAACAATTCAAGATTATTTAATTAATAGAAGGAAATAATGTTAAATAATGAACATGATGTTAAAAGGGGATTACTCATGCAAATGATGCCACTAATGATGCTAATAATGGAAAAATGCAGTTGTGTGATATGTGTTAGGCATTTTTACATGTCTACACATTCCAATCAAAGAGTAAAACTATGGTATCACAATGGAGGTTTTGATTTTGATTTCGTTTTATATTTTTAGTTTTTATTTAGCTTCTATTGTTGCTCTATCTAAGTGTAGCTTCTTATTCAAGTTTCTAAGTTTGTTTGTTGATCTAAATTGGTTTTGCAACTTAGATTGAGGTTTTATAGGTACTACCCATGTTGTGAAGGGATTAGTCGATAATATCACTAAGGCCATGCAGTGTTATATGTTCAATATTACCCTCTTTTTGGGTGGAAAACTTGTCACTAATAGCCTAAGGACAATAGATGTTAGAATCCACCAACTTAGAGAGGTTTATTGCTTTGTGGAAATCTCACTTTTAGCTTATATGACCATTTCAGGATTAAGGATGAACCCTTGGTGTAGTATGTGATGCAATGTAGTCCTCTTCCTAAACATCTCCTTGAAGAATTCAAATTCTATCTCCTTCCCTTTACCTCCAACCTTAACACTACCATTTTGGGATTGGTCTCCTAGATAACTGGCTAAGTCCACTTGGTTGAGGTGGATGTGGCAATAGTCCACATGGTTGGGTTTGTCACATTCTTGGGTCAACAACATGAACCCAAGCAACCCGTTGCTATGTATAACATCTCAAACTCTTGTACTTCTCTAAATACTTTTGATTTATGAACATTATATCTTGATATTTGCTTATTTATTGTTTGTATGAATTGGCTAATGACATGTGTCTCTAATTGTTACCAATTTAAGTGGAATTCATATTTGTTGTTGCTAGTTCAAATTTTTTTTTCTCTTATGACTAGTTTCAACAAGTGACGCAAGCATCGAGTTCCTGCTGAGAGGTAAAAAGCATCTAGCTATGAGTGAGAAAAAGGAATTAGATAGGAGATAGGAATATAAATGTATTAAATTTAGGTAGGAAAGTTTGAAATAATTTGCAATGGTGCATTAATGCGTGGAATGTTTAGGGTCCATGGGCAACGTGGTCCCAAAATTGTATTTTAGGGCACCATGTATACGTGGACTTTTTTATAGATATTCCAATGAATACTTGTATTTTTATGAGTTTGTATACATTTGCAACAAGAAACATCCTTTATGATCTTATTCAGGAAGCAAAAATGTATTGTTGTTTTGTTTAAATTATTAAATGCAAGTAATCTTAAATGTTTGTAACAATGCTTGAGTCATATGTGTATACATGCATGCATGTATACATGTATCCACGTGCACATAATGCATAGAAGAGTGAAAAGAATCTTCGGCATCTGAACAAGTCTTAAAGCACGAGGAGACTCAACTTGCATTTGTAGTATTAGAAGAAAGAAAACAGGAGAAATAAACTACTTATGAACAATGCACAATTTTTTAAAAAAAAAATTAATAAATCTTTCGCCCCATAAATTCATTAGTCATTTCAATTCCAACAAAGTTTTGATGTAGCAATATTTCTAAAGCATCAAATATCATTTGCAAGAATTTACAAAAACATGTGTCCAAAGACCAAAAAATATTGCATTTTTTACATGTCCCCGCATTATTGCATATAGACACATATCTATATGCATGTTCAAACAAAGTTTACCATACTTCTTTTTTTTGCTTCCATGTCTATTTCTAAATAAAATTATGTTTACCGTGCTAGTGTAATGTGTATTTGTAAACTTTTTTAAGATCAATCAATCTTTTTTTTAATTTAATATGAAAGTTAGTTCTATATAAAGCTATTGATTTTATTAGAAATAAGATTTTAATTTTGTTAATGTAATACGAAAACATATTTTTGTGTATAGAACAATGTAATTATATTACAATAAATTCTTAGATGAATCACTAGGAAGCTATTGTTTTTATTATAAATAAGATTTTAATCTTGTTTATGTAATACGAATAGATATTTTTGTGTATATATATTAAACAAAAAATAATTTGCAAAGATATAAAGAACCTTATTACGTAAGATAAAATGTAGCTACACTAAAATAGTTGACATGTTTATAGCACTTTGCATTGAGAATAAAATGTAATACTTTGATTTATTAAAATGTAATAAGTCAAATAAATATTACAATAAATTCTTAGATGAATCATTAGAAAGCTATTGATTTCGTTATAAATAAGATCTTAATCTTGTTTACGTAATACGAATAAATATTTTTGTGTATATATATTAAACAAAAAATAATTTGCAAAGATATAAAGAACCTTATTACCTGAGGTAAAATGTAGCTACACTTAAATAATTCACATGTTTATAGCACTTTGCATTGAAATTATTGAGAGAGAAACATTTGTAACAATGCTCGAGGCATCTATGTATACATGTATGCATGAATACATGTATCGATGTGCACATAATGCACAGAAGAGTGAAAGGCATCCCCGACATTTGAGCGAGTCTGAAAGCACGATGAGACTCAACTTGCATTTGCAGTATTAAATGAAAGAAAATAGGAGAAAGAAACTACTTATTAGCAATGCATATATCGAAGGGAAGCATAAAAATATGGATCCATGTAAACATTTATACATGCATGGATGTGTACATGTGTCCATGTAATTTGGTATGTAAACAAGAATCTATATATGCCTGCGTGCATAAAGCTAGAAATGTCAGAAACAATTTGCATTTGCAGTATTAAATGAAAGAAAACAGGAAAGATTAATTATTTATTAGCAATGCATATATCAAAGGAATGCATAAATATATGGATCAATGCAAACATTAACGCATGCAACGATGTGTACATGTGCCCATGTAATTTGGTATGTAAACAAGAATCTATATATTCCTGCGTGCATAAAGTTAGAAATGTTAGAAACAACTTGCATCTGAAAGATATACAAAAAATATTTATGATCGAAACAAAAGAATAATACATTATTGTTTTTTGAACAAGTGTATAAAGGATATCTAATGATGCATTCGAATGCATGTATACATGTAAATATTTGTTAAATCTGATGATACATTTTAGTCTCCAAGAAATTGTCATACGTGCTCTTAGTTATCTGTAATAAACGGGATGTAGAAAAAATGTTTTGAAAAGAACTCTTGAATACAACTATATGTTATGATAGTTATTTTGAAAGCCCTCAGTGTTTAATTGCATAACCTTGATATTTTCTTCATTTTTCCCTCTGTTTGGTATGGTGTGAATTTTGTTGTGATGGATGAAGGTATATTTGAGCTATAGATAGATAAAGCTATGTAAGGGTAATAAAGAAGAATGAGCTATGTAAGTGCAACAAAGAGAGGGAATTGAGAGAATGATGAGATGCAAGTAAGGTATATGAATGCCTTATGAAAAGTATTTGATATAGGAGGCAAGGATATGCGAGCCTGGATATGAGAATGAATGGAATGTAAATGGTAGGAATTTATCATTTTTGAGTTACATGCATAAAATTAAATGCAAGAAATAAAAATTTGAATGAGGGAGCTGGATTGAATGAAAAAGGGAATGCAACAGATTGGTGTGATTGCAAGGCAAGCATATAAATGGATTTTGAAATGTATTTGATTTGAGAAGAAAGGACGTACAAGGGTAGAAATGGAAATTAATGGAATTGATAGGGTATGAAGTGATCATTTCTTCCAACAAAGGGTGGAAGAATGTCTAGTTTGTTATTGGTTATGCTTTTTAAAATCATCATAGGGCTAAGTGTCTCAATAAAAACACAGAAAAAAGACTCATGTCCCATTTCTCACTCTCCTTCGTATTGAACAAGGTGTCAAGATCCTTGAGCTTCCTCGAAATGCGACAAGAGAAGAATAGATATAAATATATAATGATATTTAAGGATACAAGAGTCAAAAGAGAAAACAAAGTAGAAGTTGTTATGCATATACTATGAAAATAATAAATGCGTGGACTTTTTGATAGATATACCAGTGAATACTTGTATTTCTACATGTGTGTATGTATACATTTGCAGTAAGAAATGTACTTTATGATCTGATTGAGGAAGCAAAAATGTATTATTTTTTTGTTTGAATTATTAAATGCAAATAATCTTAAAGATTTGTAAGAATGCTTGAGCCATCTATGTATACATGTATCCATGTGCTTAGAATGCATAGAAGAGTGAAAAGCATCCTTGACATCTGAACGAGAAATTTGAATGGAAAACACTAAAATCGAATAGAAATAGAAATTTATAATCAAAGCATTCTAAATGCATCAAAGCACAATGAAACTCAACTTGCATTTGCAGTAGTAAACGAAAGAAAACAGGGAAAATGAACTACTTATGACCAATGCATATATGGAAGGAATGCATAAATATATGGATCCATGTAAACATTTGTGCATGCATGGATGTGTACATGTGTCCATGTAATTTGGTACGTAAACAAGAATCTATATATGCCTATGTGCATAAAGTTAGAAATGTTAGAAACAATTTGCATTTGAAACATATACATTATTGTTTTTTGAACAAGTGTATAAAGGATATCTAATGATGCATTTGAATGCATGTATACATGTAAATATTTGTTAAATCTGATGATACATTTTAGTCTCCAAGAAACTGTCATACGTGCTCTTAGTTATCTGTAATAAACAGGATGTAGAAAAAACGTTTTGAAAAGAGCTCTTGAATACAACTGTATGTTATGATAGTTATTTTGAAAGCCCTCAGTGTTTAATTGCATAACCTTGATATTTTCTTCATCTTTTTCTTTGTTTGGTATGGTGTGAATTTTGTTGTGATGGATGAAGGTACATTTGAGGTATAGATAGATAAAGATATGTGAGGGTAAAAAAGAAGAATGAGTTATGCATGTGCAACAAAGAGAGGGAATTGAGAGAATGATGAGATGCAAGTAAGGTATATGAATAAGTTATGAAAAGTATTTGATATGGGAGGCAAGGATATGCAAGAGTGGATATGAGAATGAATGGAATGTAAATGTTACGAGTTTATCATTTTTTAGTTATACGCTTAAAATTAAATGCAAGAAATAAAAATTTGAATGAGGGAGCTGGATTGAATGAAAAAGGGAAAGCAATAGATTTGTGTGATCCAAGGCAAGCATATAAATGGATTTTGAAATGTATTTGATTTCAGAAAAAAGGACGTGCAAGGGTAGAAATGGAAATGAATGGAATCGATAGGGTTTGAAGTGATCATTTCTTCCAACAAAGGGTGGAAGAATGTCTAGTTTGTTATTGGTTATGCTTTTTAAAATCATCATAGGGCTGAGTGTCTCAATACAAACACAGAAAAAAGACTCATGTCCCATTTCTCACTCTCCTTCGTACTGAACAAGGTGTCGAGATCCTTGAGCTTCCTCGAAATGCGACAAGAGAAGAATAGATATAAATATATAATGATATTTAAGGATATTACCTTAGAATTTATATTGCAATAACTTGTATATGACCTTGAAAAATATTGGAAAACCAATAAAATATTTATCAAATTAGAGAGATATACACTTCCTAAAATGAACTCTAAAATAACATATATCATTTTTTCTTGTCTTCATAGTGCCAATATTATTCTGTAATACCACTTGTAATGAATCAAATTGCACAATAAAACAATAGAGTAAGAAATATACTACAAATACTTGATAATAGTAAGTCAGTTTCAAGAGACAAGCTCTAAAAGTCTCCAAGAAGAACACAATTCAGAATATGATGATAATAAACTAACTACAAGCTTCTATAAACACCCTACTTATGTCTTAGAAATCACCCAAGCTAATGTAGATTTAAAATATGTAAATATATGTACATTTTGTTTTTGAGCAGCCAACATCTTATATGTAACCATTGGAGTGATTAGACCGTCTCTAGTAGAAATGCAAGCAGATACGTCAAGACGGATTAGCATTACCAAAAACTTGTAAAAAAACACAAAATGAAAACAATAAATATGGTAGGTCATGAAACCGAAAAAATGCAAATGTTGATGCATTAGAAAACAATAAATGCATGGACAGAGAAATATGTAGAGCTATTCATAGATATATGCATGGATGCATCGACAGACACATGTATACACAGAAGACAGAACTACATGGACAGATGGAGAAATGAATACATGTATACATGGATCCATGCATATTTGCATATAGATACAAATGCATATGTTACATGGAAGGATGTATTCATATACACATGGAAATATGGATGAAGGCATATATGCATATATGCATGTATGGACAATATGCATGATTGTATGTCAACATACAACTTTTGATTTTTTTATATTCAAAAATTAGCATTTATCTGTTTCTATTTATCATAATAGCTTTATAAATCATTATTGTTATAGAAAATCAATGAAATGCGATCGCATAGATTGATTAAATAAATTTAAGGAAAGGCATAATTAATAAAACTGGTGAGTAGAGGTATGCAATCCATGAGTGCAAATTAAATGCATTGAAATATCAGGAAAATGTGAACACATAGAGAGGTTAAAATAATTGAATCAAATGCATTAAATGGCATCTGGCTGGTGGGGAAGGTGCTGGAATGGCTTGGTGGCCATGGGTGGCCAACATAGGTGCACAAATGCATATGTGCATGTTGTACATGCACACATGTATAGATGGATGCATAGACACATGTATACAGACAGAGATAGATATGTTACAGAGAGAGCTATGCAGATACATGGATGTGTAGAAATATGCATATATGCATTTGCAAATGGGAAAAGACAAAGACATATACATAGGTGCATGAGTCCATAGATGCATATATACATGTATCCATGCAAGATATTGATAGATGCATATATACATGGATGTGTGCATGCAATCCATAGGTGCATATATGCATAAATTGATGTATATATGTAGCCATAGATACATCCATACATATATAGATAGATGCATAAAGAGATGGTGAGATATATGCATAAATCGATATATGCATGATTGCATCTATGGATACACAGATACATAATGAGATGAAGAAAAAGAGATATTTATATATGCATATACGAAACCATATAAAATTGAAATATGTTTAGCATATTGTAATCAATGAGTATTTAGACCGAACACCTTGATAGTGGCATGTTAATTGTGTCATTGTTATCAAGTTTCTAGTGCTCATTTACCCTTGTAAAAATGCATATGTAATTAATTAGGTAGCTATTAATTAGTCTTTAAATACATAATAATTAAAAGAAAGAAATAATGATAATTATCATTGTGCATATTTCAGTTATAAATCAAAGCCAATTAACAAAGTAGCAATGGAAAACCATGTGCATGTTAATATGTTAGAGAGCATGTATTTGTCCATAAGTGTATAAGGATGTCATGAGTTGTGATTTCTACTTGCATGTAGTTGTATTAAACAATTAATAGTAAGTATAGAATGACTCGATTGGGTTGGAAACTGAATATTTATGTGGCTTTTAGATGATACTAGGTTTGGAGCCATGAGAGTTGTTAGATGCTAAAACGTGACAGTAATCATAGCGTATCAACTAATAGGACCAGGTGACATTCCACTCATGTCAATCTAGTCAGTTCCATATTTCTCATTTACCCTTGTTTGATCTGATATGTAACTAATTAGGTAGCAGTTAACTAGTGTTTAAATACACAAATAAAAAGAAATAAATAAATACAATTATGCTTCTGTACATATTAGTTGTCAATGAAAGCGAAATAACAAAGTAGCAGTAGAAAACCATGTGCATGTTAATATGTTTGAGAGCATGAATGTGTGCATCACTATATAATTATCTAGAAAGCCCTCTGTTTGACTGCGTAACCGCGATATTTTGTTCATAACTTTCTTTGTTCTGTATGGTGCAAATGTTGTTGTGATACATGATACACATGTAGGCATGCATAGAAACCATATATGCATACATACATGTATCCATGCATAGTATTCAGAGATGCATAAATGCATATACCAATGTCTACATGTATCGATAGAAACATCTATACATATACTAATAGGTGCATGTATACATCGTCACATATATACATGAATCAATATATGGATGGTTGTATCTGAGGATACATAGATAGACAATGACATGTAGTAAAAGAGACATATTACTCATTGCATTCCCCGGGAGCACATTTTCCTGAGGAGTTTTGTAAAACAGTTCACTTGCCTTATAAATGCTTTCGTATTTTACATGTCTGCCTATGAGAACAATAACCACGACATCTGACAGAATTTAAATGCTTGCTGGTAGAAAATAGGTTTCTACTGCATTGTTTTGTCTATCCCTGTGCAAATGAAAATTTGTATTCTGCTATGGTAAATTCTCTAGTGCATTAGGTACTTTAAAGCGCAATTTTTTGGATGTTGCTCATGTTCCAGGTTTGATTCTTTTCGCGGGTTATAACTACCTACTGTTGTATTAGTTTCCCATTTTTTCTTCTACAAATGAATGAATATATAAACAAATAATCATATATAATAGTTTTTCTTTGACGAGTTTTGTCAAACAGTTCACCTATTTTTTGTATGCTCCCATTGTTTGCATTTATGCCTATGAGGACAATAACCACGACTTTTAACAAAATCCCTCTATGCTTTATGCTTTGATGACAACGAAAAAGCTCAAAGCAACACACTGTCGACTTATTCTTTGAAAGCATAGCTAAAGGTACATAATTCATTGATGCAAAATCAATGCATTGAATGGCATTTGACTAAAGAGGAGGCTGTTTGGATTTCTAATTAGTCTTTGAATATATAACAATTAAAAGAGAGAAATAAGTATAATTATCCTTGGCCACATTTCACATTTTCACCTTTCAATCAAATTCAATTAACAAAATAGCAGTAAAGCCTAAAGAAGGTTCAAGGAGTATGCTGGTAGAAAACCATATTCTGGACAATGGCTAGAGAATGTGTTGAAATTGCTTTATAAACTTTGAAGCAAATGCATTTTTCCTTCTGTTCACTTTCATTGTACATCTTAAATGGAAGTTGGGTGTCGCATTGCTACAATGCATTTGGATACTTTGATTATAAAATCATAGTTAAGATCATTTTAAGTGTTATCCATTCAAATATTTCATCTGAGTCTCGGAGGCAATGCACAGTTGTCCCATAAAGAGAGCTTTGGAACAAAAGTGCTATCATAAAGGATAGAGGGGTATTGTCAAATATTGTGGTTATTGTCCTCATAGGCACACATGCAAAATATGGAAGCATAGAGAAAGCAAGTGAACTCTTTAAAAATCCCATGAAACATAGTCTTTCTATGCATCCATGCATAGAGGTATGCATGTATATATGTGTGCATGTAATTATCGTACATGTTGACATAATAATTAAAACAAAGAAATAATTACAATTATCCTTGTGTACATTTGAGCTATTGATCAAAGGCAATTGATAAATTAGCACTAGAAAACCATGTGTGTGTTAATATGTTGGATAACATGTACTTGTGCATAGGTGTATATGGATATGGAAACTTGAATTTGAAAATGAATGGAGTGGAAATGGTATGAATTTAACAATTTTCAGCTGTACATAGAGAATTAAATGCAAGATATAAGTAGATTATTAAATGTATTTGAAACGGGAAGAAAAGATATTGAAGCCTGGAAATGCAAATGAATGGAATAAAAAGCCTATGAAGTCATCATTTCTTTCATCATAGGGTGCAGCAATTGCCAGTTTGTTATTGGTTATGCTTTATAAAATCATCATAGGGCTGATTGTCTAGATAGATATACAGAAGAAAAGCTCAAGGCCCATTCCTTACTCTTTGTCGTACACAACAAGGTGTTGAGATCCTTGAGTTTTTATATCATGAAATTAGGAAAATGCGAATGGTAGTGCATATCGGGTGCACTCAGTGCTTGAGGCAATAAGCAATTGCATATCTTAGTATCTTTAGATTTTAGATCGCATAGGTAACATGTGCTTCATAGTCATCTAGTTAGGGTAATATGATCACTTTGTGCATATTGCTATTTAATTCTGGAAGTTGATGTTTCAAAAGTTTTTTTTTTTAATTTGGAAACTGGTATTTATCTGTTTTGTTGTTTGTGTTTCAAAGTGAATGCATTAAATGGCATGTGGATTTGTCATGGAATATAGATTTAAGTGACTAGAGATGCATTGTGATTACTTTGAGCATTTCATTTATGTTATTCTGCAGATCTGTGTAGTCACAGGAGATGTTGTTGCTACAGAGTCAAGACCCAGAAACGAGGTACTTGATACATGTATCCATAGATACACGATGTGGACATCCATCATGGTATCCATAGATGCGTAGATACATGTATCCATAGATACATCGACACATATATGGATAGATGCTTGTATACATACGCACATAGAAGCACAGATACATATATGCGTGGATGCATCTATAGGTAGAAGAATACATAGAAACATAGTTACATGGATAGATAGATACATGCATAGTTGGATACATAAATGCTTAAATATGCATGTATGGAAATATCCATGGATTGCATATGAATTTGCATAGATACATATATCCATGCGTGCATGTATACATAGATGCATGTATTGTAGTACACATGGATGCATGTATATGTGTACCTATGGGCAGGATGCATGGAAGCATGTAAATAGAATAATTTTGTGAAATGTCATAGCTATTGTCCTCATAGGCACGTATGCAAAAAATGGAAGCATACAAAAGGCAAGTGAACTGTTTGACAAAATTCGTCGAATAAATGTGGATCCATGAAATGTGTTTTGAAAGGGATTATGTAGAAGCCCTTTTGTCTATTCTGTTGACTGCATGTGAGTCCTGTAAAGACTATATATCTTCAATTGTTGTAGAGGTGTCTCATAGAGAGAGCTTTAGAACCAATGTGTTGTTAACCTATGCCATAATGAGAAGTTTGGAACAATGTAAACCTAAACTCTGCAATTGTAGCTAAGGCATTCTTATACTTTGATTATAAATTCGTATTTTAAACTACTTTTAGTATTATCTATTCGAATTTCTTGTTGAAATGAGAAGGTTTCATCTGCGTTTGATAGGAATTATGTAGAAACCATCTTGTCCATTTTACTTCGTGCATGTGAGCCCTGTAAAGTTTGTGTATTTTTTATTACTTCAAAGCGGTCCCATAAAGAGAGCTTTGGAACCAAAATTATGTCAATGTGGACGATAATGAGAGTTTTCTCCTTGAACCTTGTTATATATTGAAAGACTAATTAGCAATCCAAACAGTCTCCCCTTTAGTCAGATGCCATTGAATGCATTGATTTTGGATCAATGAATTATGTACCTTCAACCAGTAGTTTTAATCAAACAATGCATATGGATTCAGAATCAAAAGTTGTTTCCTGTGAACCCATTTTTAATTTGCCTATGCATTTTCCCAGAATGCTTTTAACCGATAGCATCGCCCAATCACATTTCGCCATTTAACATATTACTTATTTTTTTATATAGTTTGAATTTGGAGAGCTATTTTTTATATTGGAAAATTAGCATTTATCTATTTTCCTATTCGTCCGAGTAGCTTTATAAATCATTTTCGTCTTAAAAATCTGGGAAAATGTGAATGCATAAATTGATTAAATAAATTTAAGCAAAGGCATAGTTTTAAAACTGGTGGCTAGAGGTATGTAATCCATGAATGCAGATTAAATGCATTAAAATATCAGGAAAATGCGAGCACAGTGCATGAATACAAATTAAATGCATTAAATGGCATCTGGCTGGAGGTGAACGCGTTGCAATGGCTTGGTGGCCATGCGTGGGCAGGGTACTTTGGTCATTTAATATAGAGTTAAGCCACTTGCTATGCATATCTATTACTTTGTGTATGTTGTTTTTTGTGTTTTGTAAGCCCGTGTTCTCTAAACCTAAGCTCTACAATTGCTTTGAGCTTTTTCGCTATGGTGAAAGCATAAAGGATAAAGGAATTTTGTGAACTGTTATAGTTAATGTGCTCATAGGCACATATGCAAAATATGGAAGTATATACAAGGGAAGTGAACTCTTCAAAAAAGCTCTTCAAAGAAATGTGGTCCCGTGGAATGCAATAAGTATTCATAATGGACACTTTGGTTTTCGCATGTTAACTTTGTCAGGTAATGTAATTTGACATGTAATGGGTGAAAGAAACATATATGCATTGTCTTGTGGGGTAGAAGTGGGCATAGTATTCCAATATCTTGAATGTTCAGACCATTGATTGCATAACAACATCAAGGAAGAGCATAAAGGTCTATCAAAAACTAAGCAACATAAGAAAAGAAATGTTGAAGTCATGACATGAACAATAGAACTATTCAACACTGAACTCAATGTGTCTAACAATTATTGCAAAAGTTGTTAATGCCATAGATGAAGTAATATGAATAAAAATTTAGTTTATGCTTTTCTTGAAATGCAATTCAAAAACTACTATAAATGCATAACACAAGGTTGTGTAACATATTGCCACTAATGTTTCTAATTTCTTTGGACATAAATGCTTTACACATTTGATTGCAATAGTAACATGTCTACGAAAATGGAACAAGAGAGATGATGAATACAAGATGGAAAAATGAAAACATGAAACATAATTTTATGTAGTCATTATATTGAAGAATTTCAATTGCATTTCAAGAAAAGCAGAAAGACAATTTGGAAAGCTGACCTTGCAATGTGCTATTGGATGATCAAGTATACTTGCAGCAATGTACAAAGGATTGTTTAAATAGACTTGAAAGCACCGATCGCTGTTACAAGGACAGTTTAGACAAATGAGTACAGTGAGTGACATATACTATGTTATTCATAAAAAGAAAACAAAATTCTTATGTAGATTCATTTCGACAAAAAATAACCTAAGTAAGAACTTTTGTTGCTTATAATGCAAATTGCATTTTATAATTTTAAAATACTTATTGTTATTTGTGTACCTTATAATATAGAACATATTTTGCATATCTATGCATTAGTGTAATTTTGTTATTGCAATGGTGCCATAAGCTCTTTAAGATACACTGAAGGAGAAATACAAACCAAGGTTGTTGGCATCCTGATAAAAAAGATGATGAGATACATCCAATTAATGTATGCCACAACATCTTATTCAATGAAGATGATTTGGATAGGGATGTTATAAATGAGAATCCTTATTGGTGTGTGAGTAATCCTCTTTTTCAAGACTTATCAAGGAAATTGCATATGAATACTATCAGTAAATAGGTGGAATCAGATTTATTAATTGACTTTGATTGATCGGTCAAATGTGCACAAGGATAGTTATAATTATTTCTTTGTTTTAATTATTATGAATGTAAATATTATTTAACAGTTACCTAATTAATTAGATATGAAATGATAGAAGGGAAAAGAAGATTAATTAATTAAGATAATTTGATTCATTAAATAATAAGGTGAATTATCATTCAAAAGTACATAAATTAGAAGTTTGGAAAAATCTCTCTTTTCTTTATGCTTTAATGACAACGAGAAAGCTAAAAGCAATTGTGGAGTTTAGGCTTATATCTGTAAATTGCATTTGCCTGACAGTTTATAAAGCCTTCTCAACACATTGTCCACATATTCTTCCAAAGGTCCCATTATGGCACATGCTAACAGCACAGTGACTCTAAAGCTTGCACTGTGGAACAGTTCTGCAGTGATTGAAGATATGTAATCTTTAGAGGACTCATAAGCACCAAGTTATTGTTAAGCTCCCATATTGTACACTGGAAAAAAGACAATTGTTCATCCAAGGAACTAGTCTATGAAGATTAGTGTAGGCTGAGCACTGTGAAACCCAATTTGCCTATAGACTCTAAAATGAAAGAAAACTGACAAAAATAACTATTTATTGCCTGAAGTAACTTGTCTACGAGTGTCCTTTTTGGAACCATGACAACCTTTTCCCTGTCACTGTAAACTCTTTCGTAGAAAAGACATATAGACACACACACACACACACACACACATATATATATATATACATATGTATACATATGCACAGATGCATCTATGTAGACACATATAAATGCATGTATGGACGTAAACATACATGCATGCATGCATATACACATAGATGCATCTATACACACATACATATATGCATAAATACATATATGCATAGATATATCCAGAGACATATGCATACATGCATACATGCATCTACAAATGTTTACATAGATATGCACATAGATAGATGCATATGTACATAGAGACATGCATACATACATACATGCACCGACACATCACACACAAAGTGATAGTGATAGTCCAAGTAAAGCACTATGAAACACAACTTCATTATGAACTTTAATGTAAGGAAACTCTGAAAATTAACAAATTATCACCTCAAGTAACTCGTTTCTAGATCTGGACTCTGTAACTATAACATCTCCTGCTCAGTTGCTACAAACTCTTCCTAAGAACATGCACCTATAGAACTCAAAAACAACACACACAAAGTAATAGAGATGCATAGCAAGTGGCTTAACCCTATATTAAATGACCAAAGTACCCTGGGCATGCGTGGCCACCAAGCCATTCCAACGCCTTCACCTCAAGCCAGATGCCATTTAATGCATTTAATTTGTATCTATGCATTACGTACGTCTACCCGCGAGTTTTATAAACTATGCCTTTGCTTAAATTTATTTAATCAATCTATGTGCTCGCATTTTCTTGATATTTTAATGCATTTAATCTATATTCATGGACTATGTACCTCTAGCCGTCAGTTTTAAAACTATGCCTTTGCTTAAATTTATTTAATCAATTTATGCATTCACATTTTCCCGGATTGTTAAGACGAAAATGATTTATAAAGCTACTCGGACAAATAGGAAAATAGATAAATGCTAATTTTCCAATATAAAAAATAGCTCTCCAAATTCAAACTATACAAAAAAATAAGTAATATGTGAAATGGCGAAATGTGATTGGTCGATGCAACCGGTTAAAAGCATTCCGGGAAAATGCATAAGTATTCCTGCCTTAACGCTAGGAACGAATAAAATTCAGACTATACAAAACAATTTATCCAAGTGAGTGCTAGAAAGCCAAAGGAAAAGCTTTAGTCTTCAAATGCTTGGAAAACTTCCCAGTCAAACAGTAGACCATGAGCATTTCACACATACCAATCAATTCTATGATTTTAAAGATTGAATATATGCATATTTTAAGCCATCTGTTATCTGTTCTTTGTATATGTCTAAACTTTTTTTGAATTCACTTGCAAGTTGCAATGATTGTGAAGCATTGTGTGTTCAAATGCTTTAAAATAAAGTTACACGAACATATGAACAATAATATAGTGTGGAATATAGTGGACGCCTATGCAAAGATGAAAATAGTCGGCTCTTCTGGCAATTTCTCAAGACTCTCTAAGTTAATACAGTTAGGCTAGGAATATGTGAGGTATACATATGATCATTGAAAAGAAGCTCTATCTGTAACAATATAAGGCAAAGAGGGAAATATTATTTTTTTAATGATTTGTGTATTTTGATTCAAAGTTTTTTAATATATGTGTTATTATCAGTCATGCATTTGAAAACAATGTTACTCCATATACAAATAAATTTAAGCAGAGGCATAGATCTCAAAACTCATAGCTTTTATTAATACAAAGGGGACATTTACAGTGACAGAGCAAAAGTTCTTGTGCTCATTGAATGAACACCAAGAGACAAGTTACTCAAGGTAACAAATTGCTACTTTTATTTATTAAATCCACGTCTTATCATGCTTAGATGAATGTATATATCCTGTTCTAAAGCTCCTATTTTATTAAAAGTAGGGAAAATGGTCAGAAAGATTGTGTATCTATCAATGTGAATAGGCAAGATTGATTCAACTGATATGGAGGATAAAGATGACTAATAATTAACTATGACTAACCACTCAACACAATTAATTCATCAGTCAATTAGCTTGATTGATCGCTGAATTAACTTGTTTGAAAGCTATCATGTTAAGCCAATTAGCTAATACGCCACATACAGTATGACATTTGAGATTCAAATAAGTCTCATGTACGCAAATATGCTATCATGTTAAAGCCACATAAACATTGATGTTCCAACTCCATGGGGTCATTGTATTTCCATTTGCCCAAGTTCATTTCATTCCATTATCCAACACTAATTATTAAATGTTTAAACCAGCTACATGCAAACAAAAATCACAACCCATAGTATCCACATACACCTATGCACAAGTACATGTTATCCAACATATTAACACACACATGGTTTTCTAGTGCTAGTTTGTTAATTGCCTTTGATCAACAGTTCAAATGTACACAAGGATAATTGTAATTATTTCTTTGTTTTAATTATTATGTACTTAAAGACTAATTAGCAGCTGCCTAATTATTTAACTAATAGTATTGGCATGCAATTTTGTTCACAAGTCTTCAAAAACAACATTATTCACACACCAATAACGATTCTCATTTGTAACCTCCCTATCCAAATCATCTTCATTCAATAAGATGTTGTGACATACATTAATTGGATGTATCTCATCATCTTTGTTATCAGGATGCCAACAACCTTGATTAGTATTTGTCCTTGAGTGTATCTGGATGCCATGAATTATGAATTCTACTTGCATGTGGCTTGATTGCACAAGTAATAGTAAGTGCCACACAATGGTACAAATCACAACTCATAGCATCCATATACACCTATGCACAAATACATGCTATCTAACACATTAACACGCACATGGTTTTCCAGTGCTAGTTTGTTAATTTCCTTTGATTAATAGTTCAAATGTACACAAGGATAATTGTAATTGTTTCTTTCTTTTAATTGCTATGTACTTAAAGACTAATTAGCAAAATTTGTATATTTTTGATTACTGCAAAACGGTCCCATAAAGAGAGCTTTGGAACCAAAATTATGTCAACATGTGCGATAATGAGAGTTTCGAAGAATGAGTTAACAGTGTATTGCTTTGAGCTTTTCTGTTATCATCAAAGCATAAAGAATAGAGGGATTTTGTTAAAAGTCGTGGTTATTGTCCTCGTAGGCATAAATGCAAACAATGGGAGCATACAAAAAACAGGTGAACTGTTTGAGAAAACTCGTCAAAGAAAAACTATTATATATGATTATTTGTTTATATATTAATTCATTTGTAGAAGGAAAAATGGGAAACTAATACAACAGCAGGTAGTTATAACCCCCAAAAAGAATCAAACCTGGAACATGAGCAACATCCAAAAAATTGTGCTTTAAAGTACCTAATGCACTAGAGAATTTACCATAGCAGAATACAAATTTTCATTTGCACAGAGATAGACAAAAGAATGCAGTAGAAACCTATTTTTTTCCAGCAAGCATTTATATTCTGTCAGAGGTCGTGGTGATTGTTCTTGTAGGCAAACATTTAAAATACGAAAGCATTTATAATGCAAGTGAACTGTTTTACAAAACTCCTCAGGAAAATGTGCTTCCGGGGAATGCAATGAGCAATATGAGATGATACAAGGGTAAATGAGAAATATGAACTTGCCTAAATCAACATGAATGAAATGTGAGATAGAGCTATTGGGTAATATGCTACATATACTGTGACATTTAAGCTTCAAAGAAGTCTCATGGCTGTAAGCCTGCTATCATGTAAAAGCCACATAAATATTCATTTTGCAATTGGATGGGGTCATTCTATTTCCATTTACCTAAGTTAATTTCATTTGGCTGTCTAGCAGTAACTATCAACTGTTTCATCAAACTTCATTCAAGCAGAAATCACAACACATGGTATCCTTATAGAATTATGCACAAATACATATTGTCTACCATATTAACATGGACATAGTTTTCTATTGCTGCTTTGTTAATTGGCTTTGAGTTATAGGTGTAATGTGCACAAGGATAATTATAAGTATTGCTTCCTTTTAAATGTTATGTATTTAAACGCTAATTAACTGTTACCTAATTAATTAGATATGAGATGATAGAAGAGTAAGTGAGAACTAGACACTAGATAAAAATGACAAAGTTAACATGTGAATATCAAGGTGCCCAGACTAAATACTCATTGCATTCCAGGGGACCACATTTCACCCAGAAATTTTGTCAAACAGTTCACTTGTGCTGTCTATGCCTCCATATTTTGCATGTGCGCCTAGGAGGAAAATAACCACGACATCTGATAATAGTAAAATTCCTCTATCCTTCATGCTTTGCTGACAGTCAAAAAGCTCAAAGCAATTGCAGAGTTTGGGTTCGCTTCTCTAAATTGGGTTTGCTTAACAGTTTCCAAAGCATTTTGAACACATTGTCCTTACATTCCTCCGAAGCTCTTACTATGTGACAAGTCCAAAGCACATTGGCTCCAAAGCTCTCACTATGGGAGAACTCTGCACAATGGACAAAAGGGTTTCTACATAATGCCTATGAAACCACATTTCATAACAAGTTCTACATGTTGTTCAATGCCAAACTAGCTACCAATGAACAACAAAAGCTTTAAAACTCTTAGTTAACATGTAAAGGGCTGGATAAAATGTATACATAGACACATAGCTGCACACAAGCATTTAAAGCAAATGCAATAGTAATCTGTTATATACACACATACATACATGGTAACATAGATACATGCATACATATATACATAATTACATGCACACATATATACATGCATTCTTGTATGCATGGATGCATAGAAAGACAATGTTTCATGGGATTGTTAAAGAGTTCACTTGCTTTCTATATGCTTCCATATTTTGCATGTGTGCCTATGAGGACAATAACCACAATATTTGACAATATTCCTCTATCCTTTATGACACCACATTGGTTCCAAAGCTCTCTTTATGGGACAGTTGTGCATTGCCTCTGAGACTCAGATGAAAGATTTGAATGGATAACACTTAAAATGATCTAAACTATGATTTTATAATCAAAGTATCCAAATGCATTGCAGCAATGCGAAACCCAACTTCCATTTAAGATGTACAATGAAAGTAAACTGAAGGGAAAATGCATTTGCTTCAAAGTTTATAAAGCAATTTCAACACATTGTCTAGCCATTGTCCAGAATATGGTTTTCTATCAGCATACTCCTTGAACCTTCTTTACGTCTAACTTGCTATTTTGTTAATTGACTTTGATTGAAAGGTGAAAATGTGAAATGTGGCCAAGGATAGTTATACTTATTTCTCTCTTTTAATTGTTATATATTCAAAGACTAATTAGCAATCCAAACAACCTCCCCTTTAGTCAGATGCCATTCAATGCATTGATTTTGCATCAATGAATTATGTATCTTCAGCCACTAGTTTGAATCAAAGTATGCATTTGGCTTCAGAATCAAACTCTAAAAATAAAAAAGACTATGTTTAAATTATAAAGTGCAATCAACCACCAAAGAAATTGATTGGATAGTAATTGTGTTTCTGATATCATGTTATTGCAACAAAGATCTACTTTTGAACCCCAATCGCTTAATTTTTATGAACCATATAGCATATGCCATTCACAATACCCATTTGTAAAGATTGTCCTTGTAACAAAAAGCAACGGTATGACTACAAGTACAATCAATATAGTGAGAATCTTGAATTAACCTTTTTCTTTGTCTACTCTATGCAATTGTAAACAAAGGACAAGGTTCATTCTAGAAACTCACCTTGTACTCTTTTCTTGAAGAATTTGCTACAGTTGGACCGCTACACCACCTCTCCTCCTCCAATCAAAAGCATTGCACCATGTAATAAGCTTTGATTAGAAAACAAAGACCATTTGTTTGTTTTTCTAAAAGAATAGCAATAAAGCTCAAGGAAATGACCAAAATGCAAACAACTCCCAAAATTACATTTGCAATATATAATACTCCTACTGCGATGGATACTAATAGCCAAAACCAATAAAACACTAGCAAGCATTTTTTAGATTCAAGAGACACAAGTATAAATGTAAATCAGATTAACTAGACAAACTAGTTGCCATAGGTTCTTGTACCACAAATCTTCTAGCAATGAATTTAACTGCTCTTTTGCACGAAGTCTAAAATTATTTCATCAAGCAATATTACTTCACTGCTCTATGGCAACATTGCAATTTGAATTCTAAAACATATTTGGCATAGCTTTTTATAACCCCAAGATACAATTTTCTAACTTCCCAAGCATTTAGTCTAAGTTTTCCAATTACAAAATCTCAAATTGCTGTTTGCTTGGTATGTTTGTTCCTTGAATTTGATCACTAGGTAAAATGTGTACAAGGATAATTGTAATTTGTTCTTTCTCTTAATTACTATGCATTTAAAGACTATTTAACAACTACCTAATTAATTAGTTATCTAACGATACAAGGATAAATAACAAATATAGAATTGACTACTTTGACATGAGTAAAATGTCACATGGACCTATTAGCTAACACGCTACATATATTGTGACTTTTGAGTGCTTAATCCATCTACATGTAAGTACAATTCACAACCCATAATTAAAATGTCCCCAAGGATATTTATAATTATTTCTTTCTTTTTATTATTATGTATTTAAAGACTAATTAACAGCCACCTAATTAATTAGATATGAGATGAAAGAAGAGTAAATGAGAGCTACCAACTCGATAAAAATGCCAAAGTTAACATGTGAATATCAAGGTGTCCAAATTTAATACTCATTGCATTCCCCGAAAGCACATTTTCCTGAGGAGTTTTGTAAAACAGTTCACTTGCCCTATAAATGCTTTCGTATTTTACATGTCTGCCTATGAGAACAATAACCATGACATCTGACATAATTTAAATGCTTACTGGCACAAAATAGGTTTCTACTGCATTCTTTTGTCTATCTCTGTGCAAATCAAAATTTCTATTCTGCTATGGTAAATTCTCTAGTGTATTAGGTACTTTAAAGCGCAATTTTTTGGATGTTGCTCTTGTTCCAGGTTTGATTCTTTTTGGGGGTTATAACTACCTACTGTTGTATTAGTTTCCTATTTTTTGTTCTAGAAATGAATGAAAATATAAACAAATAATCATATATAATAGTTTTTCTTTGACGAATTTTGTTAAACAGTTCACCTGTTTTCTGTATGCTCCCATTGTTTGCATTTATGCCTACGAGGACAATAACCACGACTTTTAACAAAACCCCTCTATCCTTTATGCTTTGATGACAACAAAAAAGCTCAAAGCAACACACTGTCGACTCATTGTTCGAAAGCTCTCATTATCGCAGACGTTGACATTATTTTGGTTCCAAAGCTCTCTTTATAGGACCACTTTCCAGTAATTAAAAATATACAAACTTTCCAGGGCTCACATGCATGAAGTAAAATGGACAAGAGGGTTTGTTTCCCATTTTTTGTTCTACAAATGAATGAATAGATAAACAAATAATCATATATAATAGTTTTTCTTTGACGAGTTTTGTCAAAAAGTTCACCTGTTTTCTGTATGCTCCCATTGTTTGCATTTATGCCTACGAGGACAATAACCACGACTTTAAACAAAATCCCTCTATCCTTTATGCTTTGATGACAATGGAAAAGCTCAAAGCAACACACTGTCGACTCATTGTTCCAAAGCTCTCATTATCGCACACGTTGACATAATTTTGGTTCCAAAGCTCTCTTTATGGGACCGCTTTGCAGTAATAAAAAATATACAAACTTTACAGGGCTCACATGCATGAAGTAAAATGGACAAGAGGGTTTCTACATAATTCCTATCAAACGTAGATGAAACCTTCACATTTCAACAAGAAATTCGAATAGATAATACTAAAAGTAGTTTAAAATACAAATTTATACTCAAAGTATAAGAATGCCTTAAAGCACTATGAAACCCTGCTTGCATTTCTCGTATCAAATAGAAGAAAACAACGTAAAGTTACCTCTTCTAACCTCAAGCAATTCGTTTCTTGCTGTCCAGTGCGCAATTCTGCAACTACAAAATCCCCTGCTCGGCCACACAATAGAGCACTATGAAATACAGCTTCGTTATGCACTTTAATGTAACAAAACTCTCAAAATTAACAAATTATCACCTCAAGTAACTCGTTTCTGGGTCTGGACTCTGCAACTATAACATCTCCTGCTCAGTCGCTACAAACTCTTCCTCAGAACACGCGCTTACAGAACACAGAAACAACACACACAAAGTAATAGAGATGCATACCAAGTCGCTTAACTCTATATTAAATGACCAAAGTACCCTGGCCACGCGTGGCCACCAAGCCATTCCAGCGCCTTCACCTCGAGCCTGATGCCATTTAATGCATTTAATTTGTATTCATGCATTACGTACGTCTACCCGCCAGTTTTATAAACTATGCTTTTGCTTAAATTTATTTAATCAATCTATTCACTCGCATTTTCCTGATATTTTAGTGCATTTAATCTGCATTCATGGATTACGTACCTCTAGCCGCTAGTTTTAAAACTATACCTTTGCTTAAATTTATTTAATCAATTTATGCATTCGCATTTTCCTGAATTTTTAAAACGAAAATGATTTATAAAGCTATTCGGACGAATAGGAAATTAGATAAATGCTAATTTTCCAATATAAAAAATAACTCTCCAAATTCAAACTATACAAAAAAAATAATAATATGTTGAATGGCGAAATGTGATTGGCCGATGCTACCGGTTAAAAACATTCCGGTGGCCGCAGGAACTAATAAGGTAGAGAGAGATGTATAGAAAGGAGGAGTATTTTTATATATAATAACATGACAACTTCCGAATTATAGTAACTTACTTTTCAACATCCGCATCAGAAAGAATCGTATTGACTGATCCTTTAATTGGTAAGGTCACATCAAAATATTTCTTAAACCATGACTAGGAATGGTGGTATTCTGCACACAAACTCGTGAATGTTATGCTTCCAGCAAATCCGGGGAAGGGCTATTCCTGATCTTTAGCCCTAACACGACCGCCCGTTTTTACTCTCAAACTTGTGTATATCTTCGCATCTACTAATACTGAGCTACGAACAATTCCATGAGCAGAAGCAAAAATGATCAAGCGACAATTTTACAAAGCAGAGCACGCTGATAACAATGATGGTGCTTCTGACGACTCTTCATCATCATCAGAGGCTGACATTGACCTTCATCATGAAGAAGAAGAAGATGAAGAAGAAGTAGAAGTAGCAGTAGAAGCATCTACAGGTAACATTTTTTTCTTTTTCTTTTTTTTTTAAGTGATTCCGCAGCTCCCCGTATCTATTTTTAATGTTACAAGACATTATAGGGCATTGAAATCCTGCGTATGTAATTCATCTGTGTTTTCTGTTGGTGCCACTGACAATGTATTGTGCCGGTTTTTAAGGGTTTTGGGCAATACGATTAGGTTTCTGGTTTTCTACATCAATGGACTATGTCTAAATGATTGTTCACCTTCGTTTTCTAAATTTTGTGATTTGAAAGCGAAGGTGCATGTATTGTATGTGATGAGCCTAAGTAGAAAGAATCTCTAATGCCAAAGTTGCAGGCCCGTTTCCCTCAATTTACAATTTATGGATTAGTCAATGGGATTTTCTTAATCTGTCTTTTTCCGAGATTTGAACCCGTGTTTCGTGTGAGATTAATGCTTGTAAATTTTTTCCGGACTATAGCTCTGATGCAGGTGTTCCCAGGACAATGGACACGTCCTGCGCAATAAAACAAATCACAAAGAAAATAAATATATACCACTTCATCATATGCTGAGTTACGGAACTTATACTGCCCAAGCAATTATTTTTCAATCTCTGAAACAGAAGCCATTGCGTTCTTTTCTAAACAATTATACCATAAATACATGCTTGTATTCTTTGTTTCATTTCTGTCTCTGTCCTCTATCTGAAGTTAAGCTATGTTTCTGAATAAAGTCTGCGTTTCCTGCCTTCTAAGGAGTGTTTATAATTTTAGTAAAGAAAAGCCCTCCAACTACAGCTTGTAGACATTTTTAAATATGTTTTTATCTCAAGTTTTGTGTACAATGAGTGATTTTGAGCGGTTAATTTTTCCATTTACTTGCTTTACTATTGAAATTCCAATTGTTTCTGCATCAATCACGTTGTAAGACATGAAGCCAGCTAGAACTTGAATATGGAGTCCCCATTGGCACCTTTGGTTATCCTACCTCTGAGCCACCAAGCCTTCGTGGCATTAGATGTTTGTGGAATTTGGATCGAGTCTTCATGGAAACATTCCATGGGATCTGTGCAAGCAGCCTGTAGGCTCATCTAGGCTCCTGAAAAGGTTAAAAATGGCAATTTTACTAAGATTGCATAGATTTTGGTATGAATGTTTCTAACCATTTGAGAGTACTGTGGAGTTTCTTGTTCATCACTGCTTACATTAAAGTTAAGTACAATTTTCTCAGATAATTTTGACAATGTGATAAATGTGCTCTTATTGAGTCTTTTATTTGTTGAACCTGCAGAATCTGGATATCAAAGTGAGGATAGCTCAGATGGTGGTGACGAGTTTAATGGTGCAGAAGGTGCCCTCCATGTTTTTCCATTGTCTTAGAGGAAGATTCTTTTAACATGTAGAATGTCAGTTTTTGTTTTGCAAGTTTGTGTGCAGTTTTGCTTCCAAATTTAATTTTATTTGCAGATTGTATTTTTTCTTGTACCAACAAATGCATTCTTGTTTACGGATTAACTATTTTTACCAGACAACCAACAAAGTATCGTGCTTTTAGGGCTTGGTGGTATTTGCTTCTTCTAGAAGGTCCACCTTAGCTCAAACGTGTATTGTTCTAAGGACCTAAAAGGATCATTTAATAAGAAATAATACTGATTGACAGTGTGCTATTTATGCCTGCATTATGCATGTAATTTTTAAAATAAAGAAGCACACAGCAACTGACCATACAAATTGTAATTCTCATTAGAGATGACAGCACTCACATGCAATGCACATAACTCCTTAGTCACAGTAATATGCAGGTTGCTAGAAGACATGCAAGTGGAAGTAGTGAAGGCTTGAAAATTCCACCTATCTGTTTCTCTCAGGAAAAAAAAATCACAAAGGCATAGCATTAGTTGCAAATGGTGCTTACAAGGTCAAAAGGTGCACGAAATTCAAGGTCACCAAAAATAGAAGAATGTATGGTCCAAATAAAATAATATATTTGTAGAGGAAAATATGCCAACGGATTATAATAAGGAAATATTTATCAATTGAAGAAAATTATCATTAAGTTAAATGTATGTAATTTGGGTAACTGCACACAATTCAAGAGAACAAATCATATACCAATAGTTGGCTACAAAATTTGAGTGCTTGGGCCCCAGAAAATAGAAACTAATTATTTGAGTTTTTGAATGTACATAAATCTATGGTCAAGACCTAGATCAAGTTTGAATATGTTTTGATTTATGTATCCCATGTAAATAGGCGCCCATAAGCTTGTCAGTATGCTGCAAACTAAATGTCCCTGTGCCAGCAAATGTATTCAGCTTCAAGACATCTTGGATTTGGCTTGGGCCTTGATCTATGGAACTCATGCAAAGTATTACCCTTAATTGTGAGATTGAGCTGCCGGCTTCAGATAAGCAATCTCTAGCTGTGGGAAATGGAACAATTTAGTGCTTTTGGTTTTTGCACAGAATTGCAAAATTGAGAAACCATTCTTCTTCATGGTTCTGTTTTTTGCATTGGTTTAGCTAATTATCATTGAAACTCTTTTGGATGAACTGTGAAGCTATTCAAGCCTTTGTCCAATGTTCTGAGTGTGCATCTCATTCGTCTTGAGGGAACAATGTTTGGCAAAGACATAGTCCTTATTAATGTTATAAATCCTTATTAATGTTATAAATCCAAGTTATTAGTTCTGGTTCGGACCCTGGTTCGGGTTTGCAGATTCAGTTCGTGGATCCGGCAAATTTTTTTTGGGGGCTGGGTTCATTTTGGATTTGTCCATACAAAAAGCATGTAAAATTCATTAAAATATATATTTACAGCAGAAACAACATACATATTTCTTAATATTTTTATTTTTATATACAAAAATATTTATAAACCTAATAAAATATTAATAAAATTAATATATTATATGATAGTAATTAATTATAAAATTATATAATAATATAACTATAAGATAATAACATTATAAATATTGGAATATAATTATAAATATAATAATAATATATATTAATATAAATATTTATAAACCTAATAAAATATTAATAAAATTAATATATTATATGATAGTAATTAATTATAAAATTATATAATAATATAACTATAAGATAATAACATTATAAATATTGGAATATAATTATAAATATAATAATAATATATATTAATATAAATATCACATTATAATATATAAGTATAATATTATATAGAAATATTAATAATTTAATATTATAATAATTATAATAAAAATAAATAAATATTATACTTCAAACATAATAACATTACCATCAAGCTCTGCTAGAGTGCAGAGTCGAATTTTCCAATTTGTCTGCGGTGATTCACAGATCTTTGGCACCACAAACCCATGAAATCCTGTTGAATAGCTGCTTGCTGGCAGCCCAAGCCTGACAAAAACATAATATTAGAAAAGACGTCGATGGATCCCTGCTGTGCTGAACCGGATCGTGACTCCGGTACAAACTGGACCTGGATCTGGCAGCTTGGCCAACAGATCTGGTAACATAGTTATAAATATATTTTTAAGGGTTAAATTGGTGAAGAGGTAATAGTTGGCTTAAAATAAAGGGCTGGTTGGGTGATTAGTTAGGGTTAAATTGTTAATTAAATGTAAAATGTGAAATCATTTGAGGTCAATCAATTGTTTAAGGTGAATATCAAACTGTAGATTATCTGATTAACTAGTAAGGTTAGCAATGTTTTTCAAAAGAATTTAATATAATATATTAGGTTTTAATGTAATTAATTTTGTAGGTAGTATTATACTGTAGGAAGGGTTTAAGGAAAAGGAATTTTTAAAGAAAAATAATACTCTATTAATTGTTGGATAGTTTTTTATAGATAATAGTATGTGGGATCTATAGGAGCCCCAACACATAAAACTAGCATAAGATAACAGGAGTAAACAAGATACAGATAAAAGGCCTGCACGAACAACTCATGCAGGGGTGTATCAAGCTCAAAGCATAAGGAAACTGTTAGTTTTATGATCAGATGTAAAGCACAGAAAATTAATTCAAAATCAGACACAATAACACAGCAGATACCCTGGGAAAACCCTCCTCTCGAGGGAGAAAAACCCAGCAACAATATATCACTTATATATTGAATGATAACACAAATAATCTCCTTTACAATAGGCCAATATGAAGGCCAGAAGAAGCACCACAAATTGATGCAAACTCAGATACAACAAGATGTATATTGCTGATTAGAAACTCAGCCAGCAATATGCTTTTCTACAGAAATCACTATCTCCTCTATATGAATCGCACTTGAACTCCAAAGAATAATAATGAACTGAATGAATGAATGATACAATGCAATGGATGAATGAGTATATATATAAGGGGAAGAGAGACGCATCACTTCAAGTTGAACATGTGGGCCTCCTCTAGAAAGACGTGCCTCTAAGTCTCATTAAGTCGGCCTCTTGAAATTGCAACCCTTCATGAAGAGATGTTGGCCTCATAAATAAAACATTTCTTTATTAAATTCGAGTCTCTTCATAATCGTGCCTTTTCATAAATATAAATCTCTTATAAATTAAATAGCCCCTAGGCTATATTTAATTTATCACGAGTAAAGGAGATTGCTGGAAGTGAATATCGACGCTGCAACATCAACACTCCCTCTTAGCTAGGGAGAATACTTCTAGCTGCACAAGACATATCACCTCATCGTGATGTCTACCACAATGGCTATAACCATATGTGGAAAAGAAAGATATTACCTCATCATGATATCAACCATAATGGCTACAACCATGTATGGTATGTACAAGTGTTCATTACTTGCGTGATGTTGTCACCTCAACATGACGTTCACCGTGGCTCTCTGAAAGGGTGAAACACAAGTACAAGAAAATCATCACGGACTCTCTCACGTGATGCTGTCATGGAGTCACACACATGACATCCACCATGGCTCTCCCAAAGGGTGGAAACAAGGGCTTTCACCTCAAATCTCAAAAGAGAAATGCATTAAACAAGGGCTTACACCTCAAATCTCTCTCAAAGAGAAATGCATTAAAGAGGATCATTGATACTGAGACTCCTCAGCTAGGCCTGTATTCTCCACCATACCAAGCTTATCTCAAAAGTACACAAACTTTATCCTGGAGAGAGGCTTGGTGAGAATGTTTGCCGTCTGCTCATCAATGCTGATATAGCTCAATTGTATAGCTTTCCTCAATACCATATCTCTAATATAATGGTATTTGATCTCAACATGCTTGGTTTTGTCATGAAACACATGATTGACAGAAAGCTTCACACAACTCTGGTTATCACAATGAATGATAGAAGGTTCCATTGATTGTCCAAACAATCCTGCAAGGAGCTTACGAAGCCACACTGCTTCCTAAGCTGCCACACAATCTGCAATATACTCTGCCTCTGCTGTACTCAATGCTACAGATGACTGCTTCCTGCTGCACCAGGAAATCATAGCAGATCCCAAATTGAAGCAACATCTAGAGGTGCTCTTCCGATCAGTGACACACCCTACTCAATCAGAATCAGTATAGCCATGCAACTCCAAATCCACACCTGAAGAATATCTTGATCCATATCCAACTGTGCCTCGCAAGTATCTCAGGATATGTTTTGCTGCAACAAGATGTATCTCCTTGGTTCACACATGAACTGACTAAGTGCACTCACTACATAGCAGATATCTAGTCTAGTGTTGACTAGATACATCAAGGATCCAATCAACTGTCTGTACATCGTGGGATCCACTAGGTTTGAACTAGCTGCAACGTCCTTCAACTTATGTAGGTTGGTCTCCATAGGTGTAGACATGGATTTGCAATCCATCATACCAAACCTCTTAAGTATATCAATGGTGTACTTCCCTTGACTTAGAATCATCTCATTTGGCTTCTGCCAAACTTCTTAGCCAAGGAAGTAATGCATGAGCCCAAGGTCCTTCATTTTAAATTTAGAAGCCAACTCCTTCTTGCATTTGAGAATGAGGTGATCTTCTCTAGTAAGAATCAAATCATCAACATACAAAACCAAAATCAATGCTTCACTATCAATTACCTTAAAATACAGATTTGAGTCAGCATCATTCTTAGAGAAGCCCAAACTTGACAAGTAACGATCAATCCTTTCGTACCATGCACGAGGAGCCTGCTTAAGACCATACATACCTTCTTCAGCCTGCAAACATGAGACTCTTTCCCATGTACCTCGAATCCATCAGTTTGCTCGATATAAACTTCTTCCTCAATCACACCATTCAGAAAAGCTGTTTTCACATCCATCTGATGAATCTTCCATCCTCTAGATGCAGCAATGGCAATGATGGTTCTGACAAAAGTATAGCGAGTAACTGGAGCAAATGTTCTTCATAGTCAACTCCCTCTTTTTGTGAAAACCCTCTAGCCACGAATCTTTCCTTGTACTTCTTAATGCTCCCATCAATTGCATGCTTGATCTTGAAGAGCCATTTTGAAGATACCACAGATTTGCCTTCGGGTCTAGGAACGATGCCCCAAACATCATTCTTGAGAATTGACTGATACTCCTTTGTCATAGCATCTCTCCAAACCTGTTGACTAGAAGCTTCCTCAACACTGGAAGGCTCAGACTCAATAATCTGCTTAGCAAAGCAACATAACTGGAGAACCTATGCGGTCTCTTACTTTCTCTGAAGGTACCTCTTGGAGTTGCAAACCTTTTTGCCTCCTGCATTGTTTGCCTAGCCCATAGAGGTCTCTTTTTCCCAATCGCAATATTGGTAGGCCCATCAGTAGGTTCCAAGGTTTCAACTGGATCATCATCTTCCTTTGGTTCTGAAGTCTCCCTCTGAATCTCAGGAGTATGGTCAACTTCCATATCCTAAGGAGACTCTTCATTATCAATCTCCATATGAGTGCCCTTGGATCTTTTGAATGCAACATCTTCCTCAAATGTAACATCTCTACTGATCTCGATCAACTTCTGGCTTGGGATGTAGATCCTGTAGGCTTTTGATGTTTCACTGTAACCTACAAAAATCCCCTTCTTGCCAGAAGGCTCCAACTTTGTCCTCTTTTCCTTTGGTACATGAACATACACTGGACATCCAAAGATCCTCATATGACTCACTTCTGGCTTCTTTCCAGTAAAGGCTTCTTTAGGAGTCATATTCTCTAGGATTCGGTGAGGACTTCTATTCTGAACATAGACTGCTGTCCTAGATGCTTTTGCCCACAGGAAGGTTTGCAGATCCTGGTCATGAATCATGGCTTTTGCTACTTCCACGATCGATATGTTCTTCCTCTCTGCAACACCGTTCTGTTGAGGATTATAAGGGACACTAAACTCCCTCTTAATCCCAGCTTCAATACAATAGTTCCGAAAGCTGCCGGAGGTATACTCTTCTCCATTATCGGATCTCAAGACTTTGATCTTCTTCCCAGACAAATTCTCCACTTGAGCTTTGAATTCCTTGAACCTTTCTAATACTTCCTCAGATTCTTTAGTTTTCAAGAAATAAATCCAAGTCTTTCTAGAGTAGTCATCAATAAAAAGAATGTAATACAAGAAACCACTCGAGGAAGCAATAGACATTGGACCACATAAATCAGAATGAATGAGATCTAGAATACATTTGGATCTATTTTCTCTGCTATGAAATGGACCTTTAGTATTCTTACCCATAGCGTAGCCTCTACAAATACCTTCATGCTCCTGGTTGAACTTTGGAAGGCCCGTGACCATCTTCTCCATGATAGGTAGAGCTCGGAAGTGAAGGTGAGCCAATCTTCGATGCCAAAGATCACACAAGCTTGAAGAATCATGTACTAATGCTTGAAGTGGACGAGTGCATAGCCTGTAGAGGCTCTCATGTCTAACTCCAATCACCTAAGCAGCCTTGAAGTTGGAGTTCTTCATCCACACAAGAATTTTTCCCTTAGAGAATGCAACTTGGTAACCCTTGTCTTCTAAGGCTGAAATGGAAACAAGGTTTCACTTGATGCCTGGAACATATAGAACATCACACAACTGCAGAGTAATGCCAGAATCCAAGTGGAGAGAGGAGGTCCCAATTCCTTTCACCGAGTAACTAGCATCATCTCCAATAATGACTTGTTCACTATAATCTCTCTCCACCAAATTTGTTAGATGCTCCTTGAATCCGGTAATGTGGCGAGATGCACCCACTATCAATCAACCAAGTGTTGGTGTCGGTAGTTACATTGCTTGACAATGCCGAATAGAATAAGTACTCACATGAATCCTTCTGCGGGGAGACATCATCAACATCTGCAATGGCAGCCTGCTGCTTAGGTCTGGTTGGACAATGCTTGGCAAAGTGACCATACTTGTCACATCTAAAGCATTGGACTTTGGAGAGGTCCCTCTTCTTCTTGAATGCGGGAGCACCATCAGCTCCATTATCTCTATTCCTCTTGAAATATTCTTTCTTCCCATTTTTTCCTTTCATCTTCGATGATTGAGACGTGAGAACATGAATGTCTTCATTGGTAGGGCTTTGACCAACTCCTCTAGTAGCCAATCTAGACTCCTCTTGAATGCAATCCGCTCTCAATCAATCAAACTTGGGAAGTTTTGATCTTGCACTGATTCCTTGAATGTAGGACTCCCATGATGAAGGAAGACCATTAAGAGCAAGCATGGTCAAGTCCTTTTCATCCATCACATGACCAATTGTAGAGAGCTGATCTCTCAACTCCGAAATCTTCATGAAGTAAGCAATAACCGTTTCTCCTTTCGCCATCTTCACATGATGTAGTTGTTGCTTCAGTGCAAGAGCCCAGCTGGTGTTGTTGATTTCGTACATCTCCTCCGAGGTTTTGAACATGTCTCTTGCCGTCTTCAACTTGGAGACAATCGGAACAATATGATCCTTTACGGAATCAATTAACATCTTCTTTGCCTTGATATCTTTCTTCCTCCATTGAACTTTCTCTTCCTCATCCATAGGTTCAGGAACTTTACTCCCCACAAACTCAACCAATTCGTTTTCCTCCAAAGTGAGCATAATTTTGAATCTCCATGAAGTGAAGTTTGATGCTCCTTCGAGTCTATCCTCAATCTTAAGACAGTTCACCATCTTGACGAAGATATAGACAATAATGAGAAAGAGAAAAGAGTATCGCTGTAATAAGAAATCTGATCACGATCTTCTTCACACCTGCCCTGATACCATGATAGTTTTATGATCAGATGTAAAACACAGAAAATTAATTCAAAATCAGACACAATAACACAGCAGATACCCTGGGAAAACCCTCCTCTTGAGGGAGAAAAACCCAGCAACAATATATCACTTATATATTGAATGATAACACAAATAATCTCCTTTACAATAGGCCGATATGAAGGCCAAAAGAAACACCACAAATTGATGCAAACTCAGATACAACCAGATGTATATCGCTGATTAGAAACTCAGCCAGCAATATGCTCTTCTACAGAAATCACTATCTCCTCTATATGATTCGCACTTGAACTCCAAAGAATAATAATGAACTGAATGAATGAATGATACAATGCAATGGATGAAGGTGTATATATACAAGGGGAAGAGAGATGCATCACTTCAAGTTGAACATGTGGGCCTCCTCTAGAAAGATTTGCCTCTAAGTCTCATTAAGTCGGCCTCTTGAAATCGCGACCCTTCATGAAGAGATGT
>VDFB02047230.1:282904751-282947206 GCA_007258455.2 Sequoia sempervirens | reverse complement strand
ATCCCTTTTAACTAAGTTACTGGTTCGGCCCTGCAGAGCTGCCGGATCGGGTGGGATCCGTCCTGGATCCAGTTCTGGGCTCAGTTTTGGCAGGGGTGGGGGCAGGGTTTGCAAATATCCCCATGGGTTTGTGTTCGGTATGGACCCAGGCGAACCTATGTTGAATTTCCGTGTGTTTTTCTGCTCCCGCAACAATCCAGCAGATTTTTTTTTTTTTTTTCTGCATTGTTAATTATTTCCAGCATTTGATTTTGATTTTCATATTATATATTCTTGTTTGGTGGCACTCGAGCCTTGCGATTGAACAGGGGCGGGATCCAGAGATTGACCCGGGTGGGAGAGTCAGTGGCAATGCACAACCAAGCATTCATCAGAATGCGACTCCCATTATTCCAGGAAGAACAGGTGGGGGAACTCAGAATTACAGAATATGCTTATATATTCTAAAAGAAGTACCACAAATAATAACAAACACCTCCCAATTTTATCCAGGTAGACGATATTCCACTTCAGCGGCGTAGCCACCTGGGGCATGATAAATATAAAAGGTAGTGTTATAATTATAAATAACAGGTGGGGGGACATAGAATTATAGAATATGCTTACACACTTAAAGAAGTATCAGAATAATAACATACACATCCAATTTTATCCGAGTAGACAATATTCCACTCCAGCTGCGAGCCAGCTGAAGGTGATGTTATAATCAATAATTATATTCATATTAATATTAATGTAATATATATATATATATATATATTTCTTATTTATATTTATACAAATGGATATTCAAAATATTTTTTTATAAATTTTACTAATATATATTGAATTTCAAAATATCATGTTTCTTATTGTAGATATTGATATCTACTAAAGAAAAGTCTTATATATATAATTTTTATATGTTTTTGTATGGAAATCCCAAAACAAATTCAACCCCATTTTTTTTAATCGAATCCATGAACCAAATCCACGAACGTGAACCATTAACAGGATTGGTAACTTAGCCTTTCAATAAGACAGTTTGAATTTTAACTTGTCAGGTATGGAAGCCTCTCCCTTGAAACTTTTCAACAAAATTTGGCTTCTCTTTAGATAGATCTCCCCACTTAATCAAAACTAGGAAGTTGGGTTCTCCAGAAAATGCATCTTGCTACACGATAATTTTACAAAGGGAACATCAATGAAGTTGAAGTGGGAAAATACGTAGATCTCACAAACCCTGATAGTTGGTACAAGATTTTTTACAAATTTTTTTATGGTGTGATTTTGTTCATATTAGTAAAGTTTCAACAATAAATAATCATCAGATCAAGAGATACTGTCATGCCCCCGAAATTACAACTCTAAAAATATGAAGTGTTGAGATGTAAAATAAATAAATAACAATATAAATATTAAAAATATAAATATAAATATTAACAATTTGAATATAATTATAATTATGATCATTATAATATAATACTTAAATATATATATAAAAATAAATAAATAAACATATGATATATTATTAGTAAACAAAGATGGCAATTGAAAATAAATTTAGGAGAATTAAAATTAATATGTTAAAAACAGTAAGTTAACTACCAAGGAGGAACAGTTGATAATAAAAGACAACAATATTAATTAAGGCAACATATTCCTATGATATTGTAGCAATACAAAAGCAGCAGGCAGCGATTCATTATGTAATGTAGTAATTAAGACTCTAGGCTTTTTGAATAAGCAACGAATAAGAGGCAGCGATTGATATTGGTGGGTAATAAAAGATTTTCAGTGAGCAGCATAAATAAAGGCAGCAGTAAATGCTTTAATTAATTAAAACCATACCAACGATTAAGGAAAGGTGCAATAGAACAAAGGGATGTGTCTTTTGCTAATAAATAGATATGACCCTCTCTACCATGGAAGATATAAAAAGAGTAACCAATGACCGGGAGAGGCATCAAGGAATAGCATTCAAAAATAAATAATGACCTGCACTCAGAAAAGCAACACAATGGAATATAATCAGATTTAAACACAGATATATAATCAGTGAATAAGGACAGAAATAGGAGTACTTCTGGAGCATAGCTGTAGATACATTAATATGATATATTCAGATTTGGGAAGAAGAAATAAGAAGTCTGATATAGAGTGTTTGAAGAAGAAAATAGTTCAATGGAAGATAGATGAAGATGAATGATAAATTCATAATAAAATTAAATTAAATATAAGTACATATACATCATATATATATAAAATGAGAATTATATATGATTATGAAAAATGATGCTTGCTGCAATTATTGAGCCTTATAAATAATTATGGTTCTTTAATATAAATATGGATAATAGATTATATATATTTATGTATGTCTTTATCTTTTTATATCTCCCATGGTAGGGAGGGTCACGTCCATTCATTAGCAAGAGACACATCCCTTTGTTCCATTGCACCTTTCACAAAAGATGCACCTTTCCTTAATCGTTGGCATGGTTTTAATTAGTTAAATCATTTACTGCTGCCTTTATTTATGCTGCTCACGGAAAATCCTTTATTACCCACCAATATCAATCGCTGCCTCTTAATCGTTACTTATTCAAAATGCCTAAAGTCTTAATTACTACATTGCTTTTATTTATGAGTGTAGTTCATTATTTATTTTTGAATGCTATTCCTTGATGTTGTTTATGAGCCTCCCATGCTAAGTAGGCCACTCTAAGGGTGGAATTGTCTTAAGTCTGGACGTTCCTCCTGCTTGGGGCCATGGGGTGGGTTGTCTAGGATGCTCGTGCTCTTGGGCTTAGGTGGGTTGAGCAGTTTACAAGCACCCCCTTTCAAGGCTTTCCTATCAAGCCAAACTATGACTGGTTGTTAGGATGGATTCAAGGAGTTCCAATCATAAGAGGGTGGATAAGGCAGCATGGATAGGGAAAGCAGGTACAAGTTTATCTGCCAAGCATGCCACCCAAGGGTGGAATTGTCTTAGTTTGGACATTTCTGCCATTGAGGCCAAGAGGTGGGTTGTCTAGGACGCTTGTGCTCTTGAGCTTGGTATGGATAGCTTCAGATGGACTTATCATGTTTCTCATCCAAATCTTATTATGATTAACACTTCCACTTTGCATTATAGATAGTGTGTAGATAGTTTTGAAATAGTTATGTATCTACATGATTTAAGTAGATAAGTCATTAATGTTGATCATATGAAGTATATTCTAATGACATCTAACCTGATTGCAGGATCTAAACCAAGATTTATTTGACTTAAAGGCATTTAATTGGTGGGTTAAAAACCCCGATTTAGGGAAATCCCAAATGGGGACATTGCAGATACACAATACACGATTAAAAGTGCTCCTCCAGGCTGGCATAAGAAAACAATTAAACAGGAAGCACCCTAAGAGCTTAAGTGAAATGCTTCTGGACAGTGTTTTACAATGATATTTGACACAATCTGGCAAAAGATCATGAAATTTTTTAACGAGTTGAAGAAGAAATCAAGTTAATCCAAATCTTTAAAAATATGCAGCTCCAAATATTAAATTTTAAAGAACTTTATAAACTTTACAAACATAACCTGGATATTCTGTAAGACACTCGACTAAGAAAGTATAATCAGTCACAAATTTCCCATTAAACATCAGATTTTCGACCAACAGTTACACAACAATATGACGCAAAATACCAGATCAGAGGTTTCACACTGAGAAATAGGCAGAGTAATTAAGCAATGAAGTATCCATCTCAGTTCAAATGCCAATTACTGATATATATCAAATACTGAATACACCCATTATTTCGAACACAGCTTGCGACACAACAGGAGATAGTAATAAGGATCGGAATATTACTGTAATATGCTCATTCAGACTAAATACAGAAAAAGAATCACTTGCACAACAACAGCAATTCGATAGCAAGACGGAGGCCCCAGGAGTTATGCCCGATATGAATGAGTCGCAAGACTTCCAGTGGATGCACTGAGATATGGGATTGTGCGCCAGCAATCCAAGCTAGATTCCTTGGAGATACCCGTATAGATCGCCTTCTGTAGATTCTTAACTCGCTATGTAACCCGTGGTTTAAGTGCCGCGTCAATAGCCAAAGGGAGTGTCACGTCATACTCGGAAGAGCCCAGTGACTCCCGCGCTGGTCATTACTCGCCTTTTGTGAGAGATACCGTGTTCTGTCTCAGATCGATAGTGTTCCCTCCATCAACGAATGCGAAACCTTAGCTGGGAAGATGTGTCGCTGTCATGGGAGGAGTCGCTTCAGACTTGCAACTATATCGAATCTGGAATGAGCGACTAAGGAGAATAAAGATAGTAAACACGAATTTGCTCAATACCTGAGTGCCAACGCCAGAAAGACTACGTCCTCTACGATAGCTTGGCAAGACCAATGTCCAAAATTCGTGATGATCACCACAGCCAGGAAGCCAATATAAATACTAGTTGAAAGATGCCTTCCAAAGAGGTCGGCCAACAGATAAATTCAAATGGAGGCGCCAACCAAAACAAGTCGGCCAGAGGACGATGACTAAATTTAAGTATTATTTTTCAATAATTTAAATTTATTAAATATTTAATTATTTATTATTATTTATTTGAAAGAGTTTTAAATGCAGACTGGTGTTTTAAAACATCGTTATCATTTTCCCTCCAAATTACTCACGTAATTTCGGGGACATAGCAGTCCTCTCTGCTGGAGTGTTGCTTGCCCTCAAGCAACTTCAGAACTGAATCCTTGCGTGTCCTTGTTCCTGCCTTCGACTCCTCTGAAATGTTCTTAGGGCCCGCCTTGTACAATCCTCGGAGAATGACTTCTCTTCCATCTGCTTTGAACTTCAACTCCAGAGTCTGATAATTTGTTGTGTACTCTCCAAGCGAGTGCAGCCATTGTACTCCCAAAACCACCTTTGTCTCACCAATGTTGACTATGTAGAAGTCATCTCGCATCCTGTGGCCTCCTATGGTCAGCTCCATCTGTCGAATCCGACGATTGCATGGAATAGTGTACCCATCTGCAACTGCCACATCAAATCCTTCAAAATCTTTTGCCCTTGAGCTTAACTTAGCTACTAGCTTCTCATCAATGAAATCGTGGGTGGCTTCGCTATCGATTAGTATTGTTACCCTTTGTACGTATAGGTCCCCTCTAATGTGAAGAGAATGATACTTCGGTGCTCTTGAAAGTGATGCGAGGGTGCCTCCCGAATGTCTTCCGTCCAATGCCTCTACCTGCACTCCCTCACTAAAGAAGAATTTTCCTTCCCCTTCTTCTGCCTCATCGTCAGAGGTGACTTCAATATAGTGGATTTGTCCCTTGCCCTTGCACCTGTGACCATCTACGTAAGGTCCCTTACAATAATAGCACAATCCTTCTTCAAAGCTCGTTCTTAGACATCTCGGGGGATTGCGGTGGTGGTCTCATCGGTTGAGGAGTGATCTCGTGTGGTGGCTTCTTTGGTTGTCTTGTTGACACATTCTTGATCATAAGTTTGTTCTTCGTAGAGTCCTCAAGGTTCAAAGCCCTTCAAATAGTCTCTTCCAAAGTTGCTGGCTCCAAAACTCTCACCAAGCCATGAAAAGACTTTGATAGGTCTTCAATGAAAAAGAACATGAGCCTCTTGTCCGAAACATCAGATACCATCACCAAAAGCCTTTGAAATTCTGAAACATAATCATCCATGGTGCTTGTTTGCTCGAGTCTTGTTAACTCCTGGAAGTATGCTTCAGGATCTTTCCTATCAGATCTCTCTGTTAGCTTATGTGTGAAATCTGCATATGTAGATACTTGTCCAAATCCCTGGGTCACAATGCCATGGTGCCACCACTCATGAGCTAAACCCTCCAAATATAGAATGGCAAATTTGATAGCTTCTTCTTCTGTCATGGGACCGAGAGAAAAATATGTATCCATGCTTGCGCAGTCACCTTCCCCGAGCCATCAAATGTTCGAAGTGTTAGCTTACTCAACTTGTGCTGCAGATCCCTGTTGGGGTGGTAAGTTACTTGGTCTCCCTTCGATCCATTCCTTATATTGTGAAATTGAATGAATGGAAGTTGGTGCCTTATCTCAGGATCAATCTGCATATAAGCTTCCATACTTGCATTGATATCTCCTTCCACTAGATTTTGTTCTTCACCTCCATTATTTGGTCCATGCTTGGGTAGAAATGTGGGTTGTGTGGGCCGCGAAACCTTATTGCTTTGAGTCTCAAATCCAAAGTTGTTAGAATGACTGCCTTCCGGGCCATTGTTTGAAGCTGATCTGTAATTGTTGTTCTTGTCATTCATAGACTGCAACATTAATTGTATCGTCTGGTTCGTTTGCTCTTGCTGCTTGGCCATTCGCTCTCCTACCTGAGCCATCTGTTTCAAGAAATTCTCAAATTGATCATCTTTGTCTCCCATCTTCTTACCTCTGTCTCTTATTCCGAAAGACTCCACCGCTGCTTTCTTCCTTTCCCTCTCAATGGCACGCTGTTCTCTTTAACTCAACTGCATAAAATACCCTCAGGTTGGTAAGGTCTGAGGTTTTGATACCACTGTTAGACACTCGACTAAGAAAGTATAATCAGTAACAAAAATTTCCCATTAAACATCAGATTTTCGACCAACAGTTACACAGCAATATGACGCAAAATACCAGATCAGAGTTTCACACTGAGAAATAGGCAGAGTAATTAAGCAATGAAGTATCCATCTCAGTTCAAATGCCAATTACTGATATATATCAAATATTGAATACACCCATTATTCCGAACATAGCTTGCGACACAACAGGAGATAATAATAAGGATCGGAATATTACTGTAATATGCTCATTCAGACTGAATACAGAGAAAGAATCACTTGCACAACAACAGCAATTCGATAGCAAGATGGAGGCTCCAGGAGTTATGCCCGATATGAATGAGTCGCAAGACTTCCAGTGGATGCACTGAGATATGGGATTGTGCGCCAGCAATCCAAGCCAGATTCCTTGGAGATACCCGTATAGATCGCCTTCTATAGATTCTTAAGTCGCTATGTAACCCGTGGTTTGAGTGCCGCACCAATAGCCAACAGGGAGTGTCGCGTCATACTCGGAAGAGCCGAGTGACTCCTGCGCTGGTCATCACTCGCCTTTTGTGAGAGATCCTGTGTTCTTTCTCAGAACGATAGTGTTCCCTCTACCAACGAATGCGGAACCTTAGCTGGGAAGATGTGTCGCTGTCATGGGAAGAGCCGCATCAGACCTATAACTATATCAAATCTGGAATGAGCAACTGAGGAGAATGAAGATAGTAAAACATGAATTTCCTCAGGATTGCAGCTATGCTCAATACCTGAGTGCCAACGCCAGAAAGACTACTTCCTCTCCGATAGCTTGGCAAGACCAATGTCCAAAATTCGTGATGATCACCACAGCCAGGAAGCCGATATAAATATTAGTTGAAAGATGCCTTCCAAAGAGGTCGGCCAACAGAGAAATTCAAATGGAGGCACCAACCAAAACAAGTCGGCCAGAGGACGATGACTAAATTTAAATATTATTTTTCAATAATTTAAATTTATTAAATATTTAATTATTTATTATTATTTATTTAAAAGAGTTTTAAATGCAGACTTGGTGTTTAAAAATACCGTTATCATTTTCCCTCCAAATTACTCACGTAATTTCGGGGACATTACATATTCACGGTTAAGCTGAACATTTCCCAAGCCACAAGGTGCCACTCTACTGATGTTTTCACTGGCTGCCTTGTCTATGCTCCATGTGAACCTATTCTTTATCAGCTATTGACATCACAAAAAATGCATAATGGCCTCCATGGGTTCTAAATGTTGTCTTGGGAATATCTTTTTCCTTAATTCAAATTTGATGATAACGTGACCTAAGATCTAACTTTGTAAAAAACATGGCTCCATTCAATTCACTTAGTAAATCATCAATAACTAGAATAGGAAACTTATCTTTGATGGTGTACATGCTAAGCACTATGTAGTCTAGGCACATGCATCAAGTTTGATCCTTCTTACGCACCGAAACCATGGGTGAAGAGTAAGCACTCTAGCTATGCCTGATAATTCCTGCTTTTAACATATCCTAAACAATATTATCAATCTCATTTTTTTGTATATATGGGTACCTGTAAGGCCTAATGTTGTGTGGTTGGCTCCTTGATGCTAGTTGTATGGCATGACCATGATCCCTCTTAGGAGGAAGTCCTTTAGGCATCTCCAAAAACCATTGAGTGACGATCTATAATTGCTTGTAAATCTGGATGGGAGGAGCATTCAATTGATAGGGTTTTTAATGAAAATAATTGTGCCACAAATCCATCAACTCCGTTCTTAAGCAACTTTTGCATTTGATGAGAGCTTACCATTTGCGGGCTTTTGCACACAACCCTCTTAGCCCATTATCTTTCCTTCTGATTGAAATCTCATGAATAGTTCCTGGAAGTTCATCTCAATTGTTCCCAAAGTAGTAAGCCATTGTACTCCCAAAACAATATCTGCTGCGCTTGTGGAGATAGCGAACATTGGGCATTTTCCACAAATAATTCAATGCTATGGCATTTCCTACAACAACTAATAGTACCACAGTTTGCAATCAAGACCTGAAACTCTGGAGCTGGATATATAAAACAGTTTAGACGAGTAGCCAACTTTTTGTTGATGAAATTATGAGAACTCCCTGAGTCTATCAACACTATTACTCTCTCCTTTAAGAAGACCGCTACCTTGAGAGTTTGTGGGGTGCTAGAGCTTGGGAGTGCATGACAAGAAATGATTGGTTAGGGATCTTGTGATTCCTCATCTAACTCCTTATCACCCTCTAATATAGGTTCCTCTTCTTCCTCACCAAGACCTTCAATATAGAATAATTTCTTCTTAATACATTTATGTCATTGACTATATTTGCCGTCACAATTGAAACATAACCCTTTTGCTCTCTTCTCAATTTGTCGTGGTGTTAATTTATTAGGTTGAGGAAGAGAAGGTGTTGAGAATCCTTTCTCTCTTATCCCATTAACCCCTCGCCTTCTAGAAATTAAATACTCCTCTACTTTGGGTGCTAAGATAAAAGACTCAAATATAGAGCTAGGACTAAACATGCGTACTTCATGTTGAATGTGATCCTTGAAACCACCCAAAAATAAGTCATTCAAGTTGTTTTGTGTAATTGTATCCACTCTCAAGGATATATTTTGGAATTGTTGAATGTAATCTTTGACTGATCCTATTTGTTGAAGTTTAGCTAGCTGGCTGAAGAAGTTGTTGGTCACACCATTGCTATATTGTGATTGTAGCCCCTCTGTAAAAATTGATTATGAGACAATGAGACCCTTTTTATGTCATTGAGTACATGGCTATCGATGCCAAATGAATTGCTTTGACTCTAGATATAGGGGAGCCATTGTCACCTTTTGTCCACTTGTATTTGATGCACATCAAATGAATTCTCCATTTGATCTATCCACGTTAGTGGATCCTTTCCATCAAACTTGCACATATCCACCTTTGGTATCAAGGTTATAGATCCCATATGATTATTAGTATTTGGATCAAGATTAGCTGACCTGGATGATTCACCTTGGTTGCTTGAGATGTCCATTTGTGATCCTTTCATATAAGCACTTAACATGCTCTGTGTGCTCATCTATCTCCTATTATGTGATGCATAACCTCCTTCACTGATGAAATTTCTTCCTTAACCTTGTTGATATCATCATTAGGAGTAATATCCTCAATTATTACATCATTCTTTTTTGGGGGTTTCTCATGTGTGGCAACATTCTTTTTGTCTCTTGTTGTAGGACCTGTCATGATGGAACAAAAATAATTTTGCAATAAATCACACAAATAAAGTCAAAATATTTTGAAATTCTAAATGTAACTTACCAGGGCTTAGGTTGCACTTATCCAAAAAAACAAATCATAAAATCAGTTGATTTGCAGCCTTGAGAGTGAATTTATTGGAAACCTTAATTTTGCAATAAATCGCTTAATTTTGCTCCAATTCTTTTAAAATGTTGATTGTAGACTCTTCAATGTCCTCTTGCAAAACTCTTTAAAAATAAGTAAAAAATTTACCCAGATCTGAGAGATGTGTTCTTGCTAAGTAAGTGATTTCTGGATTCGATTGTGTGCGAATTTTTTTGCATCAACGTTTCGGATCACACTCTGTGATCCATCATTAGGATGAGAGCAGAAGCAAGGAGAAAAAATGGAAATTGCAGACCAAGATCAACTTTAAAAAGACAAATGAGAGAGAGGGAGGGTTGCACGAGGGCCAAGGCAAGCAAGACAAAAGAAAAAATTAAGAGGAAAAAAATTGTCATAAAAGCCAACCAGAATAACCAAGTTGGAGTCGACAAAAGAAAGTATAAAAACAATGAAAAATAAAGAGGAAAAAACCAAAAACAAGATGTGTTCTTACCAAAAAAATTTTGGCAGTATGAATCGCTTATACTGCTCCAATTTCTCTGAAATTTGGATTGAAAATGCTTCAATATGCTCTTGAAAAACCCTCTAAAAATCAAGGAATTTTTTTCCAAAATTTGGAAGATGTGCGCTTCACAAAATGACCTTCAAGATTGAAAAACTTGCTTTGCCTTCATGGTGCCAAGATTGTGCTTTGATGCCACTTGTAATGAAATAATTTGTACAAAAGAGGAAGATAGATAATATGAAACATTTTGCAAATACTTGATAATAGCTGAGAATAACAAGCCACTTTGAAGGTGCAAACCTTCAAATATCTCCTCCAATGAGAACACAATTCACAATCTGATGATCAAATAAGACTCACTACCTTTATATATATATCCTATTTATGTCTAGGACATCGACAACTTAAATAACCACATATAAGCCCTAGGTCATCCTAAATAACTAAATAACAATATAATAAAAATAATATGACTTAATTAAGAGTTAAGGTAGCTACAAGCCAACTACTCATAACCCTTTGTATACTCTAAAATTAAAGGTGTAGCAACTTGTCTCTTGAGAACTAAACATATTGGCAATCCTATACCAAACCATCTACATGATGGAAGAGTGCATCAAATGACTGCAGACTTATGACAGTTTTCTATTGTGCCAATCGGGAAATGCTTCTACTAGATCAACGATCACATTTACAGACAATATGGAGCATTCTAATGTAGGCCACATATTCAAGATTTGCCGGTGAGGGAGTGTGGAAAAGCAGTTTATTGAAGATAGTCTTTCCAATAAAGCCTGGTGAAGTAAGGCAACCCTGAGAAAGCTCTCCCTGAGTGATTGAAGGACCCCAAGCTAATTATAGCCATAGCCTTTCAACCATTTATGATACATTTTATTGCCTCAACAGTATGTGCTGGTCTTAGTGGTTTTCCATATATCTTATTGACCCCCTTTTAAGTTATTGGTTCGGCCCTGCAGACCTGCTAGATGGGGTCTGATCCGTCCTGGATCCAGTTCTGGGCTCAGTTCTGGCAGGGGTGGGGGCAGGGTTTGCAAATATCCCTGTGCGTTTGTGTTCGGTATGAACCCTGGCGAACCTGTGCTGAATTTCCATGTGTTTTTCTGCTCTCGCAACAAATCCAGCAGATTTCTTTAATTTTTTCTGCATTGTTAATTATTTCCAGCATTTGATTTTGATTTTAATATTATATATTCTTGTTTGGTGGCACTTGAGCCTTGAGATTGAACAGGGGCGGGATCCAGAGATTGACCCGGGTGGGAGAGTCAGTAGCAATGCACAACCAAGCATTCATCAGAATGCGACTCCCATTATTCCAGGAATAACAGGTGGGGGAACTCAGAATTACAGAATATGTTTGTATGCTAAAAGAAGTACCAGAAATAATAAACAAACACTTCCCAATTTTATCCAAGTAGACGATATTCCACTTCAGCTGCGTAGTCACCTGGGGCATGATAAATATAAAGGTAGTGTTATAATTATAAATAACAGGTGGGGGGACTTAGGGTAAGGTCTCATGGAGGGGGCCTTCCTAAAAATTTCAGTGGGTCTGTTTAGATTTTTTAGGAATATTTTAAAGCTGGTGGTCTCATAAATTTAATTTTGCAATTCAGCTTAAAAGTTTGAACTCCAAAATTTAAGGAATGAACTGGAGTACTTTGATAAAAATTAATAAATAAATAAAAATTCTCTCATTTTTATTTTCTTTTAGGAATTTAAAATTTGAACTGATAGACAAGTGGCAGAAAAATTCCTAAGCTGTAGGGACAATTTCTAGCGAGTTGCGCCCCCGAAATTTGCAGTCCTAAAAGATAGGGGCTGCTATTTTTAAGGAAAAGATTCCAATCAATCCTCTAGCATAACATACACATCCAAATTTATCCGAGTAGACAATATTCCTATCCAGCTGTGAACCACCTGATGAAGGTGATGTTATAATTATATTATATTAATATTAATGTAATTTATATTTCTTTTATATATATATAGATAATATTTCTTACTTATATTTATATAAATAGATATTAAATAATATTTTTTTATAAATTTTACTAATATACATTGAATTTCAAAATATCATGTTTCTTATTGTAAATATTTATATCTGTTAAAGAAAAGCCTTATATATATAATTTTTATATATTTTTGTATGAAAATCCTATAGCAAACCCAACCCTAATTTTTTTGATCGAACCCATGAACCAGACCTTCGAACGTGAACCATTAACAGGATTGGTAACTTAGCTTTTCAATAAGACAGTTTGAATTTTAACTTGTCAGGTATGGAAGCCTCTGCTTAAAACTTTTCAACAAAATTTGGCTTCTCCATAGATAGATCTCCCCCGCTTAATCAAACGTAGGCAGTTGAGTTCTCCAGAAAATGCATCTTGTTATACGATGATTTTACAAAGGGAACATCAATGAAGTTGAAGCGGGAAAATATTTAGATCTCACAGACTCCGATAGTTGGAACAAGATCCTTTTACAATTTTTTTTATAGTGCGGTTTTGCCCATACGAGCAGAGTTTAAGCAATAAATAACCACCAGCTCAAGATATATACAATTAAAAGTGCTCCTCCAGGCTGGCATAAGAAAACAATTAAACAAGAAGCACCTAAAGAGCTTCAGTGAAATGCTTCTGGACAGTGTTTTACTATGATATTTGACACAATCTGGCAAAAGATAATGGAAAATATGCAGCTCCAAATATGCAGCTTAAGTGAAATGCTTCTGGACAGTGTTTAACCCGGTGAAGAAGAAATCGAATTAATCCGAATCTTTAAAAATATGCAGCTCCAAATATTAAATTTTAGAACTTTATAAACTTTACAAATACAACCTGGATATAAGCTGAATCTTTCCCAAGCCACAGGTGCTACTCCACTGATGTTTTCACTGGCTGCCTTGGCTATGCTCCACTTGAAACTATTCTTTAGCAGCTATTAACAACAAAATTCAGCGCTTCCTATTGTTGAAGAGCTACTGTTAGATCTGAATTGTTTTATTCAGATTTAGCATGCTATCTTCAACACTACCTCCATAGAATGTCTTTGGAGTTCTTTTTCCTCTTAAATAAACTTCAGCTGTGCTTCTCTAAGGCAGCAAATGATATATTTTTTCTTTTTACCCACTCACAACAAAGCCCAAAGAAGACAAACAATTGCACACAAAATTTACGCTTCATTCGTTTAAATCACTCATTCAGAGCCCTCTCACGGCTTCTATAGTATCACATGTTGGAAACGTGCATACACAGAACACAAATATTTGCACACTTAAGATATATTGTTCATCAAATATGAGAGGCATTTATACAATAGCTTGATCCTCTTTTCAAGTAAAGCTTGTCATTTTCTTCGCTCATTTCTCACTTATTCCCATCCTTAGTTGAGTGCCATAACCTTTCAAAACACATACAAAAACAGGTTTTTATAATTAAACGTATTATCTATGCTTGCTTATCATCTAAACTATGGTGAAATGGCTATAGATTTCCCATCACTAAAATCATACCTATGATGCTGTTCTCATGTTTATTTATCATTATGCATATAATCATACTAATCAGGGTCATGCTTAGAGAGATGGCACTGCAGAAAAGAACAGAGGTAGCGAGAAGACTAAGTAAAAAAGGAAAGAGGGTTCATGAAAGAAATAGGTAAGGAGAGGTCAAGTTGACATCATATGTATACACTACACCTAGTCTCATCGTATTTGATTTGGCATTTAAAACTAAGGGAGGCCTTTCATAGATCAACATTGTGATATGATACTATCAGGCCTTTTAAGCAGAACAACCTTATTTAAACATATCTCTTTTCTTTTTTTAAATTGATATTCGATTACTAAGAAAGTTCAAGTCTGGTAACCTATGTTACCGATTCGTCCCTTCCAGCCTCTGGATACAATATGATTCGAATCGGATTCGAAATTTGAATTCGATACGATTCAAATTCGCACAGGGTACGGAATTCCGCCTGCGGATATGCCATGGATACGAATTGCCTCTATGGATTCGTCTAGGATACGCCTAGTCGAATCCGACTCGAATCCAGACGTCGAAACGCCCAGGCCGCAAAAAACGTGCCTTTTTTTGCAATTTTAAATTAAAATTTTGACTAAAAGTTGACTTCTAAATAATAAAATATTCATTCCAACCCTAATCTTTGCCTCACAAGGACCTGGAAGTTTGACATTTTTCCCCATCTATGCAAAAATTGGCAACATGGTATATTTTTTCATCATGCAACGAGTTGTTTATATTGGTCTGAAAATGACAGATCCCTCAACCTCAATCTAGAAAGAATGAACATATTAAATCCTTAACATGGAGGTTCCTTTCAAGCAAATTTTCATACTACTGTCCATCCATTATTGCCAATATACATCAATGAGAATCAAAAGTTTATTCCAAAATGTTGAAAGCAACACAGGAGTATATAAATAATATTCTACAGAACAGAAAAGGAGTTTGTATGGAGGGTGAAACCCTAAGTGAGACTAGGCAGCAAATCACCAACATTAAATATATATGGATACAGTTTCTGCATGGGACAATATGGATAAACAAGAGCTGCTTCTCAAGTGAAGACAGGTTAATATGATCTAGCATCTAATGATGTTGATGATGCTCTTTTTGATGACCCATATGATTCAGATTGATCAATGATCAATAATGGCTGATTGTAAACACTTGACACTTTTATGTTTGAACTTTAATATCACGACATTCGAGTATCACTAATATTTTAATATTTGACTATGAAAGTGGTGATGCATTTCTGCTATGTTATTTGACTATTAATATGGTGGTGTACTCTGAACTTAATTACTGCTGCAAATATGTATATATTTTTTTATTTTTATATGTTTTTTGTATTAACGTACCCAAACTATACCCAACCCCAAATTTTTTTTTGACTAAATCATGTACCAGATTCGCGTACCTATACCCAAATCCACGAGAGGCGGTTAAACCATGTCGCGATTCACGTACCTGTACCCAAATCCACGAGAGGCGGTTTAACCTATTAACTAGTAGAAAAAACCTATGTTCCACAGCGTTTCGGGGACAGGGACGGCGGGACAACATGGGACGTGTTTCCGGGATGTTTCCTAAGGGGCAATTTTTAGGGGATAGCAGGGGACGATGACATACAATATATATATATATATATATATATATATATATATATATAATTTTTTCAAAATTTATTAATATATTAGAGAGAGAGAGGGAAAGAGATATATATGTCAATAAATTAATAATTGATAACAACAATATCAATATGTGAATAAATCACTAGTACTATAACAACATAAGAATTGTCATTAAAGCGTTATAAAATTTATCATAGCAATATCAAACATCAATAAAACCATGGTCTATCAATATCCAAATGTCTCAAACATGTATCCAGAAGACTCAAAGTTCAAACATGAAAATCAAAATTTAATAAAAAATTCTCATCACAATGTTGTTCGTCTTTCTTGCTATTGGAAACTCTAAATTTTTGCAGTTGCCAAAGGTTCGATTCAAGATTGTGAATAAATTTGCCTGAGAGAGTCGCATGTGTGAGAATGAGCTGAGTGTGTGTCATGAGAATGAGCATAAAATAAAAATGTTAATATTATGTTTGCTTTGGACTTTAGAGAAAAATTTTAAAATTGGGGGAGATGGTGGACCCCACATGATTAAGAAAGGAGGAATAAAAATTTAAAAAATTGATTTTTTTATTGTTTTTTAACCCCAGGAACCTCCCAACCCACAGGGGACAGCTAGCCATCCCCAGTACGATGGGGGACGTTGGAAACATCCCCCATCATACCGAGGACGAGGAACCCTCCCCAAATGGTCGGGGATGTTTCCTAGCATTTCCTACTGATTGGGCTATTTCGAGGATGGCAGGGGGGATGTCCCCTTTGCGTCCCCCTGTCCCGAGGATGACAGGGGATGGGGATGCTGATGTTCAAGGCAGCATCGAGCGATTTCTGCCAGCCTCTTCATTGAGGCCAAATTTAATATAGCCTAAATGGCTATTAAATTTATATGGGATCGATATTAATGAAGAGGTGCTTCATCAAATAATATGTAATTATTGTTATTATGGCCGACTTCTCATAGGCGCGATTTCATGAAGGGTCACATTCTTTTTGGTGGTTGACCTTGTGTATTTTGAAGAGACGATTCTTGGTGGAGGCCGACTTATAGCTTTGAAGAGGCACGTCCTCTCCCATCATCTTGTATATATGTTCGATGGTCTTTCATTGTTTCTCATTCATTTTCATTGTTCATCAAGTTCGATATTCATAAGTGCTAATTAGTCTTCAAGTGCAAATCGATATTTGGTAGAAGGTTGAGTTTATCATCAACAAATTGCATTACTTTGTTACTATGTTAGCATTAGATTGTGGTGCTTCTAATTGGCCTTCATATCAACCTCTTTGTAAAGGAGACATTTGTGTTGACATTCAATATATAAGTGATATATTGTTATTGGGTTTTTCTCCCTCAAGTGGAGGGTTTTCCCAGGGTATATGCTGTGTGATTGTCTGATTTTGAATTAAATTTTGTCTATCTAATTTGATCATAAAACTAACATGGTATCAGAGCGGGTATAAGAAAGATCGCGATCAGATTTAGTCAAGCAACAATACACTCTCTTCTTATTCTCATCCTTATTTACATCTATCCTATCATCAAGATGGTGAACAGACTTAAGATTGAGGATAGTCTTGAGGGAGCATCTAACTTCACATCTTGGAGATTCGAAGTCATGTTTGCCTTGGAAAAAAATGAGTTAGCAATGTTCGTGGAGGGAGAAGTTCCAGAACCATCCGATGAGAATGAGAAAGTACAATGGAAGAGAAATGGCACTAAAGTGAAAAAGATGTTGGTGGATTCCGTGAAAGACCACATTGTGCCAATTATCTCCAAGCTAAAATTTGCAAGAGATATGTTCAAGACTTTGGAGGAGATGTATGAGATCAACAACACAAGTCGAGCTCTTGCATTAAAGCAACAACTTCATCATGTCAAGATGGCAAAAGGAGAGTTCATCATCTCATACTTCATGAAGATCACCGAGTTGAGAGATCAACTCTCTACAATTGGGCATATTGTTGATGACAAGGATTTGAACATGCTGGCTCTTAATGGTTTTCCTTCATCTTGGGAGTCATACATTCAAGGAATAAGTGCGAGATCAAAACTCCCTAAGTTTGATCATTTGAGAGCAGATTGTATTCAAGAAGAATCTAGGTTGGCTGCGAGAGGTATTGATCAAAGCTCTACAAATGAAGACATTCATGTTCTTGCCGCACAATCCTCGAAGAAGAAAGGGAAGGAAGGAAAGAAAGGATATTTCAAGAGGAATAGAGATAAGGGATCTGATGGTGCTCCTGCATTCAAGAAGAAGAAGAAGGATCTCTCTCGTGTTCAATGTTTTAGATGTGACAAGTATGGTCACTATGCAAAGGATTGTCCAACCAAGCCTAAGCAGTAGGCTTCCATTGCAATGTTGATGAGATCTCCCCGTAGAAGGATTCAGGTGGGTTCTTATTCTATTATGCTCTTTCAAGCAATGTGCCTACCGACAACAATACTTGGTTGATTGATAGTGGTGCTTCTCGCCACATCACCGGATTTAGAGAGCATCTAACGAATTTGGTGGAGAGAGATTCTAGTGTTCAAGTAATTATTGGAGATGATGCTAGTTATTCTGTGAAAGGAGTTGGGACCTCCTCTCTTCACTTGGATTCCGACATTTCCTTGCAATTGAGTGATGTTCTATTTGTTCTGGGTATCAAGTGAAACCTTGTCTCTATCTCAGCCTTGGAGGACAAGGGGTATCAAGTTGCATTTTCAGAAGGTAAATTTCTTGCATGGACAAATAACTCAAATATCAAGATTGCTCGAGTGATTGGAGTTCATCATGAGAGCCTCTACAGACTTTGCACCTGCCCACTTCAGGCTCTATTGCATGATTCATCAAGTTCGTGTGAACTTTGGCATAGAAGATTGGCTCACCTTCACTTTCGAGCACTACCTACCATGGAGAAGATGGTTTCAGGCCTTCTGAAACTCAACCAGGAGCATGAAGGCACTTGCAGAGGTTGAGCATTAGGTAAGAATACTAAAGGTCCATTTCATAGTAGTGAAAGTAGATCTAAATGTATTCTTGATCTTATTCATTCTGATTTATGTGGTCCAATGTCTGTTGCTTCTTTGAGTGGTTTCGTGTATTACATTATTTTTATTGATGACTACTCTAGAAAGACTTGGATTTATTTCTTGAAATCTAAAGAATTTGAGGAAGTATTAGAGAGGTTCAAAGAATTTAAAGCTCAAGTAGAGAACTTGTCCGGGAAGAGGATCAAAGTTCTGAGATCCGACAACGGAGGAGAGTACATTTCCGGTAGCTTCCGTAACTTTTGCATTGAAGCATGGATTAAGAGGGAGTTCTGTGTCCCTTACAATCCTCAACAGAATGGTGTTGCAGAAAGGAAGAACAAATCTATTGTGGAAGCAGCCAAAGCCATGATTTATGATCAAGATCTGTAAACCTTCCTTTGGGCTGAAGCATCTAGGACAATTGTTTATGTTCAGAATAGAAGTCCTCGCCGCATTTTGGAGAACATGACTCCTGAAGAAGCATTCACAGGGGTGAAGCCGAAAGTAAGTCACTTGAGGATCTTTGGTTGTCCAGTGCATATTCATGTACTGAAAGATAAAAGGAAAAAGTTGGAACCTTCTGGAAAGAAGGGAATATTTGTAGGCTATAGTGAGACATCAAAAGCCTACAAAATCTACATTCCAGGTCAGAAGTTGATTGAGATCAGTAGGGATGTTACATTTGAAGAAGATGTTGCATTTAGAAGATCTAAGGGCGTTCACATGGAGATAGAAAATGAAGATCAAGAGTCTCCTTAGGATATGGAAGTTGACCATACTCCTAAGATTCAGAGGGAGGCTCCTGAACCTAAAGAAGATGATGATCCAGTTGAGCCCTTGGAACCTATTGATGGGCCTACAAATATTGTGATTGGTAGAAAAAGACCTCTTTGGGCCAAGCAAACAATGCAGGAGGCAGAAAGGTTTGCAGCTCCAAGAGGAACATTTAGAGAAAGTAAGAGGCCTCATAAGTTTTCTAGCTATGTTGCATTGATGAGTCAAATCATTGAGTTAGAACCTTCTAGTGTTGAGGAAGCTACTAGTCAACAAGTTTGGAGAGATGCAATGTCTGAAGAGTATCAATCCATTCTCAAGAATGATGTTTGGGACATCGTACCTAAACTTGAAAGAAAATCTATTGTTTCTTCTAAGTGGCTCTTCAAGATCAAGCATGCAGCTGATGGGAGCATTGAGAAGTACAAGGCTAGGTTCGTGGCTAGAGGAAGCTCTTAGAAAGAGGGAGTTGACTATGAGGAAACCTTTGCTCCAGTTGCTCGTTATACTTATGTTAGGGCCATCATTGCTATTGCATAATCTAAAGGATGGAAGATTCACCAGATGGACGTGAAGACAACATTTCTGAATGGTGCAATCGAGGAAGAGGTATATATTGAGCAACCTGATGGCTTTGAGGTACATGGGAAGGAGTCTCATGTTTGCAGATTGAATAAGGCTTTGCATGGCCTTAAGTAGGCTCCTTGTGCTTGGTACGAAAGGATTGATTGTTACCTAATGAGCTTGGGTTTCTCCAAGAATGATGTTGATTCAAACCTATACTTCAAGGTAATTGATGACAAAGCATTAAATTTTGGTTCTCTATGTTGATGATTTAATTCTTATTGGAGAAGATCACCTCGTTATCAAATGCAAGGAGTTAGCTTCTGAATTTGAAATGAAGGATCTTGGTCGCATGCACTACTTCATTGGTTTAGAAGTATGGCAGAAGCCTGATGAGATGATTCTAAGTCAAGGGAAGTATACTATTGACATTCTGAAGAGATTTGGTATGATGGATTGCAAATCCATGTCTACGCCTATGGAGACCAACTTGCATAAGTTAAAAGAGGCTGTAGCTAGTTCATATCTGGTGGATTCTACTTTGTATAGGCAGTTGATTAGATCTTTGATGTATCTAGTCAATACTAGACCAGATATTTGCTATGCAGTGAGTGCACTTCGTTAGTTCATGTGTGAACCAAGGAAAATACATCTAGTTGCAGCAAAGCATATCCTGAGATACTTGCATGGCACAATTGGATATGGCTTGAGATACTCCTCTATTGTGGACTTGAAGTTGCATGGATATACTGATTCTGATTGGGCAGGGTGTGTTACTGATCGAAAGAGCACCTCTGGATGTTGCTTTAGTTTGGGGTTTGCGATCTGATATCCTGGTGTAGCAGGAAGCAGTCTTTTATGGCACTAAGTACAATAGAGGCCGAGTATATTGCAGCTTTTGTGGCAGCTCGAGAAGCAGTGTGGCTTCAGAATCTCCTTGTAGGATTGTTTGGACAATCGTTGGAGCCAACTGTCATTCATTGTGATAATCAAAGTTGTGTGAAGCTTTCTGTCAATCCTGTGTTTCATGACATAACTAAACATGTTGAGATCAAATACCACTATATCAGAGATATGGTATTGAGGAAAGTGATCCAGTTGAAGTATATCAGCATTGATGAGCAGACGATAGACATTCTCACCAAGCCTTTCTCCAAGATAAAGTTTGTGTACTTTCGAGACAAGATTGGTATGGTGGAGAATGAAGCCCTAGCTGAGAAGGAGTCTCAGTATCAATGATCTGACGACATACATTCTCACCAAGCCTTTCTCCAAGATAAAGTTTGCGTACTTTCGAGACAAGCTTGGTATGGTGGAGAATGAAGCCCTAGTTGAGAAGGAGTCTCAATCTCAGTGATCTTTAATGCATTTCTCATTGAGAGAGATTTGAGGTGCAAGCCCTTGTTAATGCATTTCTCTTTGAGAGAGATTTGAGGTGAAAGCCCTTGTTTCCACCCTCTAGGAGTAGCCATGGTGGATGTCATGTGTGTTACTCCATGACAACATCACATGAGAGAGTTCGTGATGATTTTATTGTACTTATGCTTTTCACCCTCTGGGAGTAGCCATGGTGAAAGTCACGATGAGGTGATGACATCACATTGAGTGATGAGCATTTGTGCACATTTACCATCCATGGGAGTAGCCATGATGGTTGATATCACGATGAGGTGATATTTCTTCTTTCCACATATGGGAGTAGCCATTTTGGTTGACATCACGATGAGGTGATATGTCTTATGCAGCTGGAAGTATCCTCCCTAGCTGAGAGGGAGTGTTGATGTTCAAGGCAGTGTCGGGCGATTTCTTCCAACCTCGTCATTGAGGCCAAATTTAATATAGCCTGAACGGCTATTAAATTTATATGGGATCGATATTAATGAAGAGGCGCTTCATTAAATAATATGTAATTATTGTTATTATGGCCGACTTCTCATAGGCGCGATTTCATGAAGGGTCACATTTTTTTTTGGTGGCCGACCTTATGTATTTTGAAGACATGACTCTTGGTGGAGGCTGACTTATAGCTTTGAAGAGGCACGCCCTCTCCCATCATCTTGTATATATGTTCGATAGTCTTTCATTGTTTCTCATTCATTTTCATTGTTCATCAAGTTAGATATTCATAAGTGCGAATTAGTCTTCAAGTGCAAATCAATATTTGGTAGAAGGTTAAGTTTATCATTAGCGAATTGCATTACTTTGTTACTATGTTAGCATCAGATTGTGGTGCTTCTAATTGGCCTTCATATCGGCCTCTTTGTAAAGGAGACATTTGTGTTGACATTCAATATATAAGTGATATATTGTTGCTCGGTTTTTCTCCCTCAAGTGGAGGGTTTTCCCAAGGTATATGTTGTGTTATTGTCTAATTTTGAATTAAATTTTGTCTATCTAATCTGATCATAAAACTAACAGGGGACAATGGGTTTGGGGCAGGGGACGCATCCCCGTGTAACCCTAGAAAAAATAGAAAAATATTCTAAGCATAGATTTGAGCTTGTTGAAGGGTTATCTATTTGCAAATAAAATTTCAAAATTTTCTACTCCATATTTTTGGAGATAGTTTTTTTTCCATAATCTCTATTTAGGGATATTACATTTACATTTGAAAAAAATATGATCAACATACTCAATAGAATTACAAATTGCATAAGAGTTTTGGAACATACCAATAACTAACTTTTTTAGTAACAATAGCCATTTGAAACACATTTCTTAGGCTCAACAATTTTTTCCTAGAAAGCTTTCAAAGTATCAGACCACTCTTTTTCCCCAAGACTTAGGTACCAAACTTGATTGACATGTTTTAACACATCATAGGATTCGGTGAAAATATTATAAAGGCTAAGTGATTTCATTTTCAGGAGGGGGGTTCCATCCTTCCATTTCAAATTATCATAGTATTCAAGATTGAATTTTCCTCTAATTGGGAATTGCATCATTCTTAAAGCTTTTATAATAACATAGTAAGTTCTCTTGTTAGAATCAAGGATATTAAAGTCACTTTTCAGCTACATCCAATTTTTAATCTCATTATTATTAAGAATATCTTGGAATTTTGAAATTCCCATGTTTTCCCTTTTTTTTTGCAGAGCACCCTTGCAATAGGCAAGGGGTTTATTTCTATGAGAAAGATTCCATGATATTGATATGAAGTTAACCACCTCATTGCTATTTTTATTAACAGCCTCACATCCACCTAGTTGATCCCTTATTAACTCCTAGGCTTTCATATGCTAGCAAAGACAAAAGATCTTGAAGGTTTAACACAAAACTTCCCAAATAAAATATCATGTGGATGCAAATTTTTCCATTGTTTTGTAGATTTGGGAATTGCTTCTTGAATATTTCTCCGGATCAAAACTTTCCATGGTCCATTTCCTTTTAGAGCTTCTAAAATCCATTTAATAGCCATAGCAACTCCATGGATTTTTTAGATATTTTAAGCCCAAGCCAACTCTGGTTTTACCCATACAACACTAATCCCAATTCACAACATGTTTTTTCTTCATACCCTTACCATCAAATCATAGGAAATCTCTGATTATCTTTTGTATATTAATTTGATAGCTTGGAAATGACCAAACTGAAACATAGTAAGTAGAGTAGGAAGAAAGAATCTTTTGGCAAATCTGAACCCTGTTAGCTAGGGAAAGATAATTTTTATTCCACTTTTTAAGTTTCTTTTCAATTTTGGTAAACATCCAATCCCACATATCTTTTAGAGAGGGTTGAACAAAGAATGGGATTCCCAAAAATCTTACAATTTTATTAGAGCCCTCCTATTGCCAATTGAATTTTGATATCCATGTTGGGGGGTCATTCTCCCAGCTCAACATATTTGATTTTGTTTAAAAAAAATTGAATCAAAATTTTGATAGAAGATGTTCAATCTACTCACCATATTTCCAATGTTTTCTTCTTCCAAAATAGGAAATAGAGTTGTGTCATTTGCAGATTGTATGTTAAGCAATTCATTATTGTTAGGAAACTTTATGCCATGCAATTTGGGCCCTAATATCTTGGACCTCAATGCATAGAATAAGGCTTCAGAGGCTGTAACAAATAATGCACGGGCTAATGGACAACCCTATCTGATAGATCTCTCTAACTAGAAAGGTTCAAAATGAGTCCCATTAACCTCTACTTGTGTAGTAGGATCCTTGAAATAAACTCTCAACATTCTGCAAAATCCCTTGGAAAGCCAAAAGCTTCCATGATTTTCAATACAAAGGACCACTCCGCCCTGTCATATGCCTTTTCAAAGTCTAGTATATACCATACCCACATTTTGATTATTCTTTTTAGCCCAGTCTAATGCTTCCTAGCTTGTAATGAGGTTCTCCAAAATATACTAGCCTATAATAAACCTAGTTTGGGTTTCATTAACTACCATCAAAAGAATTTCAGTAAGTCTCCAAGCCAAATGTTTTGCCAGTATCTTATATGAGACATTCAAGAGAGTGATAGGTCTCCAATTTTCTATACTATTGTCTCCATCCTTGGGAAGGAGTTTGATGATTCCTTTATTAATGTTTTTTCCCAATGATCCTTTCTTGATTGTTTCCTTATAAACATTATATAAGTCATCTATTACCCAGTCTATGTTGGCTTTATAGAACTCCATAAGCAAACCATCTACTTCGAGAGACTTTCCATTTTTAAAAGATAAGATAGCATGAGAAATTTTATCTTTGGAGATTGGTCTCTCAAGATTAAATGCCATTTTAGGGGTAACATTCTTAGGGATTATTTTCTTGCAAGTTTCTTGTGCCTAGATAAACTTTACATTTTTATCATTTGTAGTAAATAGCTACCTATAAAAGTCATAAAAGACTTTTATAATATCATCAGTACTTTGCAGCCACTTATCATTATCCTTGATTGGTCCAACTACCTTCACTACATTTTTAACCCTCAACATGTTAAAGAACTTCAAACCTTTGTCCCCATATTTTACCCAATTTAATTTTTCCTTGACTCTTGCTCCTTGAGCTTTTTTAACTTGATGGCATCTAAGTTTATGTTTGATTTCACTGAGTTGGTGCACATACCCTTCATTATGTCTATCATTTTTGTATCATATTCTTAATGTTCAGGAGTTTGTTCAAAAGTTCTAGTTCATGCTTCCTTCCATCTATAGTATATTTTTTACCAATAATTTTCAATAATTCTTTGAAATTCCCTACCAGATCATCCCAAAAATCAATTTTAGACTTATTATGAAAATTGTTTTTAATACTTATCATAGTAACAATGACATCAATACAATTAGGATTCTTCAAAAGAGAAGTATTAAGCTTAAACATATTATTTTTTCTAATTTGTACCATACACCCATCCTCTTTTTACTATAATCTCAGCCACAATAGGAAGATGATCAGACAAAGTGTTGGGTTCCACCCAAACGCAATTGGAATCCTTATTGTTGTCAAAACCGAAAAAATTATCATTTACATAGAACCTATCCAATTTGCAATATTTCCTTTTATTCCCAATTTGATTATTACACCATGTATACCAGATGCTTTTAATTTTTTTCCCCTCAAGTGGATCAAACAACATTAGGAGCTTTTTCATTTTGTGCTAGAAGAAATGCTCATTACCCTTCTAAGACCAAGCAGTACCCCCAGCTTTATCTTCCCTTTGTTCCACCACATTGAAATCACCCCCGAGGATCTAAGGGTATTCTAAGTAGTTTAGAAGCAAGCCACTTCCACATTTCAATCCTTTATATTCATTAGGAGCATAAATATCACATACCCTAAATTTAACAATATTCCTTTCAAAAGTTAACCATATGCATCTATTTCATGGGGAGCATCCCAAACTAACAATATAGTTAACCCATTTTTGACCCACTAGAATAGCAACTCCACCCTTACCTTTAGTATGATTAGTTTGGAAAGCCTTATATCCCTTCCAAACAAATCTAAGGGAATTACTTAACTCGAATCCTATAGCTTTAACTTCTTGGATCATTAAACAATCCAGATTCTTCTTTTTATTACATAAAGCTCTTAAAAAAAAATTCCTATCAGGAGATTCCAAACCCCTGATGTTCCAACTTAGACATTTAAAATTCATTTTGGGGGAGCAGGGTCAGGTTTATGGTTCCTATATAGTCTATCAAAGCAAGATGGTAAACTCACCTTTTCCTTTCTTACTTGGCCTTTGAGCACAGTTGCTTCTGTTTTTTTTTTTTTTAATCAAAAGTGGCAAGCCACTATATTTTATTATTATATATATAAATATATTTACAAATCTTGGTTCGTTGAGCATACCGGCAGGAAAGAACCAGGAGAAGAAAACCTTCGATTATAGCTCAAAAGTTAATTTTTTTTTTTACAATTCGTGGCCATATACATACAAAGAAGCCAATTTTTCCATTTGGCATTCATCTGACTTGTTGGCTTACATGTCCATATTTTCGGAATTACAAAACATTTAACTATTTGGGACCATTTACATTCTTAGAATCCAAGTTTTCCTTTGCATTCATCTAACTTGTCAACTAAAAATAAAAAATAGTGCATATACTACATCGCATATAGCTTGACAACTGGCTTAAAGAAAACTGACCCAATAAAGTAGCTTCCACATCTGCACTGTTATATGCTGGCCAAAAAATTACTCAAAAATATTTACCTTCGAATACCTGGACATGCCGAAATCATTTTCAAAAAACCCACTTTGTTTTTCACTTATTCTTCTATCTGCATGTTCTCCACTAAATTCTCCCCTTGCTCATCATGACCTTCATCCATGTTCTGGGAATTGATCGCAACATTCATACCTAGAACCACAGTTGTAGCCCGATTTTGTGCCAAATTCTGAGCAACCCTTTGCATATCTGGTTGTGCACTAACTGGTTGGCATTGAATACTTGAAGAAGTTGCATGAATACAATTATGATAAAGCAAAAATGACACATAATGATATTTTTCTCTGAAACATTCATACATTTCTCTCCCCACTTGAATACTATATCTTGTCAATGCCCTGTTAAGTTGGCTTGGGTCAGAGAACTCCAAAGACTGCTTGAATGCATCATAGAAATTAACAAAAGCCTTGTTATGAGGCAATAAGTGTGGCGGAAATATTCCACCCACATAACCCTCTCCCACACCAAAAACATACTTCTATGTGTATTTGAAAAGAACGTCATTCTCCTTGATTTTGGGTGGAAAACTTCCGTCCCAATAACACATTTGAGGCACCTATAATCACAGTGACACCTTAGCTTAAAAACATTTTGTAGATGAACTTCTTCCATCCTTCCTGTAAATGGCCTCTCCCATCTTTGCACTGGAAACCACACACAATAGTTCTTCGGCCGATAATCCATCACTATTATCCTTACAAATTTTTTGCAGATTAATCCTTCAGAATATAGTTATGCACTTACTATTTGTCAACAAAAAACATACTTGGCCGAATAAATAGAGGAGTTTTTGACATAAGACAATTTACTATCATGATGGCATCGAGTTTAGTTTGTACAAAAACTAAACTTTAACATAAAAAAATGACATTTAGCACATGCTTGATTGAAATCCTACACCTCCAGAATAAATGAATCATTTAACATTAAGATGCCAAACGTACTGAAAAGTGACAAACCATTTTAAGGAATAATGAGATGAAAACACCTGTTACCATGTCCCATGATTTAGTGATTTATGAAAGGACAGATATAGATATCCATGCGTACCTCAGCTGAAAGATGGCAACTCCAAATTCTAGTGTAGCATACTCAGGAATACGAACAAGCTTAACCACACAATTGAATGCTTACACCAATTGCCAGCACCATAACATGCTTAGGTCATCATAAAATATGATTGTGCCTCTATCTGAATTCAAATCATGCAAACCTGATATCACAATATTTGGCATACCCCCAAAACTACATAAACAATTAACTTTTGGATTTGTGATATTCTTTTGAAATGAAATTCAAGCCATCTCATTTGTACTGGCACCACATTCTTCTGACAAGAACCAAATTTGCACATATGAATAATACAATTCATATACAGGGTTTAAGTATTTTCAAAATTTGCTAACTTTGTTTGCATCACTTTGATACCATTTGATGATATCATCAAATATTTCTTAAAACATGCATCTGTAATGCTTTGGTACCACAAACTGTACTGATATCTTACCCTTGATACCAACCCACCTCCTTATACATGTGCTGATGCAATTCCTTATAACACATATAGATATAGTCGTGACACTTTACTCTTTGATTTGGAAAGATTTGGACCTAACACACATGCAATTTCCAATTACACGTGTGCTATTAGATAATCAAAAAATTGATATTTCCATATTAGATTTGTTCAAAGATAACACATATGTAATTTTCAATTACACGAGCATTTGCAAAACCATAATAACAAATTCATATCCATATGCTTACATATGTAACTAGCAATTACATATGTGTAACCATATCTCCAACTAAATCTTTTCCATAGTTCTAGCCGGTATCAAACACACTTGTAATTGTCAATTACAGATGTATTACTAGATCCTCTCATGCTTGTATAAATTTTTTGTCACACCATATGCATATTATTATAAGAAATGAAAATCAGATGATTATTAGCTGCTTCAGCATAACTCAATGATTGAGGAGAAATTACTAACATTCCTCTTTGGTTAGTAAAGCTTCTAATACAAGATGCATTTTCTCCAATTTGGCCACGAGTAACTATTTCATCAACTTGATCACACCCATAGTTTGCTAAAAAATCATCCACCCTATTTCCTTCTTTGTATGTATGCAAAATTTGATAGTTACCTATTTTATCAAGCAAAGACCAAATTTGTTTAACAATATACTCCAATTTCCAATTCTGAACCTTACGATCTCTACATGCATTGAGTAAAATTAAGGAATCTCCTTCCACCTGAATCAGAGGAAGTTTAAAACTATGTACTAATTTCAAGCCCTACAAAAGAGCTTGAGCCTCAGCAGCATTGTTAGTTCCATATACTAATTTAAAAGATTTACCAAATAAAACTAATCCTTTATGGTCTCTTATAATCACCCCTACTCTAGAGAGACCTAGATTTCCCCTAGAAGCTCCATCAATATTCAACTTGAAAGTGCCAGATGGAGGGGGTAGCCAAACAATGGGGTCTTTGTCAAATTTTTGGACATGCTGATGAAGACTGCCTTTGAAAGGAAAAGATAAAGATGTCCAAAAGGACAACATGCTTGAATCCCAATTAGTAAAGAGTGAACCTACTTTTTTTACCTTATTAACATATGCATTTGTTGTCTCAGATATAGACCTTTCCAATAATAACATCTGATCAATATTCAACTTCTCTTTCTTGAAGAAGCATCTATTTCTTGCCCACCAAATAGCCCATAGCACTGAGGATGGAATAATAGTCCAAATACTTGAAAAAAAGGAAGATTTATACAAGTGTGGCCAACTAGTAAATAGCTTCCAAATAGTGTTTGGAAAAACTGTCACCCATTTCATTTTACCAATCACAAACATCCAACAAGTTTGCGCTACTAGACACAAAAGGAAAAGATGATTAATGTCTTCCAATTCTTCATCACAAAGAACACATTTAAAAGGAGCATCTATATTTAGCTTAGCTAACTTATCACTGGTAAGAATTTTATTTTGTATTGCTAACCAAGATAAACAACTTGGTTTAGGCAAGAATTGTGAATTCCAACAAAACTTATATGCTCTTTGATCTGTAATGTGAAGAGCTTGAGAAATCGACTTATATCCCTCTTTAACTGTGTAGCAACCTGTTGTTGCTTTTGACCAAATTAATTTGTCTGGTTTGGATGAGAAATAAACCATTCTTTCTTGCAAAATAGATGAGATCTGGACTTTATGATTATCATCTATTGGCTCATTAGAAAAATATTTCCACTGGACTTTACCTGTCAATGCATCTACATATTGGACATAATCCTTTACTTTTGACCCCCAATTTTGGGACATTATAGATACAAATTTTCCAAAATTGAAATCCACAGCTAAATTCTGATAACCATTCCACAAGTCTTTCCAAAATAAGGCTTGATTACCATCATTAGCTTTCCAAGTTAAATGTGGTAAAATAAATTTTCTACAAGAGACTAAGAAGTTCCACATTGCTGACCCCAAAGGTGGATTTGATACAGTCAAAATTCTAGATGGACACTGGTTATCCAAATATTTACTCTGCATGAGATGACACCATTTTTTAAGGGGTTTTGCATACATTTGCCAAACCATTTTGGCTCATAATGCTTGATTCATTTGTAACAAGTTATGAAGTCCTGCTCCTCCTTTAACCTTCTCTAAGCACATTGTTTCCAAAGATATCAAAGGTATTTTCTTTTTGCTATCCAAATTGCTAGACCACATAAATTTTCTAATCAACTTTTGAATTTGAATAATGATGGATTTAGGAGCTTTTAAAACTGCCAAATAGTAGTTTGGAATTGATGAGAGCACATATTTTACCAATAAGATTCTTCCTACTAAAGATAATCATCTCCCTTTCCATGACAAAATTTTAGATTGAATACTTTGGATGATTTTTTTCCAATAAGTAGTTTTATTCTGACCTGTAAAAAATGGAATCCCAAGATATTTACATGGTAACTGAACTTGCTGAAAACTAAATAATCTCACTAATCGGTTCTTGATGGTAGCTGATGTATTAAATACATAGATTTTAGACTTTCCTTCATTTACTTTTTCCCTTGAAGCTCTTGTATACTTATCCAATAAAGACTTAATATGCAAAGCTTCAGACATTGTAGCTTTACCAAAAAGCAAAGTGTCATCAACAAAAAGGGAATGGGTTACTGATATATTAATATTTGGAATTAAAACACCTTGAACAAGACCTTTCTCATGAGCTTTATGAAAAGATCTGCTCAACACTTAAGCTAAAATGATAAATAAAAAAGGAGACAAAGGGTCCCCTTAACAGACCCCTTGAGTAGAACCAAAAAACCTAACTGCTGATCCATTTAGTAGCATAGAAAATTTAGCACCTGATAAACATGCCATTACCCACTTACACCACTTATGAGAAAAACCAAACTTCAATAGCACTTGCTTCAAAAAATCCCAATCAACTCTATCATAAGCCTTCTGCATATCAAGTTTAATAACCATGGAAGATATTTTGTTTACAACAATAGAATGCAATGTTTCATGAGCAACAATTGCTCCCTTTGGTGTTTCTCTGTCAGGAACGAATCCCCCCTGTTCCTCAGAAATGATTGATGACAATAGAGGATATAAATGAAGATAAATGGCCTTTGTAAAGATTTTATATATTGTATTGCAAAGGGAAATAGGTCGAAAATCATAAAAAGTATTTGGTGTACTAATTTTTGGGATAATTGCAATATTAGTAACATTGAATTTTTTCAACATACCTCTTAATTTCCTTGATTCCTCCAATGCATTTAAAATGTCTACTCCAATGAACTCCCAACACTTTTGATAAAAGATGGCTGTGAAACCATTAGGTCCTGGAGCTTTATCAGGAGCCATAGAAAAAAACATCTTTTACTTCATTAAGAGAAAAAGGAGACATCAACCTTTCATTATCTTCAAAAGATACCAACTTTGGAATATCCTGAAGAATCTCTTATCTCTCCCTTACTAAATTAGCATGTGCATTGTTATTTGCAGTTAATAAAGAGGAAACAAATTTTACTCCTTCATTCTTAATTTCTTCCTCATTAGTAAGCAAAATCCCTGACTCACTATCTTGGATTGAGAAAATTGAGCATTTGGATTTTTTAATTTGGGTTGATATGTGAATTTTTTTTGTATTCCTATCACCATCTTTCAACCATAACTCTCTTGATTTCTGCCTCCAATAAACTTCCTCTCTCAATAACAACTCTTTTCATTCCTCTTGCAACTTACTTTGTTCCTCAAATAATACACTGTCAAGACCATTAGCAATAATTTTATCATTTACCTTTGATAACCTTTTATAAATCAAATCTTTTTGCTCAAAAACATTCTTGAAAACATGTTGATTCCAACTTTTTAACTGTTGTTTAACATGATCCAATTTCTTACTCAACTAATACATTCTAGAACCTTGAAAAAAGGGTGCACTCAACCACCATTGCTTTATCAAAGAAACAAGATCAGGATGCCTAAACCACATTGCCTCAAATTTGAAAGAGGATTGAAATTTAGATTTTGCCTTTTTTTTTTGTCAAATTTAAAGAAATAGCAAAATGATCTGAGACAACAAAAGGTAATATTTCATATGTTAAATCATAATCACTTAGAACCCAGTTTGGAGAAGTTAAAAACCTATCTAATCTTTCTGCAATTTGAAGAAAGTATTTCCTTCTATTTGTCCAAGTAAATCCCCCATTTTGTGGAATTACATCCACTAAAGCATTATCTTGGATAAAAGCAGAAAAATCCTCCATATCTTTCTTTGGAGGAATTATGCCACCTTTTGTCTCTAATAAATTTGTACACTAATACATTTGACTGCAAAATACGACGAAACAGACCGACGAAATATGTAAAATATGATGTTCGTCGGGTGCTTGTAAAATTTTATGTGTAATTTCCAATTTTTTGAAAGTTTATCCCCGAGGTTCGTCGAAATTTCGACGAACCTGGGGTTCATCAAAATGTCGGCTATTATTTTCGTCGAATTTTCAACAAACATGAAAAATTAAAAAAATCAAATTGTGGCCGACATAAAGAAAAGTGAGTTCATTGATTTATTGTGACAGTGTTTTGCTCTACTTGAGACAGTTTGTGGAGAACTAAGGATGATTTTCTTGGGAAAAAAATAAAAAAATTCAAGAAGATATCACCAGGTTGAGGGTAGTCATTGTCTTTTTGCAGAATTCAGTTGTAAAGTTAGATTTGTAGTTCCAGGTTTGAAAATCATATTTTAAAGCAACATCTCATCAGATTTCATTTTTAGAGGTTAAGAGTTTTGAGAATTTCATATCCAGATTTTGTTGTGTGGAATCACCATAAGATCACAACGGAGGAATAGATTCTTGTGACTATAATTATGTGATCCATAACTGTATTGGTCATGTGGCACAGTTGTGCTATAACAAATACATGATGCATTCATATGTGACCCAAGTTTAATGTGGCTATGTTGTGATAGAAATAGAGACACTCATATAATGTAGTTAATTCAGGTTGTATAATGTAGGTGTCAATTATCATTGGGTGCATTCAGGTTGTTTCAAGTTTAACAAGATAGGATGTAATTATAGCATGATCGAAGAGTGATTACCTCTTGCTGCAATAAAAAGCCTATAACTCTGGTTGATATGCAGAGTGGTTGTGCTATATCAATTATGTAGTGCATTCAAGCACAACCCATGTTTAATGGGCTATTCTAGAGAGTGATCAAGATTTTCTAAACCTTATGAATGTTTCTTGACATATATTTGCATAATCTGAAATTCTTTCAGAGGTTTTTGAAGTATCAATGTATCCTATATAGGGTTTAGAATGATTTTTTTTAATTAAAAAAATAAATAAATGATGTATTTCCTTGTAATTAGATAATGTGGAGATCTCCTAAATCTGCCCCAACACACTATCCTCTTTAGCACTGTATTCATTACTCCAGCTACTAGGTTTTTGCATGTGACATTTTTAATATCTTCATGACCGTGGCTTTTAAATAGATCTCAGTCTTTGCTTTAATCCTTTTCATGGTAACCCTTGAGTTCCATAATCCACCTTCAATCTCTTCTAAGAACATTGTCTTAAGCTAGACTGCATAGTATGCATATAAAGCAAGTCCTTCATACCTGCCATTGTTCCAAACCACCACTCACGCCTTGCTTAAAATGTTGCCTCCATAAGCACAATAGCATGTTTTAAAATCATGGTTGCCTGATTGACCATTAAAGCTCCACTTTCATCAGAAGATACAATGAGATTTTGTCTTCAAACTCAAGGCATTATGGAAGATAACATTGTGAATTGTTTGTTAAATTTATCTCAATTTTTGCACATTTACGCTTTGCTAACTTCCTTTAAGACTGGTATTGCACCCTCAACTGCAATCTCAAACAACTCACTCACTATCACTTGAAGATTCTTTTCATGAGCATCCTTCTATAAAATCAAACTACATTTATAGAACGGGCCTACTTACTACAGGGGACTCATTGTTTCATGGTATTGTAGTTCTTAAGATCCTTCAACCTTATTGACACTACTTCACAGTCCACAAAGGTATTATTCACTATTCTCCCATCTTTGGTGAGTCTCAAAACACTGCTCAAACATGCAATCCACTACCTCCATTATACAATATTAATGGCTAAGCAGAAACATTGAACCTATGATTACCACTGTTACTTCATTTGGACAGTCATTCCCTGATTGCATTTTCCTTGTCTAACACTACCAAAAGCATTTGAAAAACCCTTAAGGTCAGCAAGGGGGTAAGGAAACTCACTGTTAAAATCTCCACTTTACTATGCAAGGTTTGAGCTTTATTATCTTGTTACTGCTCAACCTCTTTTTGACTGCCACATCTCAAGTGACTGTCATTCTTCTTACCGTAGATTGCATTTACAAATGTCACTAAGCTACATAGTGTGCTTGTTATTGGCTACAATCTTTAGATTGCAAGATTTTGTTATTACCTACAATGTCTCAATCTTTCTGGTATTGCAACCTCACTAATCCGCTATAGTTATTGTTTATGTTTCTACGGAGGCCTAGGGTTTGTACTCTAATCATGCTCTTACCAATGCTTCTGTTGTTTTTTATTAGGGCTCTCTCAATGTTGAGGGCCCTAGGGATAAGCTCGTCATAAGAAGTGACACATTGCATCTTTAACTAAAAGGATAAATCCGTATTGACATTAGCAATGATGATTCCGACTCGTTGCTCCTTAGGAATGGGTCACTTGCTCTTACTAGGTCGCTACCTCCATTGTTGTAGGAATTTTGTGATCAAGTTCAATATTCTGATTTTAGGAGTCTTAACGGTTGGAAATCATAGTAAAATCAGAATTTAATAAGTTTTGGAATTAGCATTGTAAAGTGTTTTTGGGGTCATTAACTTTAGACTATCTTCTCTTTTGCAGGGGTGGTTGCATGCCAAATTTTTTTGGTGTAAATTATCGGAATTATTAGACTATGTTACCTGTCTATGAATAAAAATTATTGGAGTGTGAGTTTGATATTTTTTGAAGATCGAAATAGTCAAGTTTGGCAAAGAAAAATCATGTTAGATACTATTTGTCCAGAACAAAATGAAGAGACACTTGATAGATTGTGGGCTAGATTGAAAAGAAAGGGTCATGGGAAATGTTATTGTTCTTGCAATAATTGCAAGGGCTTAAAGACGAGATGACTTTTAATCACAACAGCTGAGAAACATTGTAGGCAGCATGGTCACGCTTGAAAGGGGCATGATTATTGTCCATTGGTAAGTTGTTCATTATATGTGTTTATATTGATTGAATTTGTAAATGTTTATATTGTTTTAAAATTTTATATATATATATAATCACTTGATCATGATCATGGTTTATTTGTGTCTATCATTATTATAAAGGTGGGGCGCCCTAGGGCAGATGATATGGATTATCACGGCCCGAAGAATATAGTTTTACAAGCGGATGAACATGGAGCTGTGAATATCGAAGATGAAGTTAATGATCCTATAGAAGAAGATGATCATGCGCCAAAAAACACAGTTAAAGATGATGGTACGAATACATTGATCCATGCCACATTTACTGGCAGAGTTGATCATGATGATCAAGATGACTTTGATGATGTTCATGATTTACCTATACTTGACAAGGCATACGAACCCCTTTATGAATGCTCTGAAACAACTCTTCTATCTGTTGTATTGTTGCTGTTGAACTTTAAGGTTATGAATGGTTTATCAAACATAACAATCTCACGGATGTTAAGGTATGTCGTATATGTCATCTTTTTTCATCTATTTTAATTATTGTTAGTTCATCACTAGTAAATAAATGATGAAATATGTACTATTAGTATTCTTTATATGAACAAATTATTTTTTGTTGTAGATTGATTGGTGAATTTATGTTACCACCATCAAATATTTTACTTCGCTCATACCAAAATTTATGTGCCATTATGAAAGATATCAGAATGGAGTATCAAACAATAGATGCATGTCCCAATAATCATATTATATATCATAAACAACATGAATTTGCAACAGAATGCCCAAAATGTCATATCAGTAGATATCGAACAGATCAAGTAACAAAAAAGGTGCCTCGCAAGGTTCTTCGTTATATTTCCATTATTCTACGTATGCAACGATTATTTAGGTGCGAAAGCTTAGCGCAATTGATGGATTACCATGCACGAAATAGAAGTGGAGATAACATTCTTCAAATGCCTGCAAATGGTTCTACATTTAGAGACATGGAGGAAAAATGGCCACACTGTAAAGAAGAACCTCGTAATCTCAGGCTTTTATTGGGAGCGGACGGTGTCAATCCATTTGGAGAGCTGAGATCTATTTACTCAGTGTGGCCTGTTTTTGTTATCAACAATAACATTCCTCCATAGATGTCAATAAAGAGGGAGCACATAATGTTGTCAATGATTGTTTTAGGTATTTGTTTACATCAATTTTCTTTAACACAGTAGCATCTCATTTGTCTTATTTGTTGCATAATGACTTATATATTTTTTTCATTCAATAGTCATGTACATTAATTTATATATATTGCAGTAAAATGGTTATAATAATTATGTAATGTTTATGTTCATTCAACTAGGTAAGTACCAAGTGAAAGATATGAATATATATATCGAGCCTCTTATCGACGAGTTACTAAAAGCTATGGAATGGCGTCACTATGTATGACGTCTCCAGACCAATAGGACAAAGACAATTTCAATTCCATGCAATGCTTGTATGGACAATTCATGATGCCCCATGGCTAACACATTTTTGTGGTATGTTATAACGTGCTCGACCAAGACTTTAATAATATTTCTAATTTGATGAAGTAGATATCATGAATGTTTTAAAATAATCTATTCATTATATATAATTATAAAAAATTGACATATTTAATCCACCATATATCATCTTGCGTGTCTTCAAACAAAGAGAAAATTTGCATGTCCAATTTGTGGTCCAAAGATGAAATCTCGTCGTTCAACAAGTTTAGGAAAGCAGGTGTTTGATGAGTATAGGCACTTTCTCCATAGAAATTATAAGTATCGAACTACTGAAAAACATCTTTTCAATGGGAAAGAGGATTCTACATCAAAACCACGAAGAATGTCACCTTACCTATGAAAGTTGGAATATAATAAAATTAATTGTCAAGGTTATACATCAGATCAAATTGTTTATCTATCATATATGATATGTTTTGAATTTATATTTTTATATTGTGTTGTGTTTACTCATGTTGTAATTGACAATGATTGTCGTTGTTAATTTGTTTAACTTATATGCTTCATGAAAGTCGTCAAGGCATTAATGGCCGGCTTCCACAGGGACTGAAAAGTTATTCCAGACAATTTAGTAGGTTGCCCTACTATAAGCAGCTACAAATTGTGCATTTGTTTGATACAATGTATATCGGAAAGAATATAACAGAAACGTTATGAAAAATATTGGATGGAAGGCATGACAAAGAAAAAAATTGTCAAAATTTGTAGTGACATTCAAGAAGCCAATCATGCAATGAAAAATGTCATTCAATTGAATAGTGATGGAGACCAAATTAATATAAGTGTCCTTCCTTGGTTATTAACAGAGCAGCAAAACAATGCTATAAAATAAGTCATACAAAAAATTCGATTTCCCACAAAATTTGCTGCAAACATAAACAATATAATAACAAAGAAAGGTGAATTTGGGTCGATGAAAACGCATGATTGGCATACCTTCATTAAGGTAATTATTCTGGTATATTATATACACTTGTATAATGCATGTACTTTTTAGTGTATTGTGTTTACTACTTTTGAAAAAATAATGAAAATATCATTTTATAATTGTTGCAGTACGTTTTACCTCTATCTCTCCCAGACAACTTTGACAACAATGTCAAGCAAGTTATATATAATCTTGAAAAATACATGAGGTAAGTAGCGAGATTTGTTCAATTCACTATATACATCTTATAATTGCCATTTGTTTTACTTGTTATGTAATATATTGTATATTTTTGTTAAATATCGTTAATATATTTGCGTCTTGAATTACTTGTAGATGACTATCATCTAAAGAAATCCATAAAGAAGATATAAATTATTGGAAGAGAAAATTTCCTCGTCTAATATGTGAAATGCAAAAGTGTCTACCTTCAACATTTTTCAATGCACAAGAACACTATCTCATACACCAAGTTGAGGAGATTGAATTTTGTGGACCTGTACACACAAGGTCAATGTGGATGGTTGAGAAGCACTTGAAATTTTTGAAGGTTTTGGTTAGACAAAGAGCACATCCCGAGGGTTCTATGGTGGAGGGATATATGGTATACCAGACCATGGTGTACATTAGTGAATATCTTCTTAAGTTTGCAGCAAAGATCCATTTAGATCGCATTTGGGATCCCAACTTCATTAACAAATTCGAAGAGGAGTACCTGTTGGGGAAAGGTAGATTGAGGAAAGTGAGAGGTAATTATAAGATGATCATGAAGATTAATTAGAATGCATTTTACATATGGTTTTTATGTATATTGTACTTATTTAATTTTTAATCTTCAATATACATGAATTATAAATTAAGGTTGTGTACTGTGGTATTTAACTAATTATACGTCATTTGTGAATTTCAATTTATTTTGGTACAGTTGGTCGAGAGTGGGATGCACTACATTTGTACGTCGCGAACAATCTTGATTGGATGACGGTATTGTTGATGGTGTTTTCTGCACAACAACAACTCAGACAAAAAATGATATTCTATCTCTCTTGAAAGATAATCTCTAACAATAAATTGCTAAAGATCACCCCAAGGTCTCTCGGGTGTCAGGTCATGACGATGCATAAAAAACTCAGATAAAATGTGAAAATGCTGGTAATCACAAGGGGCCTTACAAATGAACAATGCTGGAAGTGAATTTTCATCAGATGCAACAATATGGTGATGCTTTCAATCCTAAAACTAACCCAGATTCAAAATAAACAACAAAAGAGATAAGGGTTTAGAAAGATTCTATTTATTCTAACTCCTAAGATCAATCACAGTAATGATGAAAGCTGCAAATGGACAGATCCCCAATAAAACCGATCTCTGCTTGATTAAGGACAAACCTGCAACTACACAGAAACGGTGCAACTTCTGGGGAAATCCAAAGATTTTCAGACTTTGAACATTCATTCACATACCCAACTGCTGGCACAATGTAAACAAGCATTCACAGTTGAACTTAGCACAGAAGTGAGGCCCAGACTAACTTTACACAGTAATCTACAATCAGCAAATTGCTAAAAGTATGGACCGGAAATCGATCAACATTATTAACATTTCACCATCATTGTAAAAGAGCTGAAATCTAACATCTAACATCTAATATCTGAGAATCAAGAACAAGAAACCATAAAAACTGTTGAAAATAAATACAAAGTTTGCTAAATCAACAATCCAATTGCATTAATTCTCCAACATTACATAACAATTTCGAGTCTCTCATCTCCTACAACTAATTCTGAAAACTACTTGCCAATTCTGGCCTTCTAACTTAGAAAATTCTGGCCTAGTCAAACTCCTAAAATTTCCTCTTACAAAATGAGGCACAAATGCCATTTATAGAAAACCCCAAACATGTCGGCCTAATTAGATTTTACAATAATAACGGGCCCCAAAACAGGTCGGCCAGGAGAATTTCAAAAATAGAACAAGATTTGTATTAAGTGCATGAATATTATCCATGTCGGCCCACGATCTTCAGCAAGATCAGATTCACGTGTCTTCCAGAAAATCCTCCAGCTGTAGACAGTTTTGGCACGGATTCTTAGGCAGGTCCTACTTTGAAAATTTAAATCGAACACTTCCAGATTTCCCTCTTTTGGCACGAATCCATATGCAAGTCCCCCTTTTAATATTTGTTTAGTCCTAAAAAACAGATATCATCATTAATAGCCCATATGTTCAAATTAAATTTGAATAAAATTTTGACCTTTCTAAAACTTTACATTTTTATAAGGAAACTTTCCATTTTCATATAATTTTTTCCATTTTTCCATTTTTGTTTTCTTTAATTTTTATCTCAAGAAATTTTCATTTTTAGGATCATTTTTAAAAATTTCCACTTTTGGAATAAATAATTATTTTCAGAAAAATTTCCATTTCGGGAAACCAGACCAAGGGGAAAATCTGAGAAATTCCAGGCCAGGCAGATTTTACTAAATAAGGCAAAATTTCAACAATAGATCATTAAAACGAACCAAGAATGTGTGTAACATCGTGTAATATATCAAATTAAGCATGGGGTATTAAGCATTTATCATCAAATTCATCAATTTAATCAAATATTTCAATTCGCACAAAGTCTGGCAGAAAATCTGAAAAATCGGGTGGACCGGATTCGTGGGATGGCATAAAATTTGGATCTTTGGCACACACCTCAAAACCTAAGAAATCCGAAAATCGGTTCCGGGCGGAAATTCTCAATCCAGACAAAACCTCGGACTGGCCGGATCCGGAATTTCATGGAATGGAAAATCCGGCGACCGAAATCCCGCGACCGGATTAAAAACCCAGATTTTTGCTCAGAGCCGGACTTTGAGCAGAATCTGGAAAAATCCGGACGGACCGGAAAATCCCGGATTGGGGTAAAAAACTCGGATTTTGCTCAAAACTTAGTTTTTCAAAGGGTAACCTGGGGAAATCACTTGGGCAAGCAAGATGAACATCTAAGGACCTCCAAAGACAACCAAATCAATAAAATTAAGAGGCCAAAAGACACCAAAAGCCGAAAGTAAAAGAGTGGTCCCCGCTAAGGCAGGTGCAAAACCGCACAACAGTATGGATTGAATGATGTCAAATAACTGGGTCGCACATTAACATGGGAAGGTGTGGCTTCATTGGTTAAAGAAGCTCATCGTAATGGAGATTCCAATGTTACACAAAGGGAAATTGATTTAGCATATGGTTTAAGAGATAAACAGGGACGTATAAATATAGTAATCACCCATATTATTTAATTATTTTCAACTATATTGATGTATATATATCTTGAAATTGTTTTCTTTGCATACATTCGGCCAAGAATAAATATGTTTATCAACTGACGATATTGCAATAATTTTAACATGTTTAACATAATGCAGGTGAAACACCACAAGGCTATGTGGTGCAATAGTTGTAAATTTTGAATCAAAATGTTGGATGACATGAAGAAAACTTGTGATTCTGGTATAACTGCAGTCTTTCAGGTGACTAATGTTTCATCTAGAAGCGACATACATCCAGAAGTCTCAGAAAATCGATACTATGGGATTTTGGATGATATACTTGAGTGTGACTTTAAGTCCTTCAGATTAATTTTGTTCGTCGTCCTATGGTATAGGCTACGATTGAATGAAAATGATCCTGAAAGAATTGTTAGTGAACATAATAATGGATTTACCATGGTTAATACAAGGTTGATTGAGTGAGCTGGAAATGAGCCCTATGTTTTTCCAAGCCAATGTGAGTAGGTATTTTACTCAAAGGTTCCAGGTAAACCGGGTTGGTCATTTGTTGTTAGACATGATCCAAGAGGAAGACCAGTAAAGTATAATGTGGTGGAAGAAAAAGATACCGAAGAACTAGAAGATAATGTAGATGATGATCAGGATCAACGATTAGTTGATGATGTCCCTGATGAAGATGTTGAAGAGGAGGAACTAGATGATGATGATGTAGGAGTTAATGTTCATGAAGATGACATCCGTGTGGATGATGACATTATCGAAACTGATATCGATGACGATGATGATATGACCAATCCTTACAATGTCGAATCTAGATCGGATGATACAAACAAAGAGTTGGATGAAGAAAAAGATCAATGACATTGAAATGTATAAGTTACTTCATTATATTATCTATTTGATATTAATTTCTTGATAGAATTATATTTGACTTATGTGGTTACATAATTAATTCATCATGTTTTTTAATTTTTATGCCATTACATAATTAATTTAATGATGTACTTTTTAATATTTGAAAGGTCAAAAAATTAAAACATTTCAATAGTGATGTTAACAACATTGAAATTAGTGTGTTTTATGTTTCATGTGATCATAAAAGATTAAAAAGTTAGTTGTAGAGGTGGTTGTTCAGTGGTTGACGTGTATGTTGGTTCTTTTTACAATGTAACCAGGTTTGTCTTCTAATATACCTATTGAATTGCCAATTCCAATCGAAGGCAGATCGAAGGACCTAGACCAAATGACGAGGACTTTAAAAGCCTCATACACTTCGGGCTCTACAAGACCCGGGAGGG
>VDFB02047230.1:282881414-282904651 GCA_007258455.2 Sequoia sempervirens | reverse complement strand
CATATCTGGAGCCTTCTTTCATTTCCTAGATTGACTCCCTGGACTAGGTTTAGAATAGATCATGAGAGGTTGAGTGCTTGGGCCCTCTATGTCAAACAAGTAGAGGGTATAGAATTTTCGGCATGGGCAAATAATCATTGAGTGGGGTGTAGGTTATAGGGGTTCTACCTACCCTTGGAGAATCGAACTTGAAGGATAACACACAACTCAACCATCAAAAGAAGGTGAATACTATAGCTCCTTATGAAGGAATAACTTAGACCATTCATCACATAAGCACAAGAAAAAGATGAGATAGTAAGTGATACTTATTGGCATGAATTTGATAAAGAATACTTGCTCTCTTTAAAATAAGGCTAAGCTCTTTGCTCGCACCATATGCAAATGTTATTTATGGAAAAACCATAAACACATGTAATGTGCATGCATACATTAATCGCATAGCACACTCATCATTAGTTTTCTTAACATGAATTGATGAAGCTTGTGAAAGTGGCAACCATCTATTTTGAGTGTCATTTAAGTTTAAAGCAATAGGGCTATCTTTTAATTCAAAAGACTTAACAAACTCATATTTTCTACTTTCCATTTAAACGATGATCCCTTGCTCCCAAACCTTGAAAAATGATTAGTTATAGAATCTTTTTGCCTTGAATTGGATGTTTGATAGGAAATACTGCAACTCTACATAATCCAAAATTATGTTGGATGAAAGTTTATTGGAAAAGTATACCTTTGCAAGACATTAAACCAAGACTAACAACAGAAGAATGCATAATTTTCATGTTCATTCTTCTACAGGTGTTGTGAGGATAAGTAGACCCTATCACAATATTGAGGATATGATGACCCCCATCCACTATACATTATACATGCATCACATATGTCCTTGAATCATGAGTTTCTCTTAGAAACAAAAGTCAAAAGACTATAAACTTTATTGAGGGACAAAGAAACATTTATTTGCAAACTAGTTTTGAATTCCATTTGTTGAGAACTAATATGAATTATATATATATATCGAAGAATCTACCAGTCTTCAAAAGTGGAAGAAAGAATCTAATTACCTCATTAAATAGAATCACATATGCAAATGACAACAATATATAGATTTACAATAATATTACCCCAAGGAGTCTTGGGCTCATCCTTTGAATTAGTCGATGAGTTCCTTCTAGATGGTTTTCCTGATGCAAGAGAAAAATGTGCAACCTTTGTTCTTGGTCATTTAGTGAGATAAAATGTGGTATGGAAGGACACGACATTGGTTTAATACATAATTGTGAGACCGAGAATACTAGTATGGGCCAATCACTCTTGATCCATGATGAATCGAAGCATATAACATAGCCACTAATACTCAATCTTCAAACAAGATCATTCAAATTAAAGATTAACTAAACATAATACTAGTACGGGTCGATCATGCTTGATCCATGATGAATTGAAGCATAACATAGCCACTAATACTTAATCTTCAAACAAGATCATTCAAATTAAAGATAAACTAAACATTTATTGAAATGAAGCATTCTAAATATAAAAAACATTGAAATGTCTATTCTACCCCATTTGAAACTTATCCTATTTTGGAATCGGTGTCATGTTGATGTGATATGATGACCCTTTCCCAATCCCGTGATCAGTGAGCTTTTTTTAATCGATTCTATTGAAAAGAATCGATGAATCCGTTGGGATAAATGGATGAAAACATGTTTTATGCTAAATTAACATTATTTTATGCTAAAAATGATCTAAGTATGCAAAAGCTAAGCTAATCTAAGTGATATTTAAGCTAAAAGATTCAAACCCTAATTTATAAACAAGCTAAGATGGATGCATGGAAGCCATTAATGGAATCTTAAAACTAATATGCAACTAAAAATGAACTAAAATATGCTAAATGTGAGTAAATTATGAGTGTAAGTGTGAGTGAATTCAACAACATAAGTTTGCAATTGAAAGATGGATCCATTTGTCTCCAAATAGTGCTTAATTTATAAGAGAGCAAATGAGAAATGAAGGTTGAGATCGAAAAGATCAATCAACGATCAAGGATAGAGGAAATAGGAGGCATGGATCATGGATTCTCATCAATGGGTGAGAATGCAAGATGAGATTTAATCAAGGGTTCCCATTTGTTCCAAACAAATACACTTTTGACTTGCACACACAGGTCACAAGGTAACTTGCTCAAGAAGTCACAAGTTTAGCTTGCTCAAGAAGCCAAGTGAGAATATCCCTTTTTCAAATGATTGGACTAGATAGAATATTCTTGGGAATATTCTCATGGGTGAGGAAAAGGTTATTTTGTAAATTAATTGTGCAAAAAAGGGGCAAGGAATATTCCATGGGAATATTCCCCATTTGGAGGAAAATTAGATTAATTGTCAATTAAACAAGGTTTAATCATATAATTAGGGGTTTTTGGAGGAATAAAGTGATACTCATTAAATTAAATGATTTAATGAAAAGGGAAAAGGTGAAATGACATTTAATTAAATAACTTAGGGTTATTTAATTAAATAAGAAGACTTAAGGAATTAAATTAAATAGTTTGATTTATTTAATTTAATGAGATGAAATGTTAGCGTGAAAGGAGGAATTAACCTGATTAAATGAATTAGGTTAATAGATGCAAATGATGCAATTAATTAATTAGCTAGGATAATTCAATTAATTAAGTGAAAAGACAATGGGTTTCAAGAGGAAATAATGTTAGTATATCTGATTCGAGTGTATGATATCATTCAGGATTTTTTTTAGTGTCTACAATAGCAATGACCTGAGATATTTATATAATAGATTTAAATGTCTATGTATGGTAGCAAATACCATGGTTAATCATTGATGAAATAGGCATTACCAAACCCTACGATCACCATAATCTATGGTGAATCAAAATTATCTAAACATCAACAAGGCAAGAGGTTTGTAGAAGAATTCCAAAGTAAAGCAAATGGAAAGCAAGAAGTGATGCTTTTCTCTAAACGAATTGCTTACATGTGGTGATCTTGATTAGGTAGATTCAACCAACTCCTCTTTAATGAGCATCAAGTTAATGTTTCTTTAATGCCTTGCCTATACTAGAGTATTTATTTTTCCCCTCTACTCCCTTCACAAAAGGCAAAGTGTGTCTCATAGTAGAAGAGAACCCCGGTGTGGCAGAGATGCAACATTGTCATCTTTCTTCATGCCACCTTCCTGAATGAAAAATGTATAACCCGATGAAGAAAAGGGAAAGAAAATGGGTGGCTAGCTCAATTTCCCCCTATCTGACCCCCTTTCTCTAATACAGTAAAATCATATTTAATACTATGTTGAAATCACATAGATCAATGCTCAGAATACAAAATAACGCCTTCTTTATTACACCGCACGTTATCTCAAGCATATTCTCCATGTAATTACCTCATCCTTCTTTGGTAACATGTTTTCAAGGAATCAACCTTAATTTATGATAAATAGAAGAATCTTGCAACACACTATGTCAATTATGATAGAAGAAATTAAATATACCCATGTCTCTTTTTGAGACTACTTAATTACCCCATTTTCTTGCCTTAAGCCTTCCAACTTGGGATTTATTCTTGCTAATTTGTGATTTATTATAGTTTCCTTTATATTTCAAGGCAAGTATTTAAGTACACTTATTTATAAGTAACCCACTATCACATATGTATATTCGATTAATTAGTTATTAAAGGTATATATATATCCTCACAAATTAAAATTTTAATTTTCATTACTTTGATATGAGGACAATTACTAAATATCTTATATAAAAGCAATCCATGCTCAATAATAAAAAATTTGATGTTTATAGACCTTAATGATATTAAACCCTATTATGAGGAACGATGTTACATCTTAAGAATGCAATTAGATATTTTCTTGATCAACAATCCCTAAATATGTTTATTGATTTGAATAGCTAGTCTTAATAAAAAGCATCACATTCCAAAGTAAATTTACCCAATTGAAGATGTTCTTGCCAAAATAATGATACCATAATTAACCCAAAAGAGGAAGTGTATATTACAAGTGCTTATTCCAAGGAGGGTCATGACATCCTTTGCCCCTTAATTTGTGCATCATCTTGTTGCACACAAGTTTTAAATTGAGCATGAAATAATGACTAACAAAATTTCAACATAAGTTAACTTGTTACTATATCAAAATATAAGGCTTTTAACTAAGTTTTCATTAAAAAAAATCATGCCTTGGAGTTCACGATATTATATTCTGACTATCAAAATCACTTCTTGATTATCATAACATTAGAATATGTGGATAAATAAATATATACATAATCTCTTTTAGTGGTCAAGCATAAAACCTTGCAAGAACAATTTGAATTTAACATCTTCATTAATTATCAGAGCATAAAATAAGTATAAAGATTCATTAATTTAGTATAAATATGGTCAAGCGCTTCTTGATTATCTTGACATGTTAGCTTGAATTCATATCCCAATAAGGAATCTATTATCCACAAGGTATCCTTTGGATATAAGAATATAAACATAGAGAGATCACTTCTTCTCATCACAAATGTATGCTTATTTTGTACCTAAGGTTTGCTTCTCATTATTATCAACATAAATTCCCCTTGTGGTTAGTAAAATACTTAGTTATCATAACAAATTAAAATATTAAGTACCATAATTTAATCAAAAAACCATGGAATAAGAGCATAATAATCATTTTGGAATGTTGTTATTAGTTCACTTTATAAATAAAAATAAAAAATACTTTCATAATTCATTTATTACACATCGAAGTGGCTCAAGGATACATATTTGTTGCTCTTAATGATTGGCTTGCTTAATTCTTCAAACAACACTTTGATCCTTGTCTTTTGTTTCAATAGAATCCTGAACCAATTAACTTGTTCTCTGTTCTGTAGTCAGAATATCACTCTCCTCCATCTTAATTTTAAGCAATAAAAAAATTAAGATTACATCTCAAATAATTATTACCTGCGGCTATATCAAGATACTTCCAACTCATCATTTAAATAGGGCTTGTTATTAGAATCAACATTAGTAAGAGTGTTTTACCTTCAACCAACATGGTTATTCGTTTCTTGCTCAATATCCACATCATAAATAAGTGTGTTCTAACCACTTATACATTCTCCTGAAGGGTCTTTCAAGAATATGTAAGGAGATCCTTTCAAGATTCATAATAACATTTGAAACCTTCTAACATAAACATTTTGAATATGGACACAACAATAAGTAAGCTAATATTCATTCAAATGTGCTTTGGTTTCTAATGACATATAAGAATAGTAACTTTCTAAAATTTGATAATTTAACTTCTTAGAATAAGTCAAAAGATCATATATATAAATACTTCAAGAGTTTATGATAGATCAAATGGACGATCAAAATAATACATTCAACATGGAAGTGAATTATTGTACTTCACTTGGATTCCCTTTAAGATCCAATAGGTTAGAATTTGTGCATAAGAGTTTTCCATCATATTTAATACAAACATCACGTACTGGTAAACTTCTATTTGAGATAACAAAATTGTGTTATAAATTATGTGCCTCAAGCGCACATACCTATTGATTCTAATGGTAAGTATTGCTTCATTCTCCCAATTATGATCCCCATCCTTTATTTCACTGGTACCTCAATCAATAAGTATGTTCTTTGGTTCTTGTTGGTGCTATGCATCATTTACCTCCTCTAAAGTTGAGCATCTTTTCCTAAAAAAAAAATTACACCATTCCTTTTATTTATTATTTTTGTTATGCATCTTATTCATTTGTATACCCAGGTACTTCTATCCATATGGGATAGTCATCCATCCATCCGAGATGGGCATCCAACCATATGGGTTGGGAATTTGTCCATACAGGACATGGGTTCATCTATCCATCCGAGATAGGCATCTACCTAAATGGGGTAGGCATCTATCAATTAAGGATAGGAATGTGCTCTAGCCAAAGACTTAGAATCATCGAGACCATCTGAGTCCCGAGTCACTCTCTAAAGATGACACTTCCCTATTGGAAGTGCACCGAGGTCACCATCTTTAGGAGTTTATCTAAAATTAGTAGTTAGCTTGAGTCCCACCTCAAAATTTGACCTAAAGCCTCAGGAGTCAAGCAAATCCATCTAGGATTCCTTCCAAGTATACAAAGAATAAATTTTATTTTAAGGTTTCATCCCTTTTAATACTTAAAGCTCATGATTAGGATGAACTTTATTTCAAAGGAAACAACATTACAAAATCCATATCTAACCTTTAAATTTGACTGTTTAAAATAAATTCACTTGATCCTTTTATGTCCTTCCTCGCTCTTTTTTTTCATTCCTAGCAATATGAAATTCAATATTTATTAGACTAATATAATAAACAAAATGTAGTTTGTAGCATGAGCATTGGTAGTAGGCCATCAGGCTTAGTGCCTAAACCAAATGCTCTAATACCACATGTAACAATTAGATCAGATAATATCAAAATTCTTACTATTTTTTTTTGAAATAATAATTTATATAAGAACCAACTTTCCATTATAAATTCACAACACGTTAACTGCAACTTTGAATGGAAACATATTAAATATCAACATCGAGGTCCAAACATTTGTAATGATGCATACATAAAGTAAGGCTTGCTCACCACCCAACTATATTGGTCTCATGAAGCCACATGTACTATAGCCAAACCCCCGAGCAAGTAAGGAACTACCAATAAACTTAGTTTATTATTGATAGTTAAAATATCGAAGTACTGCATTAGTGGGTATGCAACCCTTTCAAGGGTCTAACTACCCTAGACAATTCTTTGTCGATTGCCACCCACTTAGGTGAAACCGACATGGAAAATATTAAGTGACTTCAAATGAAGATGATAATGAATTAATTTAAAATACTTCTTTGTTTACTTCATTAAATAATACAAATCCAAGGATAACTTAAATGGGACTCATATTTCGACTTAGAAATGGGAGAAAAGATTAATAACTCAAAAGCATTTTTTAAAATTATTTTCTTAGAAAACCTTTTAAAAATAATTTCCATAACCTTTATTAACTTCCCTTTCCAATTTTTGATCACCAAGACCCTCATTGAGGCGAGGTGAGAGCATACGGGGTAAGGGAATTTAAAACAACATCCTTTGGACACTTTTTGATCACCAACATCTTCATTGAGGTGAGGTGAGAGCATATAGTGTACAAGATATGGAATAATACAAAGAACATCTTCTTATTCAGCAGAAGTAAAAATGAAAACATACTCTTCCACTTATTCAGCGATGAGTGATATACCACTTATTCAGTGGGGTTAGAAATCCAAAATAATAATTGAAAGAACATTTACACTTCCGCTTATTCAATGGTGAGTGATATACCACTTATTCAATGGGATTAGAAACCCATAATTTAAAGGTTTGCATATAAGTGAAAATGGAGGATGTCTACCAACTTTGATTCCTTTTCTTGTAACAATATTTTTCTTCGTAGTATTTTGACATTTTAGACTTATGATATTGTGCTTATATGCAAACCTTTAAATTATGGGTTTCTAATCCCATTCAATAAGTTGATGGAGGATGCCTACCAACTTTGATTCCTTTTCTTGTAACAGTATTTTTCTTCATAGTATTTTGACATTTTAGACTTATAATATTGTGCTTATATGCAAACCTTTAAATTATGGGTTTCTAATCCCATTCAATAAGTGCTATATCACTCACCATTGAATAAGTGGAAGTGTCAAATGGAGGATGTATTTCCATAAAATATTTCATTATCTTGATCAAATGGAAATGGAATAACGAATACCCTTATGTAAATCATTTACTACTATAGACATGTAAAATTGACTTAACACTTATCACAAATTTAGAATGTCTCAGAACGACCCCGAAATGACTCGGAATAACTCTGAATCAACTTGGAACATCTCAGAATGACCCCAAAATGACTCGGAACAACTCTGAATCAACTCAGAACGTCTCAGAACGACCCTGAAATGACTCAAAATAACTTTGAATCAACTTGAAACACTCAGAACAACCCTGAAATGACTCAAAATAACTTTGAATCAACTCAAAACGTCTCAAAATGACCATGAAATGACTCATAATAACTTTGAATCAACTCAGAATGTCTTGAAATGACCCCGAAATAACTCAAAATAACTCTGAATCAACTCAGAACATCTTGGAACGACCCTGAAATGACTCAGAATAACTCTAAATCAATTCAGAATACCTCGAAACGACCCCGAAACGACTTAGAACAACTTTGAATCAACTCAGAATGACCCCAAAATGACTCGAAACGACTCTGAATCAACCTAGAATATTTCTAAATTAACTTGGAACATCTCATAACATATTTGAATCAACTTGGATCATCTCAGAATCATCCCACGACATCTCATAACACATCAAATGACATTCAAAACCCTAATTCTACTATTAATTGATTAATTCATGTTTCATCATTTTCAACCAATTAAATAAATTACATTTATTTAATAAATTCTTAATCTTATCTTATTTCATCTTGATTAGTCAAACGACACTGATTATTTGATTACGTCACTAATTCACCTTATTCCTCAAAATTAATTGAATTATTAAATCATAATAATTTAATTATCACATTTCCCTCCAAAATTTGAATAATTAAATCAAATCAAATCAAACTATTCAAATTAGAAAAAATCAAATTGGAATGAATTAATTATTATTCCTCACCCACTTTTTGATTGGGGAAATCATGGATTGCTAACTAAGCAATCTATTTTGCTAACTCAACCATCTAATTCCTAACTCAACCCTAACTGATCAATCAATTACTAACTAAACAATCAAAATCCTAACTAGCCAATCTATTCTTCAATCACCCTAATTGTGCAATCAACTTTGCACAATTCCCTCATGTCTAAATCCTCTCGACCCATTTTGACCGTTGATCTAGATATTCTCCAATGTGATCTCGACCATCGATTTGAAATTGCTTTTTCTATATAACAAGCCTTTCTCTTCACAGATAAGGATAATAATTTCAACTTACCTTATGCAAAAAAGTGTTGTCAAGATCACCATTGAGAGAGCTTCATCATTTCTTCAAGAACAAGCATCAATCATCAAGCTTTTGTGTACAAGCAATGGAGGCTTTGCAGTGATAGAAACAATCCAAAATCGTGCAAATACACTCCAACATGGGATGGTAATATTTTCTTGTGTTATTTGAATTGGTTTGAATATCTTAGGATCTTACTTTCATTCAAATAGCTTAGATTTGCACATTTCATGAGTGATGGAATATAATAGATCAAGTGTTTTTGAATTAGATTAGTTTTTTATTTCAATCTCACATTTGATCTTATTTTTCACATTTTTCCTCATGGATTCCTTCCCCCTCACACATTCTGGCATGCCCGGTGGGACCTAGGTCCTCCTCACTAACATTTTTTTGAGCTAAGTTGCAAGTTACAAGCTTCCGAAGGCTTTCAGAGGCATTTCACGGACTGCCCAACAAAAGCTTTCTTTAGACTGGTAACATTTCTTAGCTTTTTCTAGAAAACCCACGCCTTTGCCATGGGAATGGTGCTTTTGCACTAAAACCAGTGCCTTTGCTAAAAAAACCACTCTTTTGCTTCTTGTTCTGGGTTTTGCACTGTACGAAAAATCTAAGCTTTTGCCATAAATTCTGAGCTTTTGCAAATTTGTTTTTTTGAGCTTTTGATCTTTTTTTTGAGCATTTGCTCTAGAAGACAAGTGCATGGATCCAACACTATTGTAATGAACCATATTGCTAATGTTTGCTTGTTTTGTAGGAACTAATGGGTTTTATGCAGGATTTGAAAAACACTGACTTATTTTATGTAGGGAAGACGATTGATCCAAGTTATTTTTAGATCTACAAGCATTCTTATTAACTTAGGAACTTCATTCTGGTGCATTAAAATTAACAAACAACTCTCACATTTTGATTTTGGTAGAATCCTGAGCAAAGGCGAGGATTCATGGCAAAGGCGTGGATCCTGTACAAGGGCGTGGATTCTTGGCAGACAAAGGCATGAAAACTGAGGCAAAGGCGTGAAAACAGAAAACTTCACCTCTGACCTAAAAAACTTTGTACACGCAAAATGAGATGGAAGCAAACAAGCAAGAAGGTACATACCAGGCCACCGACATCCAAAGGCCATCCAACCTCTCAAATGAGCTCAAAATGATGTAGGACAACATCAAAATGCGACATTGCTCCTTGAAATATGATAGAATGAGAGAACCAGAGACAAGAATTAGCTATAAAGTCAAAACACAAATGAGCTATCTACAAGACAAATTGCCTATATAAGCCATAAGAAAACCCTAATTTCTACTTAGGGAAACTTCCTACTTTCAAAATAGAAGCTCAAGGAAACATCAGAACAAGAAACAAATGACCTATACACATAATTCCACATCAAAACAGACATAGAACAAAGTCGTGAGCCTGACCTCAAAACTTGAAAATTTTGATCAACCTCTCGAGGGGGCAGCATAGAGTCTTACCATCATTCCACGAAACATTAGGGCACAGTGGGGCATAAACTTTTTCAAAAAACTTGATCTTAAAAATAGAATCTTTGAAACAAAGCAACTAGTACTTTGTATCAAAGAGGGGCAAAATGTAGACATGTAAAATTGACTTAACACTTATCACAAATTCAGAATGTCTCGGAACAACCCCGAAATGACTCAGAATAACTCTGAATCAACTCAGAACATCTCAGAATGACCTCGAAATGACTCAAAACAACTCTGAATCAACTCAAAGCATCTCAAAACGACCCTAAAATGACTCGAAATAACTCTGAATGAACTCGGAACATCTCAGAACAACCCTGAAATGACTCGGAATAACTCTAAATCAACTTGGAACGTCTCAGAATGACCCTAAAATGACTTGAAATAACTCTGAATCAATTCAGAATGTCTCAGACAACCTCGAAACGACTCAGAACAACTCTGAATCAACTCAGAAAATCTCAAAACAACCCCAAAACGACTCAGAACGACTTAGAATCAACTCAGAATATCTCTGAATTAATTTGGAACATCTCATAATCAACTCGGATCATCTCAGAATCACCCCACGACATCTCATAATGCATCAGACGACATTCAAAACCCTAATTCTACTATGAATCGATTAATACAACGTTATTTGATTAATTCACGTTTCATCATTTTTGACCAATTAATCTTATCTTATTTCATCCTGATTAGTCAAACAACATTGATTATTTGATTACGCCACTAATTCACCTTATTCCTCAAAATTAATTGAATTATTAAATCATAATAATTTAATTATCACATTTCCCTCCAAAATTTGAATAATTAAATCAAATCAAATCAAACTATTCAAATTAGCAAAAATCAAAATCAAAATCAAATTGGAATGAATGAATGAATTAATATTCCTCACCCACTTTTTGATTGAGGAAATCATGGATTGCTAACTAAGCAATCTATTTTGCTAATTCAACCATCTAATTCCTAACTCGACCCTAACTAATCAATCAATTGCTAACTAAGCAATCAAAATCCTAACTAGCCAATCTATTCTTCAATCACCCTAATTGTGCAATCAAATTTTCACAATTCCCTCATGTCTAAATCCTCTCAACTCATTTTGACCATTGATCTGGATATTCTTCAACGCGATCTTGACCGTCGATTCAAAATTGTTTGTTCTATATAACAAGTCTTTCTCTTCACAAATAAGGATGAGAATTTCAACTTACCTTATGTAATGAAGTGCTGCCAAGATCACCATTGAGAGAGCTTCATCATTTCTTCAAGAACAAGCATCAATCATCAAGCTTTTGTGTACAAGCAATGGAGGCTTTGGAGTGATACAAACAATCCAACATCATGCAAATACACTCCAACATGGGATGGTAATATTTTCTTGTGTTATTTGATTTGGTTTGAATATTTTAGGATCTTACTTTCATTCAAATAGCTTAGATTTGCACATTTCATGAGTGATGGAATAGGATAGATTAAGTGTTTTTGAATTAGATTAGTTTCTGATTTCAATCTTGTATTTGATCTTGTTTTTCACATTTTTCCTGATGGATTCCTTCCCTCTCACACAGCTACTACATGCTAGACAATCATGTAACAAGTAAATTAGATGAATATAAATATAACTCATACCTTTTTCAAGTCCATCATGCAACAACTATTGGGTTTCACCAGAATCTTACAACTAAATCAAAATCGCCATTAGATATAGTTCTAGAAATGAAATATTCCAATTATAATATCTCAAAACATAATTCTTAAATATCATGTAAATTGAGTAATAAATCACCATTATTCCTCTGCAAGTCATTTGAGTCATAAATAAATTCTATACCGAGTTATCAAAATATGAATTTAAAGCAATTTAAATCATGCTTGAAACAATTAACCTTAGTGAACTTCAATGTATTATAAGTAATAATGCACACAGAACATTATAGATTTTTAAAATCAATAATTCATGATGGCAATCAATGCACTATGAAATTAAAGGAATTAATAACCTATGTTTAGCCATTAATAACATATATAACAATCTCGATCAACTACCCCTTGAATCTAATATATATATTCGTATCCCATAGTCTGATTATGTAAAAACCACTAATTATTTTTAAGCTTCGACTATCTGATAATTAAATAAGGTAAATCCCTCAAAGGTGATAATGACATAAATTCTATTACTATATAATTATATACCCATTTCCTTTAAGGAATATGTATTGAGTTACTAATAAAGTAAGTTGAAGAATAAGTACCCTAATTCTCTTTCATCCTTTATCTTGAATTTACATTTTTTTTCCTCATGTCAAAAAAGAAGATTAGACAAATTAGGATTGGGTATCTATATATACAATCATCAAAAATATATATTATCAGATTCCTAAAATCTCCACAAAGTATTTAGTTAGTAAGAAGGATAAAAATATACAACCTTCATTGTAAGACAATGCTACTATCCATTTTCTTTTATTCATTCTTTTCACATTGTTTAACAGGTTCTAACTCCGAATTAACAATGACTTCATGCGTTAAACTCCATGACATCTCTTCCCAATTAATTTTTACATTCAAGCAACCATTGTTTTCACTGTATGAATTAAAATTCAAACAAAGCATATTCTCAATTAAGTTCTAACACAACTATACAAAAATAAACAATATTTGATCTATTATTATAATAATGCACCATTATCAACAACAATTCAAGCACATACTTGGAGCCTTCTTCCATTTCCTAGATCGACTCCCTGGACTAGGTTCAGAATAGATAAGGGGAGGTTGAGTTCCTGGGCCCTCTATGTCTAACAAGCAGAGGGCATAGAAATGTTGGCATGGGAAAATCATCACCGAGTGAGGTGTGGGAGAATTGAACTTGAAGGATAACACACAACTCGACCATCAATAGAAGGTGAATATTGTAGCTCCTTATGAGGGAATAACTTAGACCATTCGTGACATAAGCATAGGAAAAACATTAGATAGTAAGTGATACTTACTGGCATGGTTTTGATAAAGAATACTTGCTCTCTTTAAAAAAAGGCTAAGCTCTTCGCTTGCACCATATGCAAATACTATTTCTAGAAAAACCATAAGCACATCTAATGTATATGCATATATTAATCACAGAGCACACTCATCGCTAGTTTTCTTAACAACATGAATTGGGGAAGCTTTTGAAAGTGACAACCATCTATTCTGAGTTCCATCTAAGTTTGATGCAGCAGGGCTATCTTTTAATTCATATTCGCTATTTTCATTTAAACGATGATCCCCTGCTCCCAAACCTTGAACAATGATTAGTTATAAAAAAAAAATTCCTTGAATTGGATGTCTGATAGGAAATACTGCAGCTCTACATAATCCAAAATTATGTTTGATGAAAAAAGATTGGAAAAGAATACTTTTGCAAGACATAAAACTAAGAATAACAATAGAAGAATTAGAAGAATGCACAATTTTCATGTTCATTCTTCTAAGGTGTTGTGAGCATAAATAAACCTTATTGCACTATTGAGGACATGACCCGCATCCACTTTACATTATACATTCATCACATTGAACCTTGAATCATGAGTTTCTCTTAGAAACAAAAGTCAAGAGACAATAAGCTTTTATTAAGGGAAAAAGAAACATTTATTTGCAAATTGGTTTTGAATTCCATTTGTTGAAAACTAATATGAATTTTCATATATATATAGTGGAAGAAAGAATCTAATTACATCATTAAATAGAATAGTCTCAAACTCCTCCTTCTAAGAGTATAGAAGCACATATGTAGATGAAAGTATATAAAAATACAATAATATTACCTCAAGGGGTCCTGAGCTCATCCTTTGAATCACCCAGTGAGTTCCTTCTAGATGATTTTCCTAATGCAAGAGAAGAATGTGTAGCCTTTGCTCTTAGTCATTTTGTGAGTTAAAATATGGTACGAAAGGAAATGACATTAGTTTAATACATAACAATGAGCTGAGATATTTATATAATAACTTTAAATGTCCATCTATAGCAACAAATACCTTGGTTAATCATTGTTGAAATAGGCATTACCAAACCCTATGATCACCATAATATGTGGTGAATCAAAATAATCTAAAAAAAAATTAGGCAAAAGATTTGTAGAAGAATTCCAAAGAAAAGCAAATAGAAAGCAAGAAGCGATGTTATTCTCTAAATGAACTACTTACTTGTAGTGATCCTGATTAGGTAGAATCAGCCAACTCCTCTTTCACGAGCATCAAGATAACATTACTTTAACGTGTTTCTTGTACTAGAGTATTTATTTTTCATGTAATTACATCATCCTTCTCTAGTAACGCATTTTCTAGGAATCAACCTTAATTTATGATAAATGGAAGAATCTTGCAACACACTATGTTAGTTACGATAAAAGAAATTAAATTTGCCCATGTCTCTTTTTGAGACTCTACTTAATTGCCACATTTTTTCTTTCCTTAAACCTTCCCACTTGGGATTTATTCTTGCTAATTTATGATTTATTATAGTTTCCTTTATATTTCAACGCAAGTATTTAAGTACACTTATTTATATATAACCCACTATCACATATGTATATTCAATCAATTAGTTAAAGGTATATATATCCTCACAAATTAAAATTTTCATTTTCATTAAATTTGATATGAGAATAATTACTAAATATCTTATATAAAAGCAATCCATGCTCAATAATAAAAAAAATTGATGTTTATAGAACTTAATGAGATTAAACCCTATTGAGGAACAATGTTACATTTTAAGAATGCAATTAGATATTTTCTTGATCAATGATCCCTAAATATGTGTATTGATCTGAATAGCTAGTCTTAATAAAAATCATCGTGTTCCAAAGTAAATTTACCCAATTGAAGATGTTCTTGCCGAAATAATGATAATATAATTAACCCAGAAGAGGAAGTGTATATTATGAGTGCTTATTCCAAGGAGGGTCATGACAAACCAATTAACCGTTATACTATAGTATTTCCTAACTTAATTAACCTCCAAAGTACTAAATATAATATCAATCTACAAATTCTAATTCAAAACTATAATGCATCATTCATAATTACATGAACTAAAAACTATCAATTAATTTATTAAATTCATAATACATAATCTAATCTATCAACCTAGATTAAAGTGGTTCAATAGTACCTAAAGTGGCCTACTTGAGTTGCTGCATTGACAAAAAAAATTTATTCAGTTACTTAGAAAAACATGCTATCAAAGTATTTCTTCTTTATTGCATTTTATTCACACACAACATTGTTGAACAAAATCTATCCAAAAATCTTATTCAGTGTATCATATATACAATCTAGATCTCCTCCTTGATAGGTACCCCACTATATAGGGTCCACGAGGGAGTCTAATTATCCATGAACTGAAAACAAATTGAAAAAATGTCAACTCTTCCTCAAGAATAGGAAGAGGATTGAGTTTCAAATCAAAAAGTAGTAACTATTAGAACTGGAGTATGAAAATCAAACAAGGACTCTATGCTCAACAAGTTTAATCATTTATAATAGAAAACGTGCTCAATAGAACAACTTTGTTATAACTCATAGTCCTATTGAGAACAAACTTCTTCTCCCGATTGTCTTATTGAAAGATAAAAGTAATACTCGGTGATTCATAATCTAATCATTAAATTATCACCTCCATCTTCTTCTGAAAGTGGTTGCGATATAGTAGATTGACTCCTTTGCACCGATTGTAATCCTTATGCTATGGGTTGAGAAGCTTGTTGTAGCGGGTTGACAAATATCTTGCTACAAATTTTAGTCTTATTTTCCAAGGCATTCTTAATGTTAACAACCATAATTTAAACATAAAAATCCTACTAAACTCCATGGACATTCATAACTCATACATACACATATTAATATAACATGTTCAATTCTAAATACTTTAAACTACTTAAAGTTATATATGAAAGGTCTAGTAATGTCTGAAAATTTAACAAAAAATAAAAATAAAAGTATGAAATAACAACAAGAAACAAGGCAATTTTATGGCTCATCAATTCTAGCAATTCTATATTCTTGGTAAGCAAAATAATTCATGTAAGCAATTGTAAATAGTATCATGTGGACCTCCAAACATAGGGTCTATAGGACCCCCTTAATATGCAATTGTATATATATTTTCACCCAAATAGTCAACAAGGGTACTCAAATCATTGTACCGCCAAAATTGTATTATAATCGGTTTATATTTGTCCCAAACACAAATAGTTATTCGCAGTCTTATATGTCATAGGATATTCAAAGCACATCTAATACCACAAACATACAAGCCATATTGATTGTTAATGGCACGTAGCATTAAAACATGCAACCAAAATATACAATTAGTATAACCAACAGTCCCCTATAATATCACCACTTCCATTACATCACTGCCAATATTTTCATACACAGAATGACACCAATTTCATACTCCCCTAATATATCACCACTTGCATTAAAACACTGCCAATATTTTCAAACAAAGAGCCAAGACTGTCCCATCACCAATTCCATTATATTATACAGAAGAGGTTGTTGCACTTTATACATTCTATATCATGTAAATGATGTTGCCAGTGTTGTGTACATGACTATATGAAGATTCAAGTGATATTGTTAGTGGTTGTTAATGCATAGTGTTGTATACATGCAATAGTTATGCAAAGTGTGTTGTACATTTCAGCCCAATCAAGCAATCACCATAAAGAAAGTTTGAGTATAATTAAGCAGACTTCCATTAACAAGAAATCGCACTACACTGCCAACATGGACATCATATTGCTAATTAGGCCCATAAACATATCCAATTAATAAACCAATAAATAGATCCATTTGATATCAAATCTTAAATATAGGCATGTGCATAATGGTGGCAACAACATTTACATATTATAGGACAAAAATTTGTAGTGACATTGAAGGTTATAGCATTGAGGAGACTTGTTTTTAGAAGAGCATTTAAGTATTAAACTATGTATCGTTATACTTTAAAAATTATCAGTGTATGCAACATGGTTTAATACTAAAAATGCTTTGGTGAAAAGAAGCCTCCCCAATGCATGGCCGAACAAGTTTTGGTGCGAAACCAAACGAACAGTTGAGAATGTTTGCAAACAAAAGGAATGGGAATGAGCGGGATATGCAAGAATTTGGAGCATTGAATGAACCTTGATCTCCGATTTACTTGCTCGACAGACCAAGTAAATGCAAAGTGACACATAAGGCAAGTTGGTCAATGGAGGAAACGAAGGAGGTGACGAGCATTTAATGCATTGAACTGTTGGTAGAGGGTGGCGAGGTTGTCATCTACACGTAGCCATCTGATCCACTGTACGTAGATGTGTTCGCCAATTAAGGAGTCAGGTGGGCTCCACTTTTGGGCGGAGGGAAAAATCGACCAGTTTTGGACATGTCGGCATAAAATGTGCTTGACAGGTGTCAAGGTGATTAATTTTTTTTTTTTTAAATGTGGGTTGATGCACAAGTGGCAAGGTGACGTGGCAGGAAAATTTTTCTGCTTAATATCAGGGCATTTCAGTCCCCAACAACAAAATTAAACAACAAAAAATTGAACTATATATTGCAGCCCGAAATACACAACAAAAAAGTAGCCAATTAGTCATATAGTTGTAGTGATGGTCCCTCCCAACATCAATCAAGCATACCAAGATAAACATCTAGAGATGTGTTCTTGTCTCCTGCTTGTGGTTTTTGAGTTGTCCTTACATGATTTGCATTTGCATTTGTAAATTGAGTGTTAATTAGATGCAACGATGTTGAACAACTATTTGCAATGGAGAGTGGAGTGCAACCTACATTTGGGCTGACACTTGAATTGACATTCAACTCCCCAAACAAAGGGATGTATATGTTCAATATATCTTGAAACAAGGCATGGTTGTGTGCAAATGGGTTTGTAGGACTACTTATATGTCTTTCTCGCTGCACTGACCTATGGGCCTAGTTGATTTCTCTTTCCTTCCTATCTTATTTCTTTTGAACCCTCTGTCACTGCATCTTGTTCTGCCTTTCCTTCTTATCTTGTTTCTTTTGAACTCAATCTTGGTCCCTCTTTTGCTCTCTTTCCTTCCTATCTTGTATCCTTTAAACTATCTCTCGCTCCTTCTGCTCTCTCTCCTTCCTATCTTGTTGCTTTCTAGCTCTGTCTTCCTCCTCCTTCTGCTCTATTTCCTTGCTCAAATCTGCATAGTAATGTACCAACTGTGGTATGGAAAAAGTGTCAGGTGGAGAAGGCAATGCATAAGTTCCTTGCTCTTCTTTGCACTGTAAGACAATACCAATTTTTTTGGCTCCATCAGCCAACCAAGATGGTTGGGTAGGGGCCGAGGGAAGGCTTAAACCGTCATAACCCTCATCAATAGCTCCCTCAACCAACCAAGAGGGTTGGGCAGGGGGTGATGGAAGACTTAGACAATCATTACCCTCCTTCATAGATCCATCTGCCAACCAAAACAGTGGGGTAGGGGTTGAGGGAAGAGTCAGGCCATCGTTATGTTCCTCATTGTGGTTGTCCACCATGTCATTTGTTTGATGATTAACTATTTCATTCATTGTCAATTCCCAATGTCGTGATGTTATTTTCCGCCTGCTTGATGGAGCAATAACTACAACAACTGTCTCTACTTCTACATTTTGTTCTTCAGGGGGGAATGAAACCCCTCATTGACTTGCAGGCCACCTTGTTGTGGCTCTCTTCTTCATTGGCTTGGACCTCATATCAACTTTATATTGAACCTACACACATTATTGAGACATGTTTGAAACAATGATAAGAAAAACCATTAGACACCCTTAAAGACAAAGTGATGCATGCTTGTTTTTTTTAATTCCTTTATTGTGTTAGTTGATAGTTTATAATGGTAAATTCGGTAAGTGTTGAAGTTTTATTTGATCATACTATTTTGTTTGAATTGGACATGTTTAAAACTTATTTAGTTGAAATGAAAGTAGTTTGTGTAATGCCATAAAGCCGAATGGAACTAACAATGTAGATAACTGAAATTCATTGTCATTCATCAAGAGGCATCAAGCATGAAACAACGTGATAATGAGTTACAAGTTTCTGATATATGAAAATGTTGAAATTGAACATGATAGTGAGTTTGAAAGAATTAGTTGCAACAATGACATTGCCATGCAAAAAAGTTACTTGGCCTTGTGTAACAATCACATAGGGTTTAACAATCACAATCTAAGGAACTAGAAAGCATTGACATCCATACACAGTGTTAAGTTGAAACCTCAAATATTGTGTCAACATGTAGTGGGTGAGAAACATTTACAGTGCAAATAACTGATTTATATACCCAGGCATATAGAACATAACAAAAATACCAGGAATTGAATTGAAATGACTTGACAATCATAAATAGATAAAGTTGAAACACCTGATATAATTGTCACTTTCATAGGCTCGAAAAATTGTTAGGGTGTGTAGAATTGATCTATATATGCAACCATTTTGAAAAGTCTAGCAAACAAACTTAAATGACTTAACATACAGAAACTCTGTAAGGTGAAACCCCAGATATTGAGTTACAGGTTTGAGGGTCACATAACTTTTACAGCCAATATAATACATCTATATTGGGATATAATAAGAACGTAAGAAGAACCCAAAAAATGAAAAGAACTTCTTGGACATTCAAAAACATTGTAAGTTGAAACCCCAGATGTTGAGTAACATGTTTTTCTAAGAAACGTTACCATAGTTTTAAACATATTGCCATATGGACATGAATAGTTAATATGAAAAAGAAGAAGTTTGAGATTGGCATTCGTAGACATACACAGTGTGTTTTTGTAAAGTACCTGAATGTTGATAGTGTGTTGTTGGTGTTGCTTCTAAAACGTTGTAGTGAATATGAAAGTGAGACGTGCTTAATGGAAATGCAATTTTGAATTTCAAAATCTCTTTATATGTTCAATGTTGTTTGGTATGGAGTCTTTAATTTCGGTCCTCCTTTTTCAAATTTGAATTTTTTTTTGGGTGCCTTCAATTGCATAGTTTGTATGTATTTATGGCGTGTAGTTTTTGTTTACTGCTCAGGTGAATGTGGTGGCCTTACTGCCTTTGTTTTGGTGGTTGCAGGTGACAAAAGAGGAGTTTGAACCAGTTGTTGTGCAAATGGATTTGACAGATGGGACAGTTATGAATGATTTCTTTTCATTTTAGTGTTGTATTGATGGCACAGTGGGATAGGGGGTAGGTTAGATTGGATTTGGCTGATGGGACATTCTTAGCTCGTAGTTTTCTCCTCCTGCCACTTGACATAAAATACTAGGTGTGAGCTAATGCAAGTGGTGATATTAAAGGGGAGTATGGGTTATACTAATTTTTTATTATGGTTGCAAGTTGTAAAGCTACGGGCCAGTTAGAATGAATATAGCTTGTATGTTTGTGGTGTCAGATGTACTTTGAATATTTTTTGACATGTAAGACTGCGATAAATAATTTGTGTTAAGGACAAATATAAACTAATTATAATACAATTTTTACGGTACAGTGAATCGAATACCTTTGTTGACTTTGTGGGTGAAAAATGATTTACATTTGCATATTAAGACGGTCTACTGTGGGGCCCATGTGAGACTACTTCCGTCCCCACTATAGACTCCTGCCCTACTTTGAGCCCCTCTTCCCTACACAAATCCAATAATTCTAGTGATATTGTATTACATCCCATTTCCATCTTGTCATGTCCTGCCTAGAAAGTGATCGTCTTCTTTCCCTAGCCATAACAAGTAGCTTTTCCGTATGTGCACATTTCTCAATATGATGGCTTTGTTTGCCGCCTTCGTATTGAAGTCCCCATTTGGGGTAGACCTATTGATCTCGGAGCTTTGTCCAATCTTGTTTTTAGAATACAAAGTCCCTTACCTACCTCCTATGTCTATCACTAAAGTGACTTAAGAAATCATACAGTCAAAAATAGTCAGTTACAGACATAGTCTTTTCTTGACTGAGAAGGAATGGGGTTTCATTCCAAAACATGCACCGGTCCTACAATAGTAGCTTGAACTATCTGAGTGCAGGGAAAGAAGAGGATGATCTAGTGTGGGTATGACAGGGTTACCTTGCAGTATAAGGGGCGTCAGGCATGGGAGGGTAGGCAAAATTAGATTGGATAACGATCATTTTAATTTTGCCGGTCCCTCCAATGCCTCTACCCCTTACTGCACAGCCCTGTCCTTCCTTCACAGTGCTATATCACTCTTCAAAATCTGATAATACACGGTATGTTCTACTTTTTAAATTTATTTGTGTTTATCTGCTGTGTATTTGGCTTCATATCTTGATGGGGTTTTGTTTGATCAACTTTATGATGCCATACATGCTTTCAGATAAGGTTTTTGGGTATTTTTGAAAGGTTTCTCTGATGTCGCCACGAGAAATAGGTTTTACCCAGCGAGAATCTGCGGTAGTGTTTTGAGTTTTGGTCTGTTAATGCCTAATAACAGGTCGTTATCTTCATTTAGTTAAGATAATATAAGAACTTATATCTCTGTAGTGGGCTGCCTTGTCGCTGGGGGAGGGTTTGAATCTTTGTTAGGTTTCTAGAGTATAATATCGCAGCACAGCCACACTTCTTTGACTTGATACACTTAGCTTTATTGTCCTATTCTCATCCCCTTTTCTTGATAAGAGAGGGGTTTTGTCTGGTTGTCTCATACAAGGGGTTTCTTTACGGATGCTATGAGAATTTTGGGGTATCCACATCTAATTACAAAAGCAGCAATCTACAAACATAGTTACAGCAACTTGGCTAAATAGGTATTAACTATTAAGTGGTCTTGAAAGGGTCAGCCTTCGATCTCTAAAACCTGCTGAATTGCCCGCTCCGTTTTTTAAGCTCATGTTTCTTGTTTGTAGCTATCTGGGCATCAATAGTAGGAGTGTCAGACACCTTCACGGGATCCGGCCCGTACTGCTCCCGAGCCCACAAAAATACTATTTTGGGAGGCCAACTTATATTCCCGCCTACTGAAAGTCTAACGAGATGGTTGAAACAAGTCTTAAAAATCAATCTTAGAGCAAAATAGTTTTAACGCTAACTGCACAGTTTTAGAAATATAGCTAAACACAACTTTCAGCTACCTACAAAGACTATACTTCCGAGTAGGGTTCAAAAGGGGACTTTTGAACCAGGGCACCAAACAAAAAAAATAGAAAAACGTAAACTTGTTAAAATGCAAGCAAAAAGGGATGCTTCTGCACAGCAATCAGATTAACCAAGGTTTGGGTTGAGCCCAACCCCCGTCACCTTACAGCTACCAAAGCAAGAAGCATGGTCTCATGGCTTCCTTTACTTGACGTCTCATAGATAGACCAACTTTGTCCTGACAGTCCCATTTCTTACTTCGAGCGATGAACTTTCAAAGAATCATCTTCATTTTATCTTCCGCACATAGCAATGGGTGAGCAATTCTGCTTGTATGGATTTTTTAAAGGTGTTTGACACTCCGCCTCAAGCTGGTCTCACCACTCTGCTTGGATGGTCTTTTCTAGGATGCTTGACAGTTTGTCTCAAGTTCTTCCTTGCCCATGTCATGGATTTTGGCTACACGGTTGGTCCTTGCCTCCATATTAGCAATGGCTGAGAGATAAACACCTTCAATAGCTTGCTATCCATCCTC
>VDFB02047230.1:282851191-282881314 GCA_007258455.2 Sequoia sempervirens | reverse complement strand
TTGCTGCTTTAATGCAAGAGCTCGACTTGTGTTGTTGATCTCATACATCTCCTCCAAAGTCTTGAACATATCTCTTGCAGATTTTAGCTTGGAGATAATTGGCACAATATGGTCTTTCACGGAATCCACCAACATCTTTTTCGCTTTAGTGCCATTTCTCTTCCATTGTACTTTCTCATTCTCATCGGATGGTGCGGGAACTTCTCCCTCCACGAACGTTGCTAACTCATTTTCTTCCAAGGCAAGCATGACTCTGAATCTCCAAGATGTGAAGATAGATGCTCCCTCAAGTCTATCCTCGATCTTAAGTCCGTTCACCATCTTGATGATAGGATAGATGCAAATAAGGATGAGAATAAGAAGAGAGTATATTGCTGCTTGACTAAATCTGATCACGATCTTTCTTATACCTGCTTTGATAACATGTTAGTTTTATGAACAGATTAGATAGACAGAATTTAATTCAAAATCAGACAATAACACAGCATATACCCTGGGAAAACCCTCCACTCGAGGGAGAAAAACCTAGCAACAATATATCACTTATATATTGAATGTTGACACAAATGTCTCATTTACAAAGAGGCCGATATGAAGGCCAATTAGAAGCACCACAATCTGATGCTAACACAGTAACAAAGTAATGCAATTCGCTGATGATAAACTCACCCTTCTACCAAATATCGATCTGCACTTGAAGACTAATTCGCACTTATGAATATTGAACTTGATGAACAATGAACCAAATGAGAAACAATGAAAGACCATCGAACATATATACAAGATGATGGGAGAGGACATGCCTCTTCAAAGCTATAAGTCGGCCTCCACCAAGAGTCGTGTCTTCAAAATACATAAGGTCGGCCACCAAAAAGAATGTGACCCTTCATGAAATCGAGCCTATGAGAAGTCGGCCATAATAACAATAATTACATATTATTTAATGAAGCGCCTCTTCATTAATATCAATCCCATATAAATTTAATAGCCGTTCAGGCTATATTAAATTTGGCCTCAATGACGTGGCTGGAAGGAATCCCCCGACACTACTTTGAACATCCCTATCCCCTGCCATCCTTCTGACAGAAGGGGACATCCCTCACATCCTCTCTAACAGCTCAATCAAGAGGAAATGCTAGGAAACATCCCCGACCATTTGGGGAGGGTTCCTCGTCCTCGGTATGATGGGGGATGTTTCCAACGTCCCCCATCGTACTGGGGATGGCTAGCTGTCCCCTGTGGGTTGGGAGGTTCCTGGGGTTAAAAAACAATAAAAAAATCAATTTTTTAAATTTTTATTCCTCCTTTCTTAATCATGTGGGGTCCACCATCTCCCCCAATTTTAAAATTTTTCTCTAAAGTCCAAAGCAAACATAATATTAACATTTTTATTTTATGCTCATTCTCATGACACACACTCAGCTCATTCTCACACATGCGACTCTCTCAGGCAAATTTATTCACAATCTTGAATCGAACCTTTGGCAACTGCAAAAATTTAGAGTTTCCAATAGCAAGAAAGACGAACAACATTGTGATGAGAATTTTTTATTAAATTTTGATTTTCATGTTTGAACTTTGAGTCTTCTGGATACATGTTTGAGACATTTGGATATTGATAGACCATGGTTTTATTGATGTTTGATATTGCTATGATAAATTTTATAACGCTTTAATGACAATTCTTATGTTGTTATAGTACTAGTGATTTATTCACATATTGATATTGTTGTTATCAATTATTAATTTATTGACATATATATCTCTTTCCCTCTCTCTCTCTAATATATTAATAAATTTTGAAAAAATTATATATATATATATATATATATATATATATATATATATTGTATGTCATCGTCCCCTGCTATCCCCTAAAAATTGCCCCTTAGGAAACATCCCGGAAACACGTCCCATGTTGTCCCGCCGTCCCTGTCCCCGAAACGCTGTGGAACATAGGTTTTTTCTACTAGTTAATAGGTTAAACCGCCTCTCGTGGATTTGGGTACAGGTACGTGAATCGCGACATGGTTTAACCGCCTCTCGTGGATTTGGGTATAGGTACGCGAATCTGGTACATGATTTAGTCAAAAAAAAATTTGGGGTTGGGTATAGTTTGGGTACGTTAATACAAAAAACATATAAAAATAAAAAAATATATACATATTTGCAGCAGTAATTAAGTTCAGAGTACACCACCATATTAATAGTCAAATAACATAGCAGAAATGCATCACCACTTTCATAGTCAAATATTAAAATATTAGTGATACTCGAATGTCGTGATATTAAAGTTCAAACATAAAAGTGTCAAGTGTTTACAATCAGCCATTATTGATCATTGATCAATCTGAATCATATGGGTCATCAAAAAGAGCATCATCAACATCATTAGATGCTAGATCATATTAACCTGTCTTCACTTGAGAAGCAGCTCTTGTTTATCCATATTGTCCCATGCAGAAACTGTATCCATATATATTTAATGTTGGTGATTTGCTGCCTAGTCTCACTTAGGGTTTCACCCTCCATACAAACTCCTTTTCTGTTCTGTAGAATATTATTTATATACTCCTGTGTTGCTTTCAACATTTTGGAATAAACTTTTGATTCTCATTGATGTATATTGGCAATAATGGATGGACAGTAGTATGAAAATTTGCTTGAAAGGAACCTCCATGTTAAGGATTTAATATGTTCATTCTTTCTAGATTGAGGTTGAGGGATCTGTCATTTTCAGACCAATATAAACAACTCGTTGCATGATGAAAAAATATACCATGTTGCCAATTTTTGCATAGATGGGGAAAAATGTCAAACTTCCAGGTCCTTGTGAGGCAAAGATTAGGGTTGGAATGAATATTTTATTATTTAGAAGTCAACTTTTAGTCAAAATTTTAATTTAAAATTGCAAAAAAAGGCACGTTTTTTGCGGCCTGGGCGTTTCGACGTCTGGATTCGAGTCGGATTCGACTAGGCGTATCCTAGACGAATCCATAGAGGCAATTCGTATCCATGGCATATCCGCAGGCGGAATTCCGTACCCTGTGCGAATTTGAATCGTATCGAATTCAAATTTCGAATCCGATTCGAATCATATTGTATCCAGAGGCTGGAAGGGACGAATCGGTAACATAGGTTACCAGACTTGAACTTTCTTAGTAATCGAATATCAATTTAAAAAAAGAAAAGAGATATGTTTAAATAAGGTTGTTCTGCTTAAAAGGCCTGATAGTATCATATCACAATGTTGATCTATGAAAGGCCTCCCTTAGTTTTAAATGCCAAATCAAATACGATGAGACTAGGTGTAGTGTATACATATGATGTCAACTTGACCTCTCCTTACCTATTTCTTTCATGAACCCTCTTTCCTTTTTTACTTAGTCTTCTCGCTACCTCTGTTCTTTTCTGCAGTGCCATCTCTCTAAGCATGACCCTGATTAGTATGATTATATGCATAATGATAAATAAACATGAGAACAGCATCATAGGTATGATTTTAGTGATGGGAAATCTATAGCCATTTCACCATAGTTTAGATGATAAGCAAGCATAGATAATACGTTTAATTATAAAAACCTGTTTTTGTATGTGTTTTGAAAGGTTATGGCACTCAACTAAGGATGGGAATAAGTGAGAAATGAGCGAAGAAAATGACAAGCTTTACTTGAAAAGAGGATCAAGCTATTGTATAAATGCCTCTCATATTTGATGAACAATATATCTTAAGTGTGCAAATATTTGTGTTCTGTGTATGCACGTTTCCAACATGTGATACTATAGAAGCCGTGAGAGGGCTCTGAATGAGTGATTTAAACGAATGAAGCGTAAATTTTGTGTGCAATTGTTTGTCTTCTTTGGGCTTTGTTGTGAGTGGGTAAAAAGAAAAAATATATCATTTGCTGCCTTAGAGAAGCACAGCTGAAGTTTATTTAAGAGGAAAAAGAACTCCAAAGACATTCTATGGAGGTAGTGTTGAAGATAGCATGCTAAATCTGAATAAAACAATTCAGATCTAACAGTAGCTCTTCAACAATAGGAAGCGCTGAATTTTGTTGTTAATAGCTGCTAAAGAATAGTTTCAAGTGGAGCATAGCCAAGGCAGCCAGTGAAAACATCAGTGGAGTAGCACCTGTGGCTTGGGAAAGATTCAGCTTATATCCAGGTTGTATTTGTAAAGTTTATAAAGTTCTAAAATTTAATATTTGGAGCTGCATATTTTTAAAGATTCGGATTAATTCGATTTCTTCTTCACCGGGTTAAACACTGTCCAGAAGCATTTCACTTAAGCTGCATATTTGGAGCTGCATATTTTCCATTATCTTTTGCCAGATTGTGTCAAATATCATAGTAAAACACTGTCCAGAAGCATTTCACTGAAGCTCTTTAGGTGCTTCTTGTTTAATTGTTTTCTTATGCCAGCCTGGAGGAGCACTTTTAATTGTATATATCTTGAGCTGGTGGTTATTTATTGCTTAAACTCTGCTCGTATGGGCAAAACCGCACTATAAAAAAAATTGTAAAAGGATCTTGTTCCAACTATCGGAGTCTGTGAGATCTAAATATTTTCCCGCTTCAACTTCATTGATGTTCCCTTTGTAAAATCATCGTATAACAAGATGCATTTTCTGGAGAACTCAACTGCCTACGTTTGATTAAGCGGGGGAGATCTATCTATGGAGAAGCCAAATTTTGTTGAAAAGTTTTAAGCAGAGGCTTCCATACCTGACAAGTTAAAATTCAAACTGTCTTATTGAAAAGCTAAGTTACCAATCCTGTTAATGGTTCACGTTCGAAGGTCTGGTTCATGGGTTCGATCAAAAAAATTAGGGTTGGGTTTGCTATAGGATTTTCATACAAAAATATATAAAAATTATATATATAAGGCTTTTCTTTAACAGATATAAATATTTACAATAAGAAACATGATATTTTGAAATTCAATGTATATTAGTAAAATTTATAAAAAAATATTATTTAATATCTATTTATATAAATATAAGTAAGAAATATTATCTATATATATATAAAAGAAATATAAATTACATTAATATTAATATAATATAATTATAACATCACCTTCATCAGGTGGTTCACAGCTGGATAGGAATATTGTCTACTCGGATAAATTTGGATGTGTATGTTATGCTAGAGGATTGATTGGAATCTTTTCCTTAAAAATAGCAGCCCCTATCTTTTAGGACTGCAAATTTCGGGGGCGCAACTCGCTAGAAATTGTCCCTACAGCTTAGGAATTTTTCTGCCACTTGTCTATCAGTTCAAATTTTAAATTCCTAAAAGAAAATAAAAATGAGAGAATTTTTATTTATTTATTAATTTTTATCAAAGTACTCCAGTTCATTCCTTAAATTTTGGAGTTCAAACTTTTAAGCTGAATTGCAAAATTAAATTTATGAGACCACCAGCTTTAAAATATTCCTAAAAAATCTAAACAGACCCACTGAAATTTTTAGGAAGGCCCCCTCCATGAGACCTTACCCTAAGTCCCCCCACCTGTTATTTATAATTATAACACTACCTTTATATTTATCATGCCCCAGGTGACTACGCAGCTGAAGTGGAATATCGTCTACTTGGATAAAATTGGGAAGTGTTTGTTTATTATTTCTGGTACTTCTTTTAGCATACAAACATATTCTGTAATTCTGAGTTCCCCCACCTGTTATTCCTGGAATAATGGGAGTCGCATTCTGATGAATGCTTGGTTGTGCATTGCTACTGACTCTCCCACCCGGGTCAATCTCTGGATCCCGCCCCTGTTCAATCTCAAGGCTCAAGTGCCACCAAACAAGAATATATAATATTAAAATCAAAATCAAATGCTGGAAATAATTAACAATGCAGAAAAAATTAAAGAAATCTGCTGGATTTGTTGCGAGAGCAGAAAAACACATGGAAATTCAGCACAGGTTCGCCAGGGTTCATACCGAACACAAACGCACAGGGATATTTGCAAACCCTGCCCCCACCCCTGCCAGAACTGAGCCCAGAACTGGATCCAGGACGGATCAGACCCCATCTAGCAGGTCTGCAGGGCCGAACCAATAACTTAAAAGGGGGTCAATAAGATATATGGAAAACCACTAAGACCAGCACATACTGTTGAGGCAATAAAATGTATCATAAATGGTTGAAAGGCTATGGCTATAATTAGCTTGGGGTCCTTCAATCACTCAGGGAGAGCTTTCTCAGGGTTGCCTTACTTCACCAGGCTTTATTGGAAAGACTATCTTCAATAAACTGCTTTTCCACACTCCCTCACCGGCAAATCTTGAATATGTGGCCTACATTAGAATGCTCCATATTGTCTGTAAATGTGATCGTTGATCTAGTAGAAGCATTTCCCGATTGGCACAATAGAAAACTGTCATAAGTCTGCAGTCATTTGATGCACTCTTCCATCATGTAGATGGTTTGGTATAGGATTGCCAATATGTTTAGTTCTCAAGAGACAAGTTGCTACACCTTTAATTTTAGAGTATACAAAGGGTTATGAGTAGTTGGCTTGTAGCTACCTTAACTCTTAATTAAGTCATATTATTTTTATTATATTGTTATTTAGTTATTTAGGATGACCTAGGGCTTATATGTGGTTATTTAAGTTGTCGATGTCCTAGACATAAATAGGATATATATATAAAGGTAGTGAGTCTTATTTGATCATCAGATTGTGAATTGTGTTCTCATTGGAGGAGATATTTGAAGGTTTGCACCTTCAAAGTGGCTTGTTATTCTCAGCTATTATCAAGTATTTGCAAAATGTTTCATATTATCTATCTTCCTCTTTTGTACAAATTATTTCATTACAAGTGGCATCAAAGCACAATCTTGGCACCATGAAGGCAAAGCAAGTTTTTCAATCTTGAAGGTCATTTTGTGAAGCGCACATCTTCCAAATTTTGGAAAAAAATTCCTTGATTTTTAGAGGGTTTTTCAAGAGCATATTGAAGCATTTTCAATCCAAATTTCAGAGAAATTGGAGCAGTATAAGCGATTCATACTGCCAAAATTTTTTTGGTAAGAACACATCTTGTTTTTGGTTTTTTCCTCTTTATTTTTCATTGTTTTTATACTTTCTTTTGTCGACTCCAACTTGGTTATTCTGGTTGGCTTTTATGACAATTTTTTTCCTCTTAATTTTTTCTTTTGTCTTGCTTGCCTTGGCCCTCGTGCAACCCTCCCTCTCTCTCATTTGTCTTTTTAAAGTTGATCTTGGTCTGCAATTTCCATTTTTTCTCCTTGCTTCTGCTCTCATCCTAATGATGGATCACAGAGTGTGATCCGAAACGTTGATGCAAAAAAATTCGCACACAATCGAATCCAGAAATCACTTACTTAGCAAGAACACATCTCTCAGATCTGGGTAAATTTTTTACTTATTTTTAAAGAGTTTTGCAAGAGGACATTGAAGAGTCTACAATCAACATTTTAAAAGAATTGGAGCAAAATTAAGCGATTTATTGCAAAATTAAGGTTTCCAATAAATTCACTCTCAAGGCTGCAAATCAACTGATTTTATGATTTGTTTTTTTGGATAAGTGCAACCTAAGCCCTGGTAAGTTACATTTAGAATTTCAAAATATTTTGACTTTATTTGTGTGATTTATTGCAAAATTATTTTTGTTCCATCATGACAGGTCCTACAACAAGAGACAAAAAGAATGTTGCCACACATGAGAAACCCCCAAAAAAGAATGATGTAATAATTGAGGATATTACTCCTAATGATGATATCAACAAGGTTAAGGAAGAAATTTCATCAGTGAAGGAGGTTATGCATCACATAATAGGAGATAGATGAGCACACAGAGCATGTTAAGTGCTTATATGAAAGGATCACAAATGGACATCTCAAGCAACCAAGGTGAATCATCCAGGTCAGCTAATCTTGATCCAAATACTAATAATCATATGGGATCTATAACCTTGATACCAAAGGTGGATATGTGCAAGTTTGATGGAAAGGATCCACTAACGTGGATAGATCAAATGGAGAATTCATTTGATGTGCATCAAATACAAGTGGACAAAAGGTGACAATGGCTCCCCTATATCTAGAGTCAAAGCAATTCATTTGGCATCGATAGCCATGTACTCAATGACATAAAAAGGGTCTCATTGTCTCATAATCAATTTTTACAGAGGGGCTACAATCACAATATAGCAATGGTGTGACCAACAACTTCTTCAGCCAGCTAGCTAAACTTCAACAAATAGGATCAGTCAAAGATTACATTCAACAATTCCAAAATATATCCTTGAGAGTGGATACAATTACACAAAACAACTTGAATGACTTATTTTTGGGTGGTTTCAAGGATCACATTCAACATGAAGTACGCATGTTTAGTCCTAGCTCTATATTTGAGTCTTTTATCTTAGCACCCAAAGTAGAGGAGTATTTAATTTCTAGAAGGCGAGGGGTTAATGGGATAAGAGAGAAAGGATTCTCAACACCTTCTCTTCCTCAACCTAATAAATTAACACCACGACAAATTGAGAAGAGAGCAAAAGGGTTATGTTTCAATTGTGACGGCAAATATAGTCAATGACATAAATGTATTAAGAAGAAATTATTCTATATTGAAGGTCTTGGTGAGGAAGAAGAGGAACCTATATTAGAGGGTGATAAGGAGTTAGATGAGGAATCACAAGATCCCTAACCAATCATTTCTTGTCATGCACTCCCAAGCTCTAGCACCCCACAAACTCTCAAGGTAGCGGTCTTCTTAAAGGAGAGAGTAATAGTGTTGATAGACTCAGGGAGTTCTCATAATTTCATCAACAAAAAGTTGGCTACTCGTCTAAACTGTTTTATATATCCAGCTCCAGAGTTTCAGGTCTTGATTGCAAACTGTGGTACTATTAGTTGTTGTAGGAAATGCCATAGCATTGAATTATTTGTGGAAAATGCCCAATGTTCGCTATCTCCACAAGCGCAGCAGATATTGTTTTGGGAGTACAATGGCTTACTACTTTGGGAACAATTGAGATGAACTTCCAGGAACTATTCATGAGATTTCAATCAGAAGGAAAGATAATGGGCTAAGAGGGTTGTGTGCAAAAGCCCGCAAATGGTAAGCTCTCATCAAATGCAAAAGTTGCTTAAGAACGGAGTTGATGGATTTGTGGCACAATTATTTTCATTAAAAACCCTATCAATTGAATGCTCCTCCCATCCAGATTTACAAGCAATTATAGATCGTCACTCAATGGTTTTTGGAGATGCCTAAAGGACTTCCTCCTAAGAGGGATCATGGTCATGCCATACAACTAGCATCAAGGAGCCAACCACACAACATTAGGCCTTACAGGTACCCATATATACAAAAAAATGAGATTGATAATATTGTTTAGGATATGTTAAAAGCAGGAATTATCAGGCATAGCTAGAGTGCTTACTCTTCACCCATGGTTTCGGTGCGTAAGAAGGATCAAACTTGATGCATGTGCCTAGACTACATAGTGCTTAGCATGTACACCATCAAAGATAAGTTTCCTATTCTAGTTATTGATGATTTACTAAGTGAATTGAATGGAGCCATGTTTTTTACAAAGTTAGATCTTAGGTCACGTTATCATCAAATTTGAATTAAGGAAAAAGATATTCCCAAGACAACATTTAGAACCCATGGAGGCCATTATGCATTTTTTGTGATGTCAATAGCTGATAAAGAATAGGTTCACATGGAGCATAGACAAGGCAGCCAGTGAAAACATCAGTAGAGTGGCACCTTGTGGCTTGGGAAATGTTCAGCTTAACCGTGAATATGTAATGTCCCCGAAATTACGTGAGTAATTTGGAGGGAAAATGATAACGGTATTTTTAAACACCAAGTCTGCATTTAAAACTCTTTTAAATAAATAATAATAAATAATTAAATATTTAATAAATTTAAATTATTGAAAAATAATATTTAAATTTAGTCATCGTCCTCTGGCCGACTTGTTTTGGTTGGTGCCTCCATTTGAATTTCTCTGTTGGCCGACCTCTTTGGAAGGCATCTTTCAACTAATATTTATATCGGCTTCCTGGCTGTGGTGATCATCACGAATTTTGGACATTGGTCTTGCCAAGCTATCGGAGAGGAAGTAGTCTTTCTGGCGTTGGCACTCAGGTATTGAGCATAGCTGCAATCCTGAGGAAATTCATGTTTTACTATCTTCATTCTCCTCAGTTGCTCATTCCAGATTTGATATAGTTATAGGTCTGATGCGGCTCTTCCCATGACAGCGACACATCTTCCCAGCTAAGGTTCCGCATTCGTTGGTAGAGGGAACACTATCGTTCTGAGAAAGAACACAGGATCTCTCACAAAAGGCGAGTGATGACCAGCGCAGGAGTCACTCGGCTCTTCCGAGTATGACGCGACACTCCCTGTTGGCTATTGGTGCGGCACTCAAACCACGGGTTACATAGCGACTTAAGAATCTATAGAAGGCGATCTATACGGGTATCTCCAAGGAATCTGGCTTGGATTGCTGGCGCACAATCCCATATCTCAGTGCATCCACTGGAAGTCTTGCGACTCATTCATATCGGGCATAACTCCTGGAGCCTCCATCTTGCTATCGAATTGCTGTTGTTGTGCAAGTGATTCTTTCTCTGTATTCAGTCTGAATGAGCATATTACAGTAATATTCCGATCCTTATTATTATCTCCTGTTGTGTCGCAAGCTATGTTCGGAATAATGGGTGTATTCAATATTTGATATATATCAGTAATTGGCATTTGAACTGAGATGGATACTTCATTGCTTAATTACTCTGCCTATTTCTCAGTGTGAAACTCTGATCTGGTATTTTGCGTCATATTGCTGTGTAACTGTTGGTCGAAAATCTGATGTTTAATGGGAAATTTTTGTTACTGATTATACTTTCTTAGTCGAGTGTCTAACAGTGGTATCAAAACCTCAGACCTTACCAACCTGAGGGTATTTTATGCAGTTGAGTTAAAGAGAACAGCGTGCCATTGAGAGGGAAAGGAAGAAAGCAGCGGTGGAGTCTTTCGGAATAAGAGACAGAGGTAAGAAGATGGGAGACAAAGATGATCAATTTGAGAATTTCTTGAAACAGATGGCTCAGGTAGGAGAGCGAATGGCCAAGCAGCAAGAGCAAACGAACCAGACGATACAATTAATGTTGCAGTCTATGAATGACAAGAACAACAATTACAGATCAGCTTCAAACAATGGCCCGGAAGGCAGTCATTCTAACAACTTTGGATTTGAGACTCAAAGCAATAAGGTTTCGCGGCCCACACAACCCACATTTCTACCCAAGCATGGACCAAATAATGGAGGTGAAGAACAAAATCTAGTGGAAGGAGATATCAATGCAAGTATGGAAGCTTATATGCAGATTGATCCTGAGATAAGGCACCAACTTCCATTCATTCAATTTCACAATATAAGGAATGGATCGAAGGGAGACCAAGTAACTTACCACCCCAACAGGGATCTGCAGCACAAGTTGAGTAAGCTAACACTTCGAACATTTGATGGCTCGGGGAAGGTGACTGCGCAAGCATGGATACATATTTTTCTCTCGGTCCCATGACAGAAGAAGAAGCTATCAAATTTGCCATTCTATATTTGGAGGGTTTAGCTCATGAGTGGTGGCACCATGGCATTGTGACCCAGGGATTTGGACAAGTATCTACATATGCAGATTTCACACATAAGCTAACAGAGAGATCTGATAGGAAAGATCCTGAAGCATACTTCCAGGAGTTAACAAGACTCGAGCAAACAAGCACCATGGATGATTATGTTTCAGAATTTCAAAGGCTTTTGGTGATGGTATCTGATGTTTCGGACAAGAGGCTCATGTTCTTTTTCATTGAAGACCTATCAAAGTCTTTTCATGGCTTGGTGAGAGTTTTGGAGCCAGCAACTTTGGAAGAGACTATTTGAAGGGCTTTGAACCTTGAGGACTCTACGAAGAACAAACTTATGATCAAGAATGTGTCAACAAGACAACCAAAGAAGCCACCACACGAGATCACTCCTCAACCGATGAGACCACCACCGCAATCCCCCGAGATGTCTAAGAACGAGCTTTGAAGAAGGATTGTGCTATTATTGTAAGGGACCTTACGTAGATGGTCACAGGTGCAAGGGCAAGGGACAAATCCACTATATTGAAGTCACCTCTGACGATGAGGCAGAAGAAGGGGAAGGAAAATTCTTCTTTAGTGAGGGAGTGCAGGTAGAGGCATTGGACGGAAGACATTCGGGAGGCACCCTCGCATCACTTTCAAGAGCACCGAAGTATCATTCTCTTCACATTAGAGGGGACCTATACGTACAAAGGGTAACAATACTAATCGATAGCGAAGCCACCCACGATTTCATTGATGAGAAGCTAGTAGCTAAGTTAAGCTCAAGGGCAAAAGATTTTGAAGGATTTGATGTGGCAGTTGCAGATGGGTACACTATTCCATGCAATCGTCGGATTCGACAGATGGAGCTGACCATAGGAGGCCACAGGATGCGAGATGACTTCTACATAGTCAACATTGGTGAGACAAAGGTGGTTTTGGGAGTACAATGGCTGCACTCGCTTGGAGAGTACACAACAAATTATCAGACTCTGGAGTTGAAGTTCAAAGCAGATGGAAGAGAAGTCATTCTCCGAGGATTGTACAAGGCGGGCCCTAAGAACATTTCAGAGGAGTCGAAGGCAGGAACAAGGACACGCAAGGATTCAGTTCTGAAGTTGCTTGAGGGCAAGCAACACTCCAGCAGAGAGGACTGCTATGTCCCCGAAATTACGTGAGTAATTTGGAGGGAAAATGATAACGATGTTTTAAAACACCAGTCTGCATTTAAAACTCTTTCAAATAAATAATAATAAATAATTAAATATTTAATAAATTTAAATTATTGAAAAATAATACTTAAATTTAGTCATCGTCCTCTGGCCGACTTGTTTTGGTTGGCGCCTCCATTTGAATTTATCTGTTGGCCGACCTCTTTGGAAGGCATCTTTCAACTAGTATTTATATTGGCTTCCTGGCTGTGGTGATCATCACGAATTTTGGACATTGGTCTTGCCAAGCTATCGTAGAGGACGTAGTCTTTCTGGCGTTGGCACTCAGGTATTGAGCAAATTCGTGTTTACTATCTTTATTCTCCTTAGTCGCTCATTCCAGATTCGATATAGTTGCAAGTCTGAAGCGACTCCTCCCATGACAGCGACACATCTTCCCAGCTAAGGTTTCGCATTCGTTGATGGAGGGAACACTATCGATCTGAGACAGAACACGGTATCTCTCACAAAAGGCGAGTAATGACCAGCGCGGGAGTCACTGGGCTCTTCCGAGTATGACGTGACACTCCCTTTGGCTATTGACGCGGCACTTAAACCACGGGTTACATAGCGAGTTAAGAATCTACAGAAGGCGATCTATACGGGTATCTCCAAGGAATCTAGCTTGGATTGCTGGCGCACAATCCCATATCTCAGTGCATCCACTGGAAGTCTTGCGACTCATTCATATCGGGCATAACTCCTGGGGCCTCCGTCTTGCTATCGAATTGCTGTTGTTGTGCAAGTGATTCTTTTTCTGTATTTAGTCTGAATGAGCATATTACAGTAATATTCCGATCCTTATTACTATCTCCTGTTGTGTCGCAAGCTGTGTTCGAAATAATGGGTGTATTCAGTATTTGATATATATCAGTAATTGGCATTTGAACTGAGATGGATACTTCATTGCTTAATTACTCTGCCTATTTCTCAGTGTGAAACCTCTGATCTGGTATTTTGCGTCATATTGTTGTGTAACTGTTGGTCGAAAATCTGATGTTTAATGGGAAATTTGTGACTGATTATACTTTCTTAGTCGAGTGTCTTACAGAATATCCAGGTTATGTTTGTAAAGTTTATAAAGTTCTTTAAAATTTAATATTTGGAGCTGCATATTTTTAAAGATTTGGATTAACTTGATTTCTTCTTCAACTCGTTAAAAAATTTCATGATCTTTTGCCAGATTGTGTCAAATATCATTGTAAAACACTGTCCAGAAGCATTTCACTTAAGCTCTTAGGGTGCTTCCTGTTTAATTGTTTTCTTATGCCAGCCTGGAGGAGCACTTTTAATCGTGTATTGTGTATCTGCAATGTCCCCATTTGGGATTTCCCTAAATCGGGGTTTTTAACCCACCAATTAAATGCCTTTAAGTCAAATAAATCTTGGTTTAGATCCTGCAATCAGGTTAGATGTCATTAGAATATACTTCATATGATCAACATTAATGACTTATCTACTTAAATCATGTAGATACATAACTATTTCAAAACTATCTACACACTATCTATAATGCAAAGTGGAAGTGTTAATCATAATAAGATTTGGATGAGAAACATGATAAGTCCATCTGAAGCTATCCATACCAAGCTCAAGAGCACAAGCGTCCTAGACAACCCACCTCTTGGCCTCAATGGCAGAAATGTCCAAACTAAGACAATTCCACCCTTGGGTGGCATGCTTGGCAGATAAACTTGTACCTGCTTTCCCTATCCATGCTGCCTTATCCACCCTCTTATGATTGGAACTCCTTGAATCCATCCTAACAACCAGTCATAGTTTGGCTTGATAGGAAAGCCTTGAAAGGGGGTGCTTGTAAACTGCTCAACCCACCTAAGCCCAAGAGCACGAGCATCCTAGACAACCCACCCCATGGCCCCAAGCAGGAGGAACGTCCAGACTTAAGACAATTCCACCCTTAGAGTGGCCTACTTAGCATGGGAGGCTCATAAACAACATCAAGGAATAGCATTCAAAAATAAATAATGAACTACACTCATAAATAAAAGCAATGTAGTAATTAAGACTTTAGGCATTTTGAATAAGTAACGATTAAGAGGCAGCGATTGATATTGGTGGGTAATAAAGGATTTTCCGTGAGCAGCATAAATAAAGGCAGCAGTAAATGATTTAACTAATTAAAACCATGCCAACGATTAAGGAAAGGTGCATCTTTTGTGAAAGGTGCAATGGAACAAAGGGATGTGTCTCTTGCTAATGAATGGACGTGACCCTCCCTACCATGGGAGATATAAAAAGATAAAGACATACATAAATATATATAATCTATTATCCATATTTATATTAAAGAACCATAATTATTTATAAGGCTCAATAATTGCAGCAAGCATCATTTTTCATAATCATATATAATTCTCATTTTATATATATATGATGTATATGTACTTATATTTAATTTAATTTTATTATGAATTTATCATTCATCTTCATCTATCTTCCATTGAACTATTTTCTTCTTCAAACACTCTATATCAGACTTCTTATTTCTTCTTCCCAAATCTGAATATATCATATTAATGTATCTACAGCTATGCTCCAGAAGTACTCCTATTTCTGTCCTTATTCACTGATTATATATCTGTGTTTAAATCTGATTATATTCCATTGTGTTGCTTTTCTGAGTGCAGGTCATTATTTATTTTTGAATGCTATTCCTTGATGCCTCTCCCGGTCATTGGTTACTCTTTTTATATCTTCCATGGTAGAGAGGGTCATATCTATTTATTAGCAAAAGACACATCCCTTTGTTCTATTGCACCTTTCCTTAATCGTTGGTATGGTTTTAATTAATTAAAGCATTTACTGCTGCCTTTATTTATGCTGCTCACTGAAAATCTTTTATTACCCACCAATATCAATCGCTGCCTCTTATTCGTTGCTTATTCAAAAAGCCTAGAGTCTTAATTACTACATTACATAATGAATCGCTGCCTGCTGCTTTTGTATTGCTACAATATCATAGGAATATGTTGCCTTAATTAATATTGTTGTCTTTTATTATCAACTGTTCCTCCTTGGTAGTTAACTTACTGTTTTTAACATATTAATTTTAATTCTCCTAAATTTATTTTCAATTGCCATCTTTGTTTACTAATAATATATCATATGTTTATTTATTTATTTTTATATATATATTTAAGTATTATATTATAATGATCATAATTATAATTATATTCAAATTGTTAATATTTATATTTATATTTTTAATATTTATATTGTTATTTATTTATTTTACATCTCAACACTTCATATTTTTAGAGTTGTAATTTCGGGGGCATGACAGTATCTCTTGATCTGATGATTATTTATTGTTGAAACTTTACTAATATGAACAAAATCACACCATAAAAAAATTTGTAAAAAATCTTGTACCAACTATCAGGGTTTGTGAGATCTACGTATTTTCCCACTTCAACTTCATTGATGTTCCCTTTGTAAAATTATCGTGTAGCAAGATGCATTTTCTGGAGAACCCAACTTCCTAGTTTTGATTAAGTGGGGAGATCTATCTAAAGAGAAGCCAAATTTTGTTGAAAAGTTTCAAGGGAGAGGCTTCCATACCTGACAAGTTAAAATTCAAACTGTCTTATTGAAAGGCTAAGTTACCAATCCTGTTAATGGTTCACGTTCGTGGATTTGGTTCATGGATTCGATTAAAAAAAATGGGGTTGAATTTGTTTTGGGATTTCCATACAAAAACATATAAAAATTATATATATAAGACTTTTCTTTAGTAGATATCAATATCTACAATAAGAAACATGATATTTTGAAATTCAATATATATTAGTAAAATTTATAAAAAAATATTTTGAATATCCATTTGTATAAATATAAATAAGAAATATATATATATATATATATATTACATTAATATTAATATGAATATAATTATTGATTATAACATCACCTTCAGCTGGCTCGCAGCTGGAGTGGAATATTGTCTACTCGGATAAAATTGGATGTGTATGTTATTATTCTGATACTTCTTTAAGTGTGTAAGCATATTCTATAATTCTATGTCCCCCCACCTGTTATTTATAATTATAACACTACCTTTTATATTTATCATGCCCCAGGTGGCTACGCCGCTGAAGTGGAATATCGTCTACCTGGATAAAATTGGGAGGTGTTTGTTATTATTTGTGGTACTTCTTTTAGAATATATAAGCATATTCTGTAATTCTGAGTTCCCCCACCTGTTCTTCCTGGAATAATGGGAGTCGCATTCTGATGAATGCTTGGTTGTGCATTGCCACTGACTCTCCCACCCGGGTCAATCTCTGGATCCCGCCCCTGTTCAATCGCAAGGCTCGAGTGCCACCAAACAAGAATATATAATATGAAAATCAAAATCAAATGCTGGAAATAATTAACAATGCAGAAAAAAAAAAAAAAAATCTGCTGGATTGTTGCGGGAGCAGAAAAACACACGGAAATTCAACATAGGTTCGCCTGGGTCCATACCGAACACAAACCCATGGGGATATTTGCAAACCCTGCCCCCACCCCTGCCAAAACTGAGCCCAGAACTGGATCCAGGACGGATCCCACCCGATCCGGCAGCTCTGCAGGGCCGAACCAGTAACTTAGTTAAAAGGGATCAATAAGATATTGTCAAATGGAAAACCACAAAAACCAGCACACACTGTTGAGGCAATAAAATGTATCATCAATGGTTAAAAGGCTATGGCTATAATTGGCTTGGGGTCCTTCAATCACTCGGAGAGCTTTCTCAGGGTTGCCTTACTTCACCAGGCTTTATTGGAAAGACTATCTTCAATAAACCGCTTTTCCACACTCCCTCACCGGCAAATCTTGAATATGTGACCTATATTAGAATGCCCCATATTGTCTGTAAATGTGGTCTTTGATGCAGGATAAGCATTTCCCGATTGGCACAATAGAAACCTGTCCTAAATCTGCAGTTAACTCTTCCATCGTGTAGATGGTTTGGTATAGGATTGGCAATATGTTTAGTTTTCAGGAGACAAGTTGCTGTACCTTTAATCTTAGAGTATACAAAGGGTTATGAGTAGTCGGCTTGTGGCTACTTTTAACTCTTAATTAAGTTATATTATCATTATTATATTGTTATTTAGTTATTTAGGTTGACCTAGGGCTTATATGTGGTTATTTAAGTTGTCGATGTCCTACACATAAGTAGGGTATATATATAAAGGTAGTGAGTCTTATTTGATCATCAGACTGTGAATTGTGTTCTCATTGGAGGAGATATTTGAAGGTTTGCACCTTCAAAGTGGCTTGTTATTCTCAGCTATTATCAAGTATTTGCAAAATATTTCATATTATCTATCTTCCTCTTTTGTACAAATTATTTCATTACAAGTGGCATCAAAGCACAATCTTGGCACCATGAAGGCAAAGCAAGTTTTTCGATCTCGAAGATCATTTTGTGAAGCGCACATCTTCCAAATTTTGGAAAAAATTTCCTTGATTTTTAGAGGGTTTTTCAAGAGCATATTGAAGCATTTTCAATCCAAATTTCAGAGATATCAGAGCAGTATAAGGGATTTATACTGCCAATTTTTTTTGGGAAGAACACATCTCTCAGATCTGGGTAAATTTTTTACTGATTTTTAAAGAGTTTTGCAAGAGGACATCGAAGAGTCTAAAATAAAAATTTCAAAAGAATTGGAGTAAAATTAAGCGATCTATTGCAAAATTAAGGTTTCCAATAAATTCTCTCTCAAAGCTGCAAATCGACTGATTTTTTGAATTTTTATTTTGGAAAAGTGCAACCTAACCCCCAGTAAGTTACATTTAAAATTTCAAAATATTTTGACTTTATTTGTATGATTTATTGCAGAATTATTTTTGTTCCATCATGATGGATCCTACAACAAGAGGTAAAAGGAATGTTGCCACACATGAGAAACCTCAGATAAGGATGATGTAATAATTAAGGATATTACTCCTAATGATGATATCAACAGGGTTAAGGAAGAAATTTCATCAGTGGAGGTTATGTATCGCATAATAGGAGATATATGAGCATACAGAGCATGTTAAGTGCTTATCTGAAAGGATTGCAAATGGATGTCTCAAGCAACCAAAGTGAATCATCCAGGTCAGCTAATCTTAATCCAAATACTGATAATCATATGGGATCTAAGAACTTGATAACAAAGGTGGATATGTGCAAGTTTGATGGCAAGGATCCACTATCGTGGATAGATCAAATGGATAATTTATTTGATTAACATCAAATACCAAGTGAACAAAAGGTGGCAATGGCTTCCCTATATCTAAAGTCAAAGCAATTCATTTGGCATCGATATATGTACTCAAAGACAGGAAAAGGGTTTCACTATCTCATGATCAATTTTTACAGCAGAGCTACAATCACAATATAGCAATGGTGTGACCAGCAACTTCTTCAGCCAGCTAGCTAAACTTCAACAAATAGGACCAATCAAAGATTACATTCAATATTTCCAAAATCTATCCTTGAGAGTGGATACCATTACACAAAAAAACTTGAATGACTTATTTTTGGGTGGTCTCAAGGATCACATTCAACATGAAGTACGCATGTTTAGTCCTAGCTCTATATTTGAGTCTTTTATCTTAGCACCCAGAGTAGAAAAGTAATTAATTTCTAGATGGCAAGGGGATAATGGGATAAGAGAGAAAAGATTATCAACACCTTCTCTTCCTCAGCCTAATAAATTAACGCCACAACAAATTGAGAAGAGAGCAAAAGGGTTATGTTTCAATTGTGACGGCAAATATAGTCAATGACATGAATGTAGTGAGAAGAAATTATTCTATATTGAAGGTCCTGGTGAGGAAGAAGAGGAGGAACCTATATTAGAAGGTGATAAGGAGTTAGATGAGGAATCACAAGATCCCTATCCAATCATTTCTTGTCATGCACTCTCAAGCTCTAGCACCCCACAAACTCTCAAGGTAGTGGGCTTCTTAAAGAAGAGAGTAACACTATTGATAGACTCGAGGAGTACTCATAATTTCATCAACAAAAAGTTGGCTGCTCGTCTAAATTGTTTTATATATCCAACTCCAAAGTTTCAAGTCTTGATTGCAAACTGTGGTGCTATTAACCGTTCTAGGAAATGCCATAGGATTAAATTATCTATGGAAAATGCCCAATGTTCGCAAAATGCCCAATGTTCACTATCTCCATGGGTGCAACAAATATTGTTTTGGGAGTACAGTGGCTTACTGCTTCGAGAACAATTGAGATGACCTTCCAAGAACTAAGAGGGTTGCGTGCAAAAGCCCCATAGATGGTAAGCTCTCATCAAATGCAAAAGTTGCTTAAGAATGGAGCTGATGGATTTGTGGCTCAATTATTTTCATTAAAACCCTATCAATTGAATGCTCCTATCCATCTAGATTTACAAGCAATTATAGATTGTCACTCAGAAGGAAATATAGTGGAGCTAAGAGGGTTGCGTGCAAAAGCCCCATAGATGGTAAGCTCTCATCAAATGCAAAAGTTGCTTAAGAATGGAGCTGATGGATTTGTGGCTCAATTATTTTCATTAAAAGCCTATCAATTGAATGCTCCTATCCATCTAGATTTACAAGCAATTATAGATTGTCACTCAGTGGTTTTTGGAGATGCCTAAAGGACTTCCTCCTAAGAGTCAACCACCCAACATTAGGCCTTACAGGTACCCATCTATACAAAAAAATGAGATTGAAAATATTGTTCGAGATATGCTAAAAGCAGAAATTATCAAGCATAGCTAGAGAGCTTACTCTTCACCCATGGTGAAGGTGTGTAAGAAGGATCAAACTTGACGCATGTGCCTAGATTACATAGTACTTAGCATGTGCACCATCAAAGATAAGTTTCCTATTCCAGTTATTGATGATTTACTAAGTGAATTGAATGGAGCCATGTTTTTTACAAAGTTAGATATTAGGTCAGATTATCATCAAATTTGAATTAAGGAAAAAGATATTCCCAAGACAACATTTAGGACTCATGAAGGCCATTATGAGTTTTTGGTGATGTCATTTGGTCTTACTAATGCACCATCTACATTTTAAAGTTTGATGAGCTCGATCTTTAAGAATTTTTTGAGGAAGTTAGTATAAGTGTTTTTTGATAATATATTGATTTATAGCAAGACATGGGAGGAACATTTAGAGCATGTAGATCAAGCAGTATGGGTTCTCAAAGATCACCACCTCTATGCTAAGTTTTTCAAGTGTGCTTTTAGTTTCAAAGAGGTGGAGTGCTTGGGACACATAGTTTCACACGGAGGAGTAAAAGGTGGATCCTAACAAAATTAAGGCTATCATGGAATGGCCTATTCCCAAGATCATTAAGAAATTTAGGGGTTTATTAGGAATCAGGATTGATTGGGTACTGTAAAAGATTCGTGAAAAACTATGGCCATATAGGAGCACCCCTCACAATTCTATTGAAGAAGGATTCTTTTCAATGGAATGAGTTAGCTAATGCAGCATTTGAGAGATTGAATGAGTTGGCTTGGGGTCCTTCAATCACTCCAAGAGAGCTTTCTCAAGGTTCCTTCATGCATAAGCTTTATTGGAAATACCGTCTTCAATAATGCTTGTCCACACTTTCTCACCAGCAAATCGAAAATCTGTGGGCTATATTAGAACGCCCCATATTGTCAGTAAATGTGGTCTTTGCTCCAGGAGAAGTGTTTCCCACAAGCAGGGAAAGAAGAGTGACCAGATGATTGGCACAATAGATACCTGTTATATATCTGCAGTTATTTGATGCACTCTTCCACCATGTAGATGGTCTGGCATAAGATTGGCAGCATGTTTAGTTCTCAAGAGACAACTGCAAAGATGCCTTTCAAGCGGGAGATTGTTTGGCCTAAAGATGGAGGAGCAAAAGTGTAGCACAACACAAGTTCATTCCTTTCCCTGCAAAGACAAATTAGCTGGCATAAAAGTTCAAGTAGAAGATGATGATGATAAAGTAATTTTGTTGAATAGCATGCCCACTACCTCTCCTGTACAATATTTAAACTAAGCAAGATCAATCCAAGCCTGAAAAACAGAATCTCCTTGATTGATGAGGAGAATATTCAAGCTAAGAGAAATGACCAATACAAAAAGAAAATCACAAATGTTGTGAAAAACAAGCCAAGTGTCTATTCCAAATTTAGCCATAATGTCTCATCCTCAAGAGAAAAACAAAACAAAGAACAGGTATGTATGTGTCTACTGCAAGCAACAAGGACATGTGATAATCGATTGTATTCAAAGATCAAGAAACTTGACTGACAGAAAACTGAAGAAAGCGCATGGGTGATACTGAAGACAGGTTGTGGCTTTGTTAAGCACAACGAAGACCCTGCTAATGAGTATTGTGAGGAAGATTTTGCTTACTTGACTTTAAAAAATGAACATGGTACCGAATCAAGTTTAAGAGGTATGGTTGTTCGGCGAAATTCAGCTCACTGAAGAGGAGTTATGTTGTTGTTAAGGTGCAGCCATCCACATTGTGCGAGAGATCTAGTATGATCTACTTACACTACTGTGTGTTGTGAACAGTTGGGTGTGTGTCCTGTTCACACAAGAGTACTATGTGAATTAATGAGTGTGTCCTGATTCATTTGGTGTATCTCAATGGGTGATGGGTTTGTCTTCATTCATTCACAGTTTGTAGGTGCAGTGGGGCTTTTCCCACTACTAAGGGAAAATATGATGAATTGTGTGTTTGTTCTAATTCACATACAAAATACATCTTCTCTTTTGAACTATGTTGTAATAATGGGAATAATGTTGGGGAAATCTATGATTATCACTCCAATTGTATAATATATATTATAAGTAGGTGTAGATAATAGGTTTATCTAAAAACACCAAATTACATGTGTCTATTGAGTAGTTATAACACTCAACTAAAATTAGGAATAAAAGAGAACTGGGAAGAGAAAACAATAACCTTTGACTGCATGAAAATGGATCAAGCTACCATATAAATGGTACTCATAGTTGATGAATAATATAACTGGAGTCTGCAATTTTTCTGTCTTTTGTGTGTGCATGTTTCCAACATTTAGACCTATATTTAGAATGCCCCTTTGATACAAGATATCTATAGTCATTGCAATAGTCAGGACAATTCTATGGCAGGGGTATTTGTTTGATAATGGATGTAGGAGGAAGATTTTACCAAAATAAGCAGATTTTACCTTCAAAACTACTGCTAATTAAGTACGGAGGTTGTTTCAGTAGGTCATTGACAAGAAATCTGTAGTTAGGGGCCTCCTCCAACGATGAAACTGTCTCACAAGCAAAGGTAGGCACAAGATTGCGAAGGTACAGAATAAAGCAGAGGGATTTGTGGGTGTCATTGCTGAGCAAAGATTTGTGTAAGGTAAGTTTGATGCAGTCAAAATGCAGTACAAAACGATGACAAATAGATCAGCAATCTGAAGGTGAGGATGGATAGCAAGCTATTGAAGGTGTTCATCTCTCAGCCATTGCTAATATGGAGGCAAGGACCAACCGGAAGCCAAAATCCATGACATGGGCAAGGAAGAACTTAAGACAGTGTCAAGCATCCTAGAAAAGACCATCCAAGCAGAGTGGTGAGACCAGCTTGAGGCAGAGTGTCAAACACCTTTAAAAAATCCATACAAGCAGAATTGCTCACCCATTACTATGTGCGGGAAGATAAAATGAAGATGATTCTTTGAAAGTTCAATGCTCGAAGTAAGAAATGGGAATGACAGGACAAAGTTGGTCTATCTATGAGACGTCAAGTAAAGGAAGCCATGAGACCATGCTTCTTGCTTTGGTAGCTCAACCCAAACCTTGGTTAATTTGATTGCTGTCCAGAAGCATCCCTTTTTGCTTGCATTTAACAAGTTTATGGTTTTTTTTTTTTTTTTGTTTGGTGACCTGGTTCAAAAGTCCCCTTTTGAACCCTACTCGGAAGTATAGTCTTTGAAGGTAGCTGAAAGCTGTGTTTAGCTATATTTCTAGAACTGTGCAGTTAGCGTTAAAGCTATTTTGCTCTAAGATTAATTTTTAAGACTTGTTTCAACCATCTCGTTAGACTTTCAGTAGGTGGGAATATAAGTTGGCCGCCCGAAATTTTTTTTTTGGGCTCGGGAGCAGTACGGGCCGGATCCCGTGAAGGTGTCTGACACTCCTACTATTGATGCCCAGATAGCTACAAACAAGAAACATGAGCTTAAAAAACGGAGCGGGCAATTTAGCAGGTTTTAGAGATCGAAGGCTGACCCTTTCAAGACCACTTAATACCTATTTAGCCAAGTTGCTGTAACTATGTTTGTAGATTGCTGCTTTTGTAATTAGATGTGGATACCCCAAAATTCTCATAGCATCCGGAAAGGAACCCCTTGTATGAGACAACCAGACAAAACCCCTCTCTTATCAAGAAACGGGGATGAGAATAGGACAATAAAGCTAAGTGTATCAAGTCAAAGAAGTGTGGCTGTGCTGCGATATTATACTCTAGAAACCTAACAAACATTCAAACCCTCCCCCAGCGACAAGGCTGCCCTCTACAGAGATATAAGTTCTTATATTATCTTAACTAAATGAAGATAACGACCTGTTATTAGGCATTAACAGACCAAAACTGAAAACACTACCGCAGATTCTCGCTGGGTCAAACCTATTTCTCGTGGCGACATCAGAGAAACCTTTCAAAAATACCCAAAAACCTTATCTGAAAGCATGTATAGCATCATAAAGTTGATCAAACAAAACCCCATCAAGATATGAAGCCAAATACACCGCAGATAAACACAAATAAATTTAAAAAGTAGAACATACCGTGAATTATCAGATTTTGAAGAGTGATATAGCACTGTGAAGGAAGGACAAGGCTGTGCAGTAAGGAGTAGAGGCATTGGAGGGACCGGCAAAATTAAAATGATCGTTATCCAATCTAATTTTGCCTACCCTCCCATGCCTGACGCCCCTTATACTGCAAGGTAACCCTGTCATACCCACACTAGATCATCCTCTTCTTTCCCTGCACTCAGATAGTTCAAGCTAGTATTATAGGACCGGTGCATGTTTTGGAATGAAACCCCATTCCTTCTCAGCCAAGATAAGACTATTATGTCTGTAACTGACTATTTTTGACTGTATGATTTCTTTAAGCCACTTTAGTGATAGATATAGGAGGTAGGTAAGGGACTTTGTATTCTAAAAACAAGATTGGACAAAGCTCCGACATCAATAGGTCTACCCCAGATGGGGACTTCAATGCGAAGGCGGCAAACAAAGCCATCATATTGAGAAATGTGCACATACGGAAAAGCTACTTGTTATGGCTAGGGAAACAAGAGGATCACTTTCTAGGGAGGACATGACAAGATGGAAATGGGATGTAATACATTATCACTAGAATTATTTGGGTTGTGTAGGGGACAGGGGCTCAAAGTAGGGTGGGAGTCTATAGTGGGGATGGAAGTAGTTTCATATGGGCCTCAGAGTAGGCCGTCTTAATATGCAAATGTAAATCACTTTTCACCCACAAAGTCAACAAAGGTACTCGATCCACTGTATCATAAAAATTGTATTATAATCAGTTTATATTTGTCCTTAACATAAATTATTTATTGCAATTTTACATGTCAGAGAATATTTAAAGCACATCTGACACCACAAACATACAAGCCATATTCATTCTAACTAGCTCGTAGCTTTACAACTTGCAACCATAATAAAAAAATTAGTATAACCCACACTCCCCTTTAATATCACCACTTGCATTAGCTCACACCTAGTATTTTATGTCAAGTGACACAAGGAGAACAACTACGAGCTAAGAATGTCCCATCGGCCAAATCCAATCCAACCCACCCCCTATCCCACTATGCCATTAATACAACATTGAAATGAAAAGAAATCATTTATAAATGTCTCGTCTGTCAAATCCATTCGCACAACAACTGGTTCAAACTCATCTTTTGTCACCTGCAACCACCAAAACAAAGGCAGTAAGGCCACCACATTCGCCTGAGTAGCAAACAAAAACTGCACGCCATAAATACATACAAACTATGCAATTGAAGGCACCAAAAAAAAAATCAAATTTGAAAAAGGAGGACCGAAATTAATGACTCCATACCAAACAACATTGAACATATAAAGAGATTTTGAAATTCAAAATTGCATTTCCATTAAGCACGTCTCACTTTCATATTCATTGCAACTTTTTCTTGGAGGTAGACGAACAAAGGGGAGAAGAAGAAGCAGCACCAACAACACACTATCAACATTCAAGTACTTTACAAAAACACATTGTTTATGCCTACGAATGCCAATCTCAAACTTCTTATTTTTCATATTAACTATTCATGTCCATACGGCAATATGTTTAAAACCATGGTAGCGTTTCTTAGAAAAACCTGTTACTCAACATCCAGGGTTTCAACTTACACTGTTTCTAAATGTCCAAAAAGTTCTTTTCATTTTTGGGTTCTTCTTACGTTCTTACTGTATCCCAATATAGATGTGTTATATTGATTGTAAAATTTATGTGACCCTCAAACCTGTAACTCAAGATCTAGGGTTTCACCTTACAGAGTTTTTGTATGTTAAATCATTTAAGTTTGTTTGCTGGACTTTTCAAAATGGTTGCATATATAGATCAATTCTACGCACCCTAACTATTTTTCGAGCATATGAAAGTGACAATTATATCAGGTGTTTCAACTTTATCTATTTATGATTGTCAAGTAATTTCAGTTCAATTCCTGATATTTTTGTTATGTTCTATATGCCTAGTTATATAAATCAGTTATTTGCACTGTAAATGTTTCTCACCCACTACATGTTGACTCAATATCCGGGGTTTCAACTTAACACTATTTATGGAGGTCAATGCTTTCTAGTTCCTTAGATTATGATTGTTAAACCCTATGTGATTGTTGCACAAGGCCAAGTAACTTTTTTGCATGGCAATGTCATTGTTGCAACTGATTCTTTCAAACTCACTATCTAGGGTTTCGACTAATATTGTTTATGATTGTGTATGAATGTTCAATTTCAACGTTTTCATATATAAGAAACTTGTAACTCATTATCACGTTGTTTCATGCTTGATGCCTCTTGATGAATGACAATAAATTTCAGCTATCTACATTGTCAGTTCCATTCGGCTTTATGGCATTACACAAACTGCTTTCATTTCAATTAAATAAGTTTTAAACATGTCCATTTCAAACAAAATAGTATGATCAAATAAAACTTCAACACTTACCGAATTTACCATTATAAACTATCAACTAACACAATAAAGGAATTAAAAAAAAACAAACATGCATCACTTTATCTTTAAGGGTGTCCAATGGTGTTTCTTATCATTGTTTCAAACATGTCTCAATAATGTGTGTAGGTTCGATATAAAGTTGGTATGAGGTCCAAGCCAATGGAGAAGAGAGCCACAACAAGGTGGCTTGCAAGTCAACGAGGGGTTTCATTCCCTCCTGAAGAAAAAAATGTAGAAGCAGAGACAGTTGTTGTAGTTACTGCTCCATCAGGCAAGCAAACAATAACATCATGGCATTGGGAATTGACAATGAATGAAACAATTAATCATCAAACAAATGACATGGTGGACAACCACCGTGAGGAACATAACGATGGCTTGACTCTTCCCTCAGGGCCTACCCCATTGTTTTGGTTAGCAAATGGATCTATGAAGGAGGGTAATGATTGTCTAAGTCTTCCATCACCCCTTGCCCAACCCTCTTGGTTGGTTGAGGGAGCTATTGATGAGGGTTATGACGGTTTAAGCCTTCCCTCGGGCCCTACCCAACCATCTTGGTTGGACGATGTAGCCAAAAAATTGGGTATTGTCTTATAGTGCAAAGAAGAGCAAGGAACTTATTCATTGCCTTCTCCACCTAACACTTTTTCCATACCACAGTTGGTACATTACTATGCATATTTGAGCAAGGAAATAGAGCAAAAGGAGGTGGAAGATAGAGCTAGAAAGCAACAAGATAGGAAGGAGAGAGAGAAGAAGGAGCCAGAGATAGTTCAAAGGATACAAGATAGGAAGGAAAGAGAGCAAAAGAGGGACCAAGACTGAGTTCAAAAGAAACAAGATAAGAAGGAAAGGTAGGACAAGATGGAGCAATAGAGGGTTCAAAAGAAACAAGATAGGAAGGAAAGAGAAATCAACTAGGCCCATAGGTCAGTGCAGCGAGAAAGACATATAAGTAGTCCTACAAACCCGTTTGCACACAATCATGCCTTGTTTCAAGATATATTGAACATATACATCCCTCTGTTTGGGGAGTTGAATGTCAATTCAAGTGTCATCCCAAATGTAAGCTACACTCCACTCTTCGTTGCAAATAGTTGTTCAACACCGTTGCATCTAATTAACACTCAATTTACAAATGCAAATGCAAATCATGTAAGGACAATTCAGAAACCACAAGCAGAAGACGAGAACACATCTCTAGATGTTTATCTTGGCATGCTTGATTAATGTTGGGAGGGACCATCACTACAACTATATGACTGATTGGCTACTTTTTTACTGTGTATTCCAAGTTGCAATATATAGTTCAATTGTTCGTTGTTTAATTTTGTTGTTGGGGACTAAAATACCCTGATATTAAGCAGAAAAATTTTTCCGCCACATCACCCTGCCACTTGTGTATCAACCCATATTATTATTATTTTTAAATCAATCACCCTGACACTTGTCAAGCACATTTTACATCGACGTGTCCAAAATTGGCCAATTTTTCCCTTCGCCCAAAAGTAGAGCCCACCTGGCTCTTTAATCAGCGAACACATCTACGTACAGTGGATCAAATGGTTGTGTGTAGATGACAACCTCGCCACCCTCTACCAATAGTTCAATGCATTAAACGCTCATCACCTCCTTCGTTTCCTCCACTGACCAACTTGCCTTATGTGTTGCTTTGCATTTACTTGGTCTATCAGGCAAGTAAATCGGAGATCAAGGTTCATTCAATGCTTCAAATTCTCACATATCCCACTCATTCTCATTCCTTTTGTTTGCAAACATTCTTAACTGTTCGTTTGGTTTCTCACCGAAACTTGTTTGACCATGCATTGGGGATGCTTCTTTTCACCAAAGCATTTTTAGTATTAAACCATGTTGCATACATTGATAATTTTTAAAGTATAATGATACATAGTTTAATATTTAAATGCTCTTCTGAAAAAAAAGTCTCCTCAATGCTATAACCTCCAATGTCACTACAAATTTTTGTCCTATAATATGTAAATGTTGTTGCCACCATTATGCACATGCCTATATTTAAGATTTGATATCAAATGGATCTGTTTATTGGTTTATTAAATGGATATGTTTATGGGCCTAATTAGTAATATGATGTCCATGTTGGTAGTGTAGTGTGATTGCTTGTTAATGGAAGTCTGCTTAATTATACTCAAACTTTGTTTATGGTGATTGCTTGATTGGGTTGAAATGTACAACACACTTCGCATAAATATTGCATGTATACAACACTATGCATTAACAACCACTAACAATATCACTTGAATCTTCATATAGTCATGTACACAGCACTGGCAACATCATTTACATGATATAGAATGTATAAAGTGCAACAACCTCTTCTGTGTAATATAATGGAATTGGTGATGGGACAATCTTGGCTCTTTGTTTTACAATATTGGCAGTGTTTTAATGCAAGTGGTAATATATTAGGGGAGTATGAAATTGGTGCCATTCAATGTATGAAAATATTGGCAATGATGTAATGGAAGTGGTGATATTATAGGGGAGTGACGGTTATACTAATTGTATATTTTGGTTGCATGTTTTAATGCTACAGGCCATTAACAATCAATATGGCTTGTATGTTTGTGGTATCGAATGTGCTTTGAATATCTTATGACATGTAAGACTACAAATAACTATTTGTGTTTGGGACAAATATAAACCGATTATAATACAATTTTGGCGGTACAGTGATTCGAGTACCCTTATTGATTTTTTGGGTGAAAATATATATACATTTGCATATTAAGGGGGTCCTATAGACCCTATGTTTGGAGGTCCACATGATACTATTTACAATTGCTTACATGAATTATTTTGCTTACCAAGAATATAGAATTGTTAGAATTGATTAGGTAGAATATATATATATATACATATATATACATACATATATATATACATATACACATATATGTATATACATGTATATATATGTATTTATACATACATATATATATATACATATATGTATATATATGTATGTATATGTATATATATATGT